>CM030044.1:84931148-85276148 GCA_017639485.1 Pluvialis apricaria | reverse complement strand
TTTTCTTTCTTTCTTCTCCTCTTTCGCTTCTTTATTTTAATAGAAAACTGCACTTGAAGAGCAGAACCCCTTTCTTTGCAATTTCTGTCCCTCCTTTCCCACAAGGTTGCCTTCCCGGAAATCTCCCTCTTCTGCCAAAGGTCTGATTTTGGCTTTGGGTCGAAACACCGCTTGTGACAAAGAAGAAACAAACTGTAATAAAAAAACCCAAAAAACCAAACCACAAATCCCCAAAAACCAACCAACCACCCCCACAACTCGACAACCTACCCTTCTCTCAGCTCCCATAAAAGTTTATAATCAGATTGGAAGCTGGGGGGTGAAACCTGCAGGAGCAAAGGGGATGAAATAGATGACAAAAGTTTTATTGTTATTATTTTTTGTAAACAGATGTTGTTTTCATGAAAAAAAAAAAAAAAAGAGAGCCCTCAACTTTGATGTATCGTGATCACTTTTTTTTTTCTTCTTTCCCTGTCAGCTCTGAAATCTGAGGCTGGGAGCCGGCTGGAGAGGAGAATCCTTCATCATTTCTGAGATCAGAATAAACGCTTGATTTTGTCCCGAAATAATGAAGAGATTTTCAATGAGTCCCTGGGCCAAGCCGTCTCTATTGTATATTGCATTGATAAAAAGGATGTTATTGACTATGCAACAGTGGGCTCCTTTCCTCTCTCTCCCTCTTTCCAAATAAACTCTCAGCCCTGCCTCTTGGTCAGTGAAAAGGTGAAACGAATAAGATTAAATCGGACAAAAAAAGCAAGCTCGGTATGTATATCATCTAGATTTTACTCCCCAGACTGTGAAGAGACAGGGAGTAAAGGAGGCAGAGCAAGGCACGGAGAGAGAGGGGGAGAGAGAGAGAGAGAGAGACAGAGACACAGACACAGAGAGAGGCGGAAAGCCTGGGAGAAGGTGGACGGACCCAGCAGCCGCAGCCCGGCTCCTCCGACCCGGCTCCGCCGGCCCCGGCTCCCCCGGCCACCCCGGGACACCCCAGGCAAGTCGCCGCTTCTCTCCTCGGGCTTTCGGGGCGGAGGGAGGGGAGCGGGGCCGCGGCACTTGGCGGGGGGAGACCTTCCCCAACCTCTCCCCCCCCTCCCCAACCCCCCCCGGCCTTCCTCCTCCCTAGGGCTGCCCCCCCGCCCCCCCACCCCGGCGTCCCGTTATTTGGGCAGCCCGTTATTTGGGGCGGAGAGAGACCTCATTTTGCCCCGAGACTTTCTCCCCCCCCCCCCCCCCCCCCCCCCCCCCCCTTTCCCCCCGTGGAAACGTGTGTGGGTACTTCCACTGCACACACAACCTTCCCCCCCCGCGTTAAGATAACACGCGTGTGTCTCAGAGCTGACCCACGCGTGTTCGAGCACAACTTCTAGCAGCTGGCAGCAGCGGCGGCAGGGAAGTGCGAGCATCCTCAGGCTCTCCTCTTTCACCTGCTCTGTGTGTTATTTGATCACCTAATGAAAAGATCGATGTGCAGCCTGTTTATCTGCGTGATAGTGTCAACAGATTTAAGGGGCAGCAATCAGATGCTTCCTAGCCGGGCTGGACGCAACCGCAATCAGGAGGAAGCCCAAAACCGCTCAAATTGCGCTGGTCTGGGTAGGGGGGATGTGTGGCTGTGTGTATGTGTGTGTGTGCGGCGGCGAGGTATTTTCTTCTCTCGCCTGGCTGTAAACGCTTGGCGGTTTTCCTTTGCTGCGTGCCGAGGGATAAGCGACTACTAAATGTGGGTGTGGGGCGGGAAAAAAAAAAAAGAAACAAAAAACCCGCCCGTGCGTGAAGAGCCGGTGAAGTTTGCCGGAGTCCCGGGGAAAATCCCGACTGCGGCGTCCTGTTGTTGTGCAGGAGCCGGGGGAAAGGAGCCGGGACGGAGGGCATCCATCAGTAAAAGTAGCCTCATGCCTCAGCTGGCCAGGTTAAAGCACAGTTCAGTCGGCGGGA
The DNA here is from genome assembly GCA_017639485.1 of Pluvialis apricaria. NCBI lineage: Eukaryota > Metazoa > Chordata > Aves > Charadriiformes > Charadriidae > Pluvialis > Pluvialis apricaria. The sequence goes on along the minus strand of CM030044.1, from coordinate 85,274,207 downwards.
GGCATTTCCTCTCCCCGACAAATTGCAGGGACACGTAAAAATAGTCACAACTCACATTTAATTGGGAAATGAGCTTTGATTGGTTTTTAACCTCTGCGGATCTGGAATGGGTAGAGGAGACGGCGCTGGGGGACTTGCTCAGACTTAATTTTCCCTCTGTCGCCCCAGACCCCGCTTTCCCCAGGCCAGGGTCCTGCCTGGGATTTCAAGGTGGCAGAGTTTTGGGAGGATTTAGGGTCTTTTATTTATTTATCCCCCCCCCCCCCCTTCCCTTTCTGTATCTGTCTTTCTTCCCCCACCCGGTGTAACTCAACCCGGGACGGCGCTGGCTCCGCTCTCCTCTGCAGCCCTCTCGTCCCCTCCGGAAAGGAAAAGTTCCTCTGGAGCTTAGTGGTGACAACTTCTACACGCTATTTCTGGCGGGGAGGCAGGCGAGAGGGGGTAGAGTATAATATAAAACCCAGTCGATGGTATTTATTATTATTATTATTTCGGAAGTGGAAGGGCTGCCTGTAAGCTGGGAGCTGAGATCCGTAGCCTGCGTTTTCCAAAACAAATGTTAAGCGCCTGGTTCACCTGCCAAGCTCCACAAGGCACTATATATATATATATATAAAAATACACTCAGGCACGGACGGACGTACATATACATGTGTATATATATATGCACACGCGCACGTAGTGAGCAGGGTAGACGGAGGACAATAAATGTGCAGACTGCTGTCACAGGGCGCAGCGAGCAGCTCTGACATGCAAAAATGTCCCTCTCGCTCCCAATTTTTAGCATTTTTTAGCCGTCCGCTGCTCTGCCCGGCAGACACTGTCAAGGTTGTAAACCCAGAGGGTCGCGGTGGGGTCCCCTCCCCTGCCACCCCCCTTCGGGGCGGCCCCTTTCCCGGGCCGGGCCGATGGCAGAGGGGATGTGACCGGTCGCACCGGGACCCCCCCAGCCCCTATCGTGCATGACCCCCCCGCAGCCCCCCGTGCCGGGCCAGGCCTCGACAGCCGGCGGTGCCCGGCCAGGCCTCATCTCCCACCAGCAGTGCTGAGGCCTTTCCACCCAGGCCTTTTTCTTCTTTTGCCCCCCTTCCCCTCCCTCTCCCTTCTACCTCCACCCCCCCCCACACTTTTCCCTCCTCCTCCCCCCCCCCCCTCCCCCCCCCCCAGCTCCGGCCAGACCTGAAGGACAACCAAGTTCTTTGAGGAGCGCAATACAAGATGTGCGGGCAGGAGGTGATGCTTTTACGAGGGGAAGGGGTGACCCCCCTCTCCTGGGAAGGGGGTCTCCGGTGGGTTGCATCACCCTGGGCATCGGGGGGGGGGGAGCCGGGCTTGCCCCTCCGGGAGTGGGGGCGTCTGGGCTGCTCGCTCGCTGCTGCCCGCAGCCGCCCTGCGGGACCCGCACCCCGGGAGGGAGCTTTGTGCCGACCCCCGCCGCTTTCTGAAAGGAAGCCCGATGGCGGGGGGGTGGACACCGACCCCCCCCGGGCCTCCCGGGTGGGCACCCCCCCGCTCCCCTCCAGGTATCCCTGTCACCACCGCCCAAACCCACCGCCCAGGCCGTTTCACTACATCCCGCCGAAGGCGGCTGGCCTTGAGAAAGAGGGGCCTCCACCTTTCCTTGCTCAGCTCCCCCCCGCCTCCACACACCCGGAGGTGTGCCCCCCTGCACATGCCCCGAGCCTCTCCGTCACGCATATCCTGCCTCATTTATTTATTATTTTTTAAAAATCATTCGTGGGAGCAGACTCTTTCCCCTCCCCACTCTGAAACATCCCATCCTCCCGGGGTAGCGGCCGACATCCCCGCGTTGTCCGGAGCGGTTGCACATCCCAACGGGTCCCACGACCCCCGGCAAGGGTTCCCCCCCACCCCGAGAGAGTGTCGTGTCCCCCCCCCCCCAAACTCCTCGCCCTCCTCGTGTGCTTAACCCAGAGGGGCGACCGCCCTTTCCCTACGCGCACGCCGCCTGCTTCCCTGGAATTATTTTAGACGGGATTGGCAAAAAAGCGGCGTGACAGCGGCCCCCCCCCCCCGCCACCCCCTCGGGAAGGCAATCTGCCGTCCCCGCAGCCTCCCCGGCAGCGGGGCCGCGCCGAGCCGGGGTTTGTCATTTGTTAGCGCTCAAAAGTACCGGGCTCCGGTGCCAACCCGAAAGCAGGGCGCTGAATCACAACTTTGCGCTCACCATCTATCCAAACAGAAACGCCTGAGCATCCGAGTCTGCTTTTTTTTTTAATTATAAAAAAAAAAAAAAAAAAAGAAGGTGGGGGGGGGGAGGAAAAAAAAGTAAAATATGTGCCTGGAAGTAAAAAAAAAAAAAAAAAAAAAGAAAGAAACAAACCCACAAACCCAAACCAAACAACAAACCCACGTCTGCGTGGGGAGGGGAGAGAAAGCACCAAAACCGAAGGCCACTTGTCTAACAGCATAAAGGAGCATGGCAATTCCCAAGTAGAGCTCCAGGAAAAGAAATTGATGACCTCCTGATGCAAATCAAACCTTCCTATATAAGGCAAATCTGGGAATCATTTTCAACACACTGGTGAATCCAGGACCAAATATTTACTTTCGGCACAAATAAAGCTGCGGTGATCCGAGCGCAGAAGCCAAGAGAAACAAAAGTGTACAAAAGCCATTAACACAAGGCTTTGCGTTGAAACACCTCCGACTGTGTTTTAAACCCCCGGCTTCTGCTGGGGATGAATTTGGCGTTATGATTCCGAATTGGGCTGGACCTTTTGATGAAGAGCTGACGTTTGGAAACGAGTTTGAAAGTTGCGAGATTGTCCTGACAACGCAATCGACGGCAGTATATAATCATTCCCTTAATAGTTACCTGTCAGAGATCCCATTTCTTTTACTGCGGGGATTAGTCCGTCAGGACTAGATGCGAGCTGGACTTTCCGCAGACAAGAGATCGGCTCCAAGACGTTTAAGTATTTAATGTCACTTTCTCCCCAGCATCCGAGATAAAACGGTGCAAAAGTATTTTGCTGGGGGAAATGCAGCAGTGCGGCTGGTAACAACAGTTGCGACATAATCATATTTACCTCATCAGAACTTGATCTGAGTAATAAACCTTAGCATTTTCACTTAAACTGTCAGAAGTAAGATATGTTTATTACAGCGTATTCTCTCGGTGTGGGGAGGACGGGGATGCGCTTTAGATAAAGTTTAAACGAAACAGAATAAACGCAGTAAATCGCTCCAGCCCAACACAAAAGCTGTAAATGACTGCTATGTATTTTACCACGCGAAGGCTTTTTTATTTTTTATTTTTATTTCTATTTTTTATTCACACGTTTCTAGGGGTGAAGCCCGGGCATATCCAACGGTGTCGTTAATAAGGTATACAAAATTGTCTGATCCTACCAAACGGGGCTAGAGTTATATGTTTTATTGTTAACCCCTTGCACTGAATCTTCTGAAGCTGAAAGGGAAAAGGAAAGGGCTTTTGTCCGAGTTGATCCTTGGCTATTCTGGGGCTCAGGTTGGTGTGAAAGGGACGAGGAGGTCACTTGAAATCTCCTTTTATCTACTCCTATTTTCTCTCTGGATCAGCAGCTTTGAATAGACACCATCTAATCGCTCGTAATGGAAAAAGGAAAAAAAAAAGGGTGGAAAAAAAAAAAAGGGTGTGTGTGTGCGCGCTCTGGGAGCAACGAAAATGCTTTTGCCTGGCCGGAGGGGTGCGTGTTCGTGGGTGCGCGCACTCAGGGACCTGGGTGGGCGTCTGCCCTGCGCGCACCCTGCGCGCCCGCGGAGGCACAGGCGCGGTCCCCCCCGCACCCCTCGGGGCAGGGTGCTCCCTGCCAGGGTCCGGGGGGTTGGTTTAGGGGGGCAGCCAGCGCCCCAGAGACCCCTTCTCAGCACCCGGCCCGTAAAAGGACCCTTCCTGGGGGGTGATGCTCGGAGGCGCGGCGCAGAGAGGCGGCCCGACGTTATTTTCCCTTTTACCCTCAGCCCCCGGGATTTTGGTAATTTGCACTTATTGAGGGTGCCAGGACTGGGAGGCAGCCCCGGCCGCCGAGGAGAGGGTGGCTTTTGGACGGGGCTACAGCCAGCCCTTCTGTGGGCAACCGGCTCCGCTTTGCCGGTTGCCCGAGCCCGGCCGGTGTGCAGGCGGCGGCGGGGGTGCCCGCGGTTTTCTGGGGGTCATCTTGCCAAGTCTGGTGCTTTTTTTTTTTTTTTTTTTTTTGAGGCTTAACCAGAAAAAAAAAAAAAAGGAAAAACAGGGGCGGACAAAACTGGGGGCCGCTGGCAAATAGAAAAAGCTTTGTTCTAGAGGCTCAAGCCAGGGCACTATCTCTTCCCTCCTCGCCGCTCAGAAATTGGCGTTTCTTTCTCAGTCTGGGATGCTTTCGCTGTAAATTCCTTCAAGTGACTACTTTGTTGCTAAGGCTACAAGTTCCCATCCCAACACACAAATCTTTTCCACTCCAGGACCAGCTCAAGCCCTGGGCAGAAGTCTTGACTTAAGAGACCTACTTCAAACTCCTTGGAGTGCCTCCCTGCTAAATACCTGCTAAAGTCTGCGGTTCAAATGAAGGACTAAACAGTCCCTCTCCCCTCGCCGTCGTCCCCCACCCCCCCACCGCCTCCCCTCTTCTCTCCTGTGGTACGTTTTGCCGGGACTTCTGGTGAATAGATGGCGAGAAGAAACCCAGTCCAATAAAGATTAAATTAAGTAGAAGGAATCCAGCCGGTGTATATTTTGAAGCTCCGGTGGGGCGTCAAACCGATGTTTAACACATTTTTTCCACTCACTGTGCACAAGTCCTCAGCCCCCACCGCCTTGTTTAATTTTTCCACCCTCGAGGAGGAGGCAGTTTCGAGGGGGTATGACAGAAAAGGGCTCCCCCGACCCCACAGACCTTTCCCCGCCCTCCGGTGCCATGGGAGGGGGCAGGGGGGCACCGTGTCCCCAGGCAGGGCTATGGGGGACACGGGCTCCTCCAGCGAGTTGGGATGCTGGGGAGTCATCCAGAATGTCCCTAAATGCGGAGCTCGGGTGGAAGGGGAATTAGGTGGTTTTTGTTTTTTTGGTTTTTTTTTCTTTTTCTTAGCAGGATCACCCTTCTCCTTCCTCCCCATCGCTCTCGCCCGCCCGCTTGGCTGCACTAGCCGGGAAAATAGGGTTTTATCACCCCGGCTCTGCAGAGTGGACACATGTTTGTGAACCGCTGAGCCCTCCAGCAGCGCCAAGATGGGAGCGTGGCTCTCCTGGATGCGAAAGGAGGAAAAAAAAAAAAAAAAAAAAAATCCCAGCCCCAGAGACGCTCGTCGCTTGGAAAAGTTAAGCGTGACTTGGTAAACGTTTGTAAATGCAAATAGAAATGAATAAATAAACCCCAAACCAGGTAGTTTGGGTGTGATAGTTTAGCAGGACTAATTGCAGACAATGGAGCTGAAATGACTTTTCCAATTAGCTGCTGGTTGGAGTTTAGTTGGAGGAACTGTCAGCTCCAGCGATGGGTAATTGCTTTATTGCTCACAAAACTATCATCTATTTAGAACATATGTGCTAATTACTCTGGATGGGCGTCGGAAAAGAGACCATAAATCTATTAGCACTTTAAAAAGTCTAGGGTACTTGTAAGCGACCAAACTCCCTTCCTTGGCGCGTTGAGGGCGAGACTCGCGTCCGGATGATAGTCTTTCCAGAAAATAAAAAGGAAATAAAATAAACAGATTCAGCCACATATATGCTAGGGTATATTTGCGACCTCGGAGCGGATGGGGGGGGGGGGGGGGGGGAAGAGCGGTCATCTCCAAGCGAGGAAAGCCTCTTTCCATAGACCAAACTGGTGCAATAAATCACTGTCATAAAAACGAATTTCCTCTTTAGCCCTGCGCTATTTTTTTTTTTTTTCAAAAAGATTAGTTTAGAAATCTTTTAATTGGATTACTCTGGAAAATTAATCTCCTTTAGGCTCGCTAAGTTTGTGTACCAAATATTTGGAATTAATTCAGTGCCACAAAAAGCATCCGATGCTTTTTGTTCGAAGTAGCTAAGAAAAGGGACAGGTAGGGAAGGTCGCATTTTACCGTACGCATTCATGTCCCCTCGCAGCTCTCTATGCATATTCATTGCTGTATATGTCGCATTGTACCGCATAAAATTGCTATTGTAAAGCAGATAAGAAGAATTGTTTGCTGGACTATGCTATGGATCAGGGCTCCAGCGCGGGGTGAAGTGTTTAAAGGGGGGGGGGGGGAATGGGAAAAAGGAAAAGTTTTGGCAGCCCAAGGAGGGATCCAGGCACCGCGCTCTGAAGGAGCATCCCTGGTCCGAAGCTGCTTCCCGTCCGCCCGGCCCCGATCCCGGGGGTGACCCGGGACTCGCTCCCGGGGGCTGCCCGAGGGGACCTCCCCGTCCCGGGCACACGCCGGGACTCGAGGGGTTCTCTTAGTTTTCAGCCCAATTTAGCTGTTAGCGGCAGCCCCGTGAGGTGTGGTTAATTGGTGGGGGATAAAGGCGTAATGACTTGTCAGGGAGACGGTGGTGACTCTTTAATGTACTGTCTTCTTCCCCCCTCCTCGCCTTTTATAAGCGGAGACATGCCATCTCTCTGCTAAAAGAGCAATAAAGCTGGGTTCATTTATTTATTTTTACTTGTTTATTTTTCCCCGAAGGAAATGAACCTGCGGCTTGTCCCCGGTGATTTATACGCAGGTTGTGACACTGCTCGGAGTCCTGGCAGCCGGCGGGGGGGGACGGACGACAGGACGGGGACAGGGGGGCGGAGGGGCAGAGAGAGGCTCCGGGGGGTGGGTAGGTCGGTGGGGGAAGATGGGGAGCGCGGAAGCTGCAGCGGGCTGGAGCAGGAGGCAGGGACCGCGTGTGTGCTGTGAGTGGGTGTGTGGGTGTGCGTGGGTGTGCGCTGATGCTCGGGCTGGGCAAGGTGAGTGGGCAGCATGCGGCGGGCTCGACCCGGGATGGAGGATGAGGGTGAGGGTGAGGAGGAGGATGAGGATGACGTTGAGAATGATGGTGAGGGTAAGGGTGAGCATGAGGGTGGGTTTTGATCTCATGAGCACCGGCCGAGCTCAGCGCAGCGGGGAAGTAACGTCTCTCCCCAGACCCACATCCCAGCCGCTCTTCCAGGGGTCCGTGCTCGACGCACCTCCTAATTAGTGTGCGCCACTCTCCGAGTCAGCATTAAATTTTTAGTGCCAACCGTTACCGAGCTGTGAACCGCCGAGTGGGACTATCTGCATTTAATAAAACATGTGATACGGATGCGCGCAGAGTTACACGCAGGGAAAACTCGCAGGGAAAGGTGCCTGCGCGGCGGTGGATGTGCGCGTACCCACATCCCACGCTACAACCTGACACTCGGGTGTATCACACGGAGCCCGAACCCCGAAATTCTGCACGCAGGCGGGACACCGGCGCTTACCCTCAGCCGTGGGCGCACGGCACGCGTGAGATCCCTGCGTGAACGTGCGCAAGCAGGTCGCTACTTCCAGCCGGAGTTTATGTACTTGCTAAACAACCCTGTGGTCTGCGGCTGAACTAATTATTGCGGCGGTGATAGTGCCGCATATCAGCCCGGGTCCCCGCTCACGTTCTAGCCCGCCTCGGGTTTCTCCCCGCCGCGCACAGGTAAAAGTTTCTCAGCCCCGTGCTGTAGCTAAACAGATTAATACACGTTGACAGAGTCTTTATCCCTCCTCCGTACGATGTTAAATGAATCTTAAAGTCCCTTCTGAGACAAACGGGGAACTCTCTCTCTCTGTCTGTCTCCCTGTCTGTCTGCGTGCGCTTTGGATGTGCCCTGTGGAAATTGTTTACAGTTTGGAAGACTCTAACCTTGATTTTCCAGCTTTGAGCTCCCTCTGGAAGCGGAAAGAGCAATTACTCCGCATTACTGTACATATTTCATTGCCGTGATAGATCGCAGGTGTTGCAGCCGCCGCTATTGTCTGCCTCCCTCCCGCAGACCCGGGGGCCGGAGCCCGGAGGATGCTCCGACTCCGGGTCGAACGGTGACCCCGAGCTCCCGCCACGCACAATCCCACAGCCCGCGGGTCGCCGCCGTCCCCCGGCCCTGCTAACGACCCACGGAGCTGTAGAGAGGGGCAGGCTGTTGTTCTTATCTCCCCCCCCCCCCCCCCCCCCCCCCCGCCGCTCTGCACTGGCCTCTCCTGCGTGTACCCAGCGCGGAGATGCCGCTTTTCGCCCACGCCAGGAACAGATAGCTCATGTGCGGACAGGCATCTTTCGCGGTGTAATGTCAGGAGAGCCGAACGCCTAACGCGGGGTGTAGCGCACGGCAAGAGGCAGAGACACCCACCCCCCGCCCCGGGGGTGAGCGGGGCTGCCCTTCAGCCCGAGGTTGGGAGGGTGAGGACAACCGCTGGGCTGGGGGGGGACGGGGGGGGGGGCGGACCCGAGGCGAAAAACGAGGCGTGGAGGACGGGCAAAACAACCCCGAAACGGGGAAATAGCTAGAAACCCCGAGCGGTGCGCTTTTGGCCAGAAAGTGCCTGGGATGGTGGGTTTTAATTTAAGCGGTGCGGTGGTCCTTTGGAGAGGGTGCCGGGGCTGCATTTGCAGCGAGTTACAAAGGTGCAGGGTGGAGGCAGGCTGCTGGTGCTATGCCGGAGCATCCCCGAATAGCATTAAACTGTGTCATGGATCAGTGTCATGATGACGTATGACACACCACAAGGGATCATCATGAGTGACTGGCATAATAGACATGGATAGTGGACCAAAGTCTCCTTGACAATTCTTAGTCATATGTCTTGGGGGGATAGTTTTACATTCGTGATCCGTTTATTTGGAGCCAATTCCGGGAGAGAGACACATGAAGCACACGACTGAAATCTGTCTAAGTAGGATGAAGACGGGCTTAAACGGCACAAAGGATCGGGGGGGGGGGGGGGGGGGGGGGATCTTGAAGAGGTCACCGGTTTAGGTGCAAAGCACTTGGCAAAAAAAACCCCACCTGCTATACCTAATTAAGCAGGACGCCCCCGCTTTCTCCTGCCAGCCTGGGAAAGGGACGGCGTAACTGAGCGCTACCTGGCGCATCTCCGCGGTCCTCCCGCGATCCGCTGCAGAACCGCTCCAGCACCGCGCACCTCCGCGCTGCGGTAACCCCCTGTCCCATCACAACCTGTGGCATGCAGCTGGTGTCCTTCTCATCACGCGTGGGCTTTGCCGCGGGCTGCCAAGCGCCGATACCCGAGGGTGATGCTGGCGGGGAAGCAGGGAAAAGTCGCATCCCCGCTGGTCCTCCGAGCCGGCAGAAAGCATCCCTGGTACAAACCACCTACACCGAGCGAAACGCGCCCCGACATGCCTCTCACTACGAGCGGGAGAGCCCGAGGAGCTGGAGCTGCCGGTTTTCTTTTGTTTGCAAACACCCCAGGCTACCAGGGGGAAGTCTGGGGCTTCTATTTCCCGCCCCGGCACACTTGTCCTCAAGCCTGTGCCCCTCTCGGCGGGTGTCCCAAGCGGGCCCCGGTGACCCGATGCAGGAGATCAACACCCCGAAACCCACCGGGGCTGGCTGGGACTGCTTGCCATCCCAGTGGGGATCCCCGACAGGCTTTTGCCCGGGAGAAGAGGTTCTCAGGGCTCCCCCTTGGCACAGCCCCGCCAGGGACATTAATGACCTCTAAAAATATCCAGAAGCAGCATTTTTTCCCGCCAGGAGCAGAATGAATGGTATTCGCCCCGAAAAGGAGAATCACAAGAGGGAAACCACCCTTCAGCCTGACACCGAGAAAAAAAAAAAAAAAAAATCTGCTGATCCAGATGCTGTAAGAAGTTCACTAAATGTGTGAGCAGGTAACGCAGGGAATAGCGACATTGTTAACAGAAAACATCTAATTAACAATGACTTCATTTGATTGGGAGGATGAAAAAGCCTTTTTAAATCAGTCCAGATTTACTGGCCTAAGCGTAGCCAATTTATGAATATGGAGGCTGCATCGAGTCTGCCTTCTTTCAAGATGTCATCTGAGAGGTAATAGTATAGGTGAAGTCATTTAGTTACACTGTGGAAACTTTTATAGTCCCTTTCTTGGGAATTTAATTCAGTGCTTCTTCATTTTATTAGGAACAGACTGACTCCATCAACGGCGCTCTCCATGTTTAGAGGCATGACTGCTTGAAGCAATTAGGCTCCCCAATTAGCATACTTCTCCTGACCCCAGCAGCACCACCAGGTCCTTGCGTTATCCATCTCTTCGAAGTAAGGGAAAGCCAGAATAAAACATGCCTCCCAAGTGCCAGGGTGGTGAAACCAACACGCAAGCGAGCTACCAAAATTACCCCTTTGCCCTTGGGGGGTGGAGGGTGGGGTGGGGTGGGTAAAAAAACCAGAATAAAATAAATATAATCAGCCTCCGGATGGCACCCCGGTGTTCGCGTTGCGGCGGTTTTGCTATTTCAGGCGTTTCGCGCTGTTTTCCAGCGTGTTGCCAGACCGCTGCCTAACTCCTGCCCGCTCTCCCCGGATTTCGGCAGGGCAGAACGCGCAGCCGCGGGGGTGCCCCGGGGGGAGGGACGGGGGGAGGGGGGTCGTGTCGGGGGATGGGGGATGCTCCCAGCAAACCCCTTCCCTCGCCTCCCCCCCCAAGCCTTTTTGGGACCACGAGGTGACTTTTAAGCACGGGTCGACGGTTTCAAATCCGTGTCCCCCCCCCGCGCTGTGTGGGTTTCCCCAAAAGGTGACAGCAGGGGGGGTGAGAGGATGGGGGGGAGAATCCAGGCGGCCGGTGCCCGAGGGGCCCGATCCTGCAAAGCCCGCGGGGGTCTGCGGAGAGCCTCCCCTCCCTCCGCGCCTCCAAAAGTCAGTATCAGCCCATCACGGGTAAAAAGACTAATTTCCCCTCCCCGCCCCCGCCCTCAACCCCCCCACCCCGTCCCCCTCCCCGCTTTCTTCCTCCAACCCTCGTGTAAGTCCACAGAGGGAATCCAGGGAGCCAGCGCTCAGCAGATAGAGCCATCCGCCCAGAGCTTCGCAGTGCTGTGGAAGAAAAATCTCTATAAAACGAAATAGGCAATCAACTGAAATCTATCCTCTTTAAATAAACTGATTCCTTAGTATTTTCCCAGTGTTGCTGTAAGTTGTTGTCTGTGATGTCCCCCAGGGCTCTTTCCTCTGCTCTCTGATTTGGTGTATAAAAGCAGCTCTGAATGATGGATTACTGTGTCATTGCAGCCTGCGAAGGATTAATTTGTTTCATTGATTTCTCTTTAGGCAGATTGCCAGAATTCTCTGCTTCCCACCTTTCCCCGTGACTTCCAGCAGTAATAGACAGTAATAGCCTAAGACAAATCAGCCCATTCTTGTAAAAATAGAAACACAAAATCCTGAAGTCCCAGGAAAGACATAAAGAAGTTTTTTCCTTGTTGTGCTGTAAACCCACCGGTTCTTAAAGTGTGAGCCCATGTTCTCTCCTCTCCCCACTCCCCTTTTACAAAAAAGGTTGCAGAATCCTGGCGGGGGTGTGTGTGTGTGTGTGTGCTGCTTAGTCTCAAGAGCAATTTCAACAAGCAGTTGCATGTGAACGGTGGGCATTTGGCAGTCGGTGAGAAATGTTTTGTTCGTGCTCAACAACAGGGGTAGGAATCACAGAAGGACCGAGTAAACCTCACAGTTTGTTCTTTCTTAAAATCGCAGGGGCTGCCTATAGCTAATCTATTATCGATCCATCTGCCTGTCTGGGGTATCAAGAAGAAATGCGGTTTATGTCAGGTCCTGGAGTCACCAGTCTGATGTGCGGGTGGGTGGGACTGGACTCTCCCAGATCAATTCATCTGCATGCTTTCAGGATAATCTGATTGGAAAATCAGGCCTTGAAGCGCTGGGATGTGGTGGAAAAAGGGAGCCGGGCACCCCTTTCAGTGCAGTTCGTGGGAGGGCGCGCGAAGGAGACGAGATCCCACGCTGTACGTAGCCCACTGCTGCTCTTCTGCCCACAGCACTGCTCTTTTCAGACCTGCTTTACTGACAGCAGACATGGGTCAGCTGTGCTAATCTACTTGTTTCCACAATGCAGCGCTAAAAATTGTATTGATTTAGTGTTCTCAAGTTAAACTTTAGATGTCATTAGTCCTATAGTAAAAAGTAATGGGTTCATGTGCTAATGTCTTTCCAGTTCTGGCTTGTATAAAGCTGTGCCGTGCCGAAACAGCAGTTTTAGATAGCACCAAGGGTAAAGAAGCATTTATTTCACCTCTGTCTCTGCCTTGTGATGAGAGTAGCTCAATAGTTACTTTCAAAGGGACGGTAAATTTATCATACTGGGGAGCACAGATTCACTGCGTTGCAAACCCAGGAAATTCTGAAGTTACAGCCCTATTATTTTTTTTTTTTTTTCCCCCGCTCTCCAGGAGGATGTTAGCCTGCTACTTCCTATTTTAATTTACTGTAATTTCAGGTCGAATCGAAATACCCAGTACTTGGGTCACAGCATGATTTCCTTGATACCATGCCAGAAAATATGCCCTGCCCTGCCTAAGCAATGTTCTTGTATTCACTCGCATGACATCCCTCTGCAGTGCAGAGAGTCTAACTTTTCCCTTTTCCACCTAATGTAATTTTTGAAGGATCTATAATAGTAGTCATAAAGAGGGTTATGTATTTGCTCCTGGGAATCCCTAGAAATCCCTACATTGTCTGGGGAAACCCTGCAGTGTGGGTTAGCCTGCAGTAAGACAAGGGTGGCTGCCTCCAGGCACGGCAGCCTGGAAAACCCTGGTGTCCTGGGGAAAGCTGAGAGCGTCCCTTCAAAGGCTTCTCTGGTGTAACAGGGACCCCCCCCCCCCCCTTTTCTGGCAGACTTGCTCTGCCCGGCATTCCCACTCCTGATGTTTTTTTGCTGTCAAGCCGCTTTGAAAGGAAAGGCACAAAATGCGACAGTTCACATTTTTTCCTGCTTGGATGGCCAAGCCCCAGGGAGGTTTGGCTCTGAACGCAGGGCTTGTCTTGCTTGGGAGCAAACGCTCCCATCCCCTCTGTCCCTTCCTCCTTGCCGATCCTTTTCAGCTCACGCAGGGGAATCCTTCTGCTCCTTTGCTAGGCATTAAGGAAAGTTTTGCTCTTGGTAAATAATGATAACAATATTCTTGGCTTGGAAAGTCTGAGTTAGGAGTGGAGACAGATTTCCACCCCCATCCCTCCCGTTTGCAATAAAACAGGCAGAATCCATCACAGACCAAACTTAAAAAGCTTAAGTGAAGCTCACATCCTTTCATCCCTGCAGGACTGGAGAGAAACAGAGTCTGTTAGATTAGCAAACATTAACCTCTCGCATAGTTCTGGATGTAGGATTAATGTCTACTGAAGGGACAGCTGTATGACCCTCACACATACACTAACTATACATTAGGGCTGTCACTCTATCGATTGGGAGAAGTTTGTGTGAAGAAGCGCTCCCCACCAGGGAGCAAAACAGAACAGAGCTGGAAAAAGCCATTTGTGCTCTGCTAAGACACACTTTCAAAAACTCGGTTCCCGTTTCTGGCATCCACAGTGCAGATGAGCTGAAATCTGTATGCTTCACCCCGAGGTTCTGCCGCATGCAGACCACACACAATTTCCAGCTGTGACCCTGGGATCAACTCGTCTTTGGGCAAAACACAGACCCATGCCAATGCTGGATTTGCACACAGTAGAGCACTGCTTAAACTCTGCCCACATGAGGTTTTGAGTCCCTGTGGGATCCTCACTGGCTGTACATTAGCATATCTATTCCCACTTAGCTAATTTGGAAGAGACTCCTCTCCAAGATTTTCCTTCCTTACCCCCTTATCTAAGAAAAAGAAAAAATAGGGGTGAATAGTATATTTGTCAAACTTTCTTCCCATTAAAATATGAAAACTTCATGCTATGAAAACACAGGTTGATTGTTTCCTAGGGTTTGCTGGGTTTGGTACAAACACTGGGCTCAACTCTGATCACACCCTATTTTCGTATTAGTCTAACTCTTCTCATAACACAGGAATTCCACAGATGTAACCGTGGGTTCAGTGCATTTCTGAAAACAGACTTATTTTAGTTGTATAAATGAAAATAAATGCTTTTTGTTTAAGACTGTATATTAAACATTAATGGTTTCTTGGAGTCCGATCCACACAAATATTTGGATGTCAAATATTGAACTTTCCAGCCCTTGATGGTGGGAGAAATGACTGTGCTGTGGGCTCTCAAGCACCCCATAGGAAGAAAGGAAAGAGGTGCATCCCCCCTGAACAAACTTGGTTGGAGCCTGTGTGTCTTGCAGGGTGACCCGAAGGGGACATTGACCAGCAGTGTGGCCCGTGGTGACCCATACAGAGCCTTCAGCCAGCGCTAAGTGCCTGCTGAAGGCAAATGGGTGAAGAGAAAACACGCAACGAGATGAAGGCAGTGCCTTTTTACACAAACCTGCTGTGGTTGGAGCACGTACCGAGGAGATGAGCTATCCAAGGAAAGCTTGCAGAGAGATGTGTCCCCTATAGGGTGTCACACCCAGTCCTTGTTAGCAGACAGAACAGAGCACGCACGACCAGAAATATTAAACTGTGGTTAATTGTCCCTCTGGGCCACATGTGTGGCTGGAGAGAAAGGTCTTGACATGCAATGTTTTGTCTGCCTGTTGGGCTTGGTGGGCTTCAGTAAGCTATGTGCTCATGTTCTTTTGCTGGAGCGGCCCAGAGTGAGACCCCAGTCCCCTCGGCCAGAGGGAGTACCCAAACTGCAATCTGCAACAACCAAACCAAATTCTACTTAAATGGCCCAAAACCGGCTCCTACGTGGTACCGGCCCGGGGATGCAGCTGGTGACATCCCAGGCACATGAATCCAGGCTCAGCTTAAAAGGGGTGGAGGTCAGGGACCAGGATAAACTTGAAACCCCAGCAGCTGAGCTGAGCATTGTCGTGACCAGCACACATATCGCAGGGCTAAGTGGCCAGGCAGGCTAATCATCCTTGCAAAGGGACCACAGGCACAAACGCAGCTCAGTGCGTGGCGGGCCCTGTCCCTTACAGGGTCAAGGTTTTTACCCAAAGCACGTCTCTGGCAGTAGTTACCCGACCCAGCAGCTCATGCTTGAGCTGCCTAATTCTCAAAATCCACTATCCAACATAAAAAGGTACAGCAGAAGGAGGTACGGCATATGGAGCAGTGCAGAGACAGTGAACTGGTAACTGATCAAGCTGTGAACTGGCCAAAAATGATCCTACAGGACAGTTTCCAAAGAAAATGCTGACTTGGCAGAGGATTGTTTCGGAGGAATATATCAATTTCATCAGCCCTTTAAACAGGGGGGCATCAAAATGCTTTGCTAGAGCAGTCCTGAAACATTACCCATCACTTCAAGTTCATATTAATAAGAGAAACAAGACAAAGGTGAGAGCATCTGTTTTAAAATAGAATCTTTCAGTCAGGTTAAAACAAGGTATTTTTGTCTGTCTTTGATAGCGCTTGCTGAAAAATTGTGAGGGTCTTGGACTTTGCTCTTAGCTGCTGCAGCGCTGAAACCCTGCAGTTCTGGAAGATGCAAATATTGGCTTTGGTCAGCCTGCATCGACAGGTATAGGGAAAAACAAACCCGCGGGGAAGAGAAACAAAGCAGTCTCCTCTGATGGGCACAACAGGGAATTGTGTCTTGCTAAGCCTGGATCCACATCTTTATATATTTTGTATAAGACAATTACTAGGCCCTGAGCCCAACTTCTGGATAGCATTAAAGGGAAGATCCTGACTGAAAAGGTAAACATTCAGTCAGACCTCTGACACAGTTTATTTTTGGTGCGTTCAGCAGCGAGGAATAGCTTTTTTTTTTTTTTGTTACTGAGGACCGTGCATTCGTAGCTGTGTGTGCGGGTAGGCAGGGAGCCGCTGAATACGCGAAAGCTGGAGGTGAGGAGCTGGAGGGCATCAGTCCTGTCACTCTCAGCTCACCTCTAAGTCCTTTAGCTCAGATGGCTGGGTTAGAAAAAAATTTTGACACCAAAGCACCCAAAAACTTGGCACCATCGCTTCTGCTGAAACATGTTCTCGTGGCAAATAGTTTGACTCTTCCATCGAGGCAGACAAGGATAAGCAACAGTTGGTATGCTGTGGGTGTCTTGAAAGTCCACCGAGGGCTAATTGCAACTTTCCCAGGAACTTGTTTGTTTTTAATTCACCTAGAAATTTGAGGTTGCTTAACGTATGAAATGGCATTCAAGTGGTTAACACTCACGCGCTTCTGAACAGTGTTTGGAAAGGAAGTATGGTCTCTTGCCCACCCATTAACCTCTGCTGTTATGGGGCTTTTATACCAGCAGCAGTAAAATTCACCTCCCTGCTGTATGTGTTGCTGTATCGAAGATCAAAGTTCTGTAGTTTGCAAAAACATGGAAAGTATAGCATAATTAAATCTATTTGTTTAGTTAGAACTCAGCATTTAATGAATAACAAATTTCTGCTTGTCCACAAACGGCATGAATGAAACCACCAAGTGAATGAGCAGGGATTTCTTGCATCAGATTTTACAGCCATTGCTGTATTGATACTTCAATTTTTCCAAGTGAACAAAAAGTTAAAGGTACATGGCTGACCACATAGTGTCTCATTACTATGATCACAGGCAATGTATTAAAGATGGTGGGATCCTACATCGTTCCAGTGCTTTACGTAGCTATTAAAATTAGCTGCACCAGTCATTTCTTTCAATTTACACTATGTTAAACAGTGTTAAAGAAATACAGTTCTGGCTCTAAGCAGCTTTTCAGCTTGACTGTATTCCAGGATACCAAGACGACCATCACTGCTAAACCAAATGTTTTGGTAAAAAAAATGTGTATTGGTGGCCATGGAAGGGAATCACTGCAGTCTCATCCCCAAATCCACTGATTTTTAACACGACAACTGTAAGATATCTGCGAGAGCTCGTGACTGGAAAATGATCCCTGTTGGACACGCTTTTCTGGAGAGCTCAACATGAACTTTGTTGACCAACTGCTATGGTCCCCCTTCAGCCAGAAACACAGGCAGTGAATTTAGCTGGTAAAAGTACTGGACATCTGTCCAGTCAATACAGCGTACTGGATTAACGCTACATTTTGAGCTTGTGTATTTTATTTTTTGTGTGTTCTAAGCCGTTTTCTAAATGACATTATCAGGCAGAAATGGCATTAAAATTAACTGTGATACTTCTGTATCAGAACTGTGTTTTGTCTTCTGAGTAATGTTTTCGGGATTTTCCCTAGCATTGGAATGGTAAAGACAAAAGTATTTCAGTATTTTATTATCGTTTTTTTTGTCATTATTCTCAGCTTCACTAACACAGATAAAATTATCGCGTCAGTTTTGCCATTTCAGTTTTCAAATTTCTTTTCTCATTCTTTGACACAATGGCACCCTGTCTGGGCTATGAGCATTTCCATAGGTTTAAGTTCAGAATGTTTTGTTTTTACTGGAAATAAAGAGTGTCCCCAGACATGAGTTTTGCAACTGGTTACACTTCAATTGTAGTTTACATCTGATTTGATATTATCCCTTTGAAATGACAACAGCTTTAGAGAAGGTGTAAAACGCAGGTGGTGATCCCTTGTGATCATTATAAAATAGCATGAGAACGCCTGTAACAGTAGGAGCAGCGCCCTGGCTATATTCCAGTTTGGCTAACTACATCCTGTTTTTCTAAATTCAGGTTTATTTGCAAGCTTGATCCAAAACCTCCTGAAATAACAGTTTTCCCGGTGCCACATTCTGGTCCCAGACTGGTTGTGCTTCACTGCTAGGTGAAGCCGTGTCCGTGTCCTATGTACTTTTTTAATGAAGAAATAACTTTTGGGTTTAATGGGAAAGTCTAAACCTCACATCTGGATGGCAAATGAAAGGCCAGTAAAATCCTTAAAGTCCTTCTGGCTAAAATATCACCCAAATATATAATAAATTTAATTGTATCGCTTAACACTTCTTTCTTTGTCATGCATACCCCCCCACCACGCAAAATAAAATTACATCAGTATAAATGTAAATGGGAACAAGAGGCAGAAATCTGTCAAAGGACCTGCTCTGTAGGTAGGAGGAAATGCCAAGAATAAAGTAGCTCACAGCATGGATGCGTTGATCATTGTCTGATTCAGTTGTCAGGATATCGAAAACATATATTTAGAAACGCATGAGACGATAACAATAAATAATACAGCAAGCAATGAGTTAAAATTTCAACGTAATGGAAATCTGCAATTAAGGCACTTTCTGTGTGAGTGTGTGGTTTAAAAGTTTTGTTTTGCAGCAAAAGCCTGAAACAGGAACTAAACATTAAAAATCTGCACTTTTGAATATAATTAACACATATTAAGCTACAACTTCTGCACAATTTCATATTTAGGGTGTTTGTTTCTTGTTTCCAGCTCTGTCTAGAACTATCTATCTGATTCTGCCAGATTGCTGGTAAAAATACAGAGCTGGAGGTCACATCTTATTAGATAATCATACAGTGTAAAGATGTTTCTCAGCTACAGAGAAAAGGTAAGGCAGTTGCTCTTTAACAGATGCCATGCTATCTGAATTATGTCATTTCCATAGTTATAAAACAACTCGAGAAAATGTACTGTAACAATATGATGTATGCTAGGATTGATTACCCCAAAAATCCTTTCAAGAGGAAAAACAGGGGCGGGGGGGAGAGGGAAAGACTGTTTCTATCCAAGCTTCACGTCCTAAAGGTTTAGCTTCTATGGAGAAAAACCTCACATTCGGTTGTTACATAGGGCGGTCACTCCATTATTGTATTCATTATGCGCATTAAACAGTCAAATATATTCCTTCCAGTAAATATGAATAGTTTAATTTGTTCTGCTGAAAGAGAGACAACTATCAGAAATAGCAATAAAAGTCACATAATGAAATAAGAATACTAGAAAATCTGAGGATTTTAGTACGGTCCATTATTCATTCAATTCCTGGCAGCCTTTATGATTACAAATCACTTGATTGACTAACTAGACATTCTCAAAGTGAATTATGAATCAGGTTCATTTTTCCTGGTTGAGAGTTGGTACATGTTGTAACTCTTCCAGTTTGTGATATATCAAGTTCTTGTAACAGTAATAAGAGATATAATCAACTCTTTATTTCAGGACAAATAAATTGCCTTTTCAAAAATGAAATGTGGTTGCTAACATTTTAACAGTGTGCAGTGTAATTCCTTCCTGCTATTCTCAGAGCGCAATCTGCTGTGATGACATAGCTTTTGAGTATTTGACTTCGCTGAAATTATTTTAAGAGCCTCACACCCTCAGTCCGTGCGCGCTGACCTCAGTGAAAACCCAGCGCTGGGGCTAAGAGCAGCGAGTGGTCCTTTTCCTTGCCGAAACTGAGCCTCAGACACCTAAACCCTGGGCCACAATTTGCCCTTTTGTGCCTGGCTCTGATTGCAGCTCGGGAAGGCCAAACAGTTTTAAAGCTGTTTAAGTTTACTTTGGGGAAAAAAAAAAAAAAAAAAAAAAAGTAAAATGAATCTCTTCTAAAGTGTGCTTGACCCTCAAGTCCTCTTGCATGAAAAAGTCCCTCAGGCTTTTGTGGAAATTATGCAGGGGGAATGACTGGCAGACTGGGGTGGGAGTTATTTGTAGAACAAATGCACAATCAGATCCCAAATCCCCCAGAACGAGTTCAGTGTGAGGTGCATTTCACCTTTGAATAGCTACAGGGAAACAAAATTTAAAAAAAAAAAAAAAGGCAGACGACGACCAGACTGACGCTGCTCAAAATTTCTGCGAGTGTCCGAGGTGAAAAACTGCTAAAACCAGCATTTATGCCTCACATCCGCACATCAGATGTAGCCAGGACTGCTGGTTTGGCTTTCTTGAGCGTGGTGGTCTCCCAGTGCCAGTGCCCCTGCCAGCAGAGCCGTCTCCCGTGTGGAGTAGTGTGGACCGGGGTGATGTGGGTACATGGTACAGTGCCGGGTGCGAGGGACAGGATACACCTCTGAGATGCACAGCTGCGCAGTGCATCCTCCTGCACAGGGTCTTGTGCAACAGCCTCAACACAGCCCTCAGTTTTGCAGGGAGGAGAGGCTTTTTTCTTCTGGTTAGGGAGGCGATGCCGGTGTTTGGGTGCTTATTTTGGCTCCAGTGAAGGGACAGGCTGATACTCAGTGGGTTCGCATTATTTATAGAACAATTTCAAAGAGTTTAATCCCCTCCCTTTCCCCTCCCAAACACAGAAGCATGTTTCTAAAGCAGGATCTTGTGGGAGAAAAGATGTATTACCACTTTAGTTTTTGGAAGACCTTAATGTGGTCATTCATTTTAGCAACAATAGTTACAGACCTCAGATTTATTCCTTATTCATCTTTCTATCTAATTTCTAATGGTCTAATAACTTTAATTAAATGCTGAGTCGTTTAGAATATTATTAAATAGCTTTCACAGGATTTTTTTTTTTGTTTCTGATTACATCATGAGTACAGATTATTGAATATTCTGTTCATTTTAAAATTATGATTAAGGGGATAATCCCAAAAGAGATATTTGTAACAATTTTAACTAAGCTGTGTTAATTGAGTTACGGGATAAGAAATGAGATTTAAAGGGTGAGCAAGGGGTAAAATCAAAGCCCGCGTAGTTTTAAAATCGAGTGGATTAAGAGATTGGTCAGAATGGAGGAGGTGGCGGGTCAAAAACTGAACGAGTGGTTCAAATAGACAATTCACTTACCTTCAGGCCACGTGTCTGTCTTTCACAGAAATGATGTGCAACGGTCCCCGATGTAACATGGTCAAACACGAAAGGTAAAAAGTGCTTGTTACGGATCAACAGACTGCACATTGCGCATTGTAGCCAAAGCTACATAAAAGGACATGGAAAAACCTGCTCAAGTGTTACCACACCTGACAGTGCCGTGTCCCCTGACGTGACCAGGAACACCAGGTCAGCCTCCAGCATCCCTGTGTCCCACGGGTTGGGACCGTTGTCCCAAGTGATGCATTGAGTGGCACTGAGACAGCAATGCTTTTGGTGCATTCCGTTTAGGATGTTGATTGCGGGCCTTTCCAGCATTGTTCCCCTGTCCTTACATTTGTTACTCACTAGTTGTCAGCATAGCACGAATTTTGCTATGTTATTTTTCCTATTGCTCTGAAATATCGGTTGGGAGTTGATTATTGCAGCTTTTCTGGTGACCACTATCTTCTTGGTGGCCATCTCCCTCTTCCTCACCATGCAGAAGGCTTTCCGTGTGATGTTTCCAGCTCACCACCCATTGTGACAGGAGCATAGCTCTCACATATCTGCAAACCAGGCGAGGTATTTTCACTTGTCTTCCTTAAACTCTGCATAAGTAACTGGAGACGCTTACATACTGGAGGAATTTCTGGAGTCACCGGTACTTATGAAAATTACAGCACCCTTTGCAGTTCCCTGCTGGGCATGTGAGAGGAAACCAGTGCCTACGAAACTGACACTGGAGAGAAGACAGACAGGCAAGCAAGTGAAAAGCAGGGTGCAGAACTCCAGCTACCAGGAAGGGATGATGGAGGGTGGGTGCCTTTGTTTAAAAGATGGACAAAGGCAGCCCGGTAAAGACAGGCTAACCCACACGGCCGACATCAGAGAGGTTATCACATACGTACCACTTGCACGTGAATTCCTTACAGTTATACAGGCGTCATTTGCGAATTAAGGCAAGCTGCGTGACAGTCTTAGGAAGGGCAGGAAAAATCAGCCCATGAACCACAGAAGCTGGCAGGACGGTACAGACTGCCTCTTTCTCTGGAATATGTGTTGGCTTCACAGGATTTGTACTCGTTCAGGGTACAAAGTGGGATCTAAAACATCATACGTCCTGATGAAGCTGGGGAGGGGATGACTGGGAAAAAGCAGCTCTTAAACCCCGGAGAGAAAAACATAAAATGAATTTGAATTTAACCAAGGAGAATAAAATACTGTAATGACTGATGGAAGCATTAGTTTTGTAGGCTCAGTTATGTAGGTTGGGATTTAATCTGTTTAGATCTTTTTCTTCCAAGCTTAACAGCTTTAATTATTTTTACAAAGAAAAAAAATCAATACATCCTTACACACTATTAATAAAAAAATCAAGTATCATTGATATTTGAAAACAGAAATCATAAAGAGCATATTGCATTCACACCAACTACATACCAAGCAGAATGTTAATAACATTAACCTTTACTCTATCAGATATTTTCAAGAAATACCACTATATTTTTTTGCAACGGCTCATATCTGTCATTTAAGTGACATGTGATCTTTGCTAAGTTTGCCAAATCACTGAGGCCTGAATACCATTCAGCAATGTTAATTTTGTTTTCCTATTCCAGCCTTTACACAATTATTCTCATGGCAATCATTCTAGCCTTGAGTATAAATAATACTTCAAGTGGTTTGTTGATATCCAGAAAATGATGTGTATCTACATTAAGAGATTCTGGAATCTAATGGGAGAACCATGCATATTATTAAGCTGAAATGCCTATTTCTTTCCTCCCAGATGGGAAGTAGTACAGGGTAGTGCCATGGCATATGCATTAATTTTATTCCTTCCACAAATTTTAGCACATATTATTTTTGCAGATTTTGAGTCTTTGTCTCCTACCAAATATCCAGGAGATTTAAATAGGATTTTGCTGCAGAAAAGATCTCAATCTTAACACTTAGGACCCTGGATAATTCTCAGGTGATCTGAGGAAGAAGAGCATGGGAACAGTTCTGCTCTGGAGAAGAATAAGAAATGAAATGAGAGTTTGGTAGGAGGAATCCTTGAGGATTAACAGAGGCAAAAGAGAGACAGAGTAATTTTCCTGGCTCCCATATTTCAGTCCTACAGATTGGGTATGCTTCCTCTGAAGGTCCTAGCAATAAATAAAGAGCACATTTAAAATGAGGGGGATAACAACCAAAGGGTAACGAAAAACATAAATCCCAATATCTGTCCCTCAGCATTGTTACCCTGTTAATACACACAACTGCTTTTCTACTTAAAAAGTAATCTGCAGCAGATTTCTTGCTAAACCTGTGGATTTCTTGCACAGTATTTTCCATAATTTTTATTTCCTATTACTTCCTTTTTCCAATTCCAGGCATCTTCTTCCTTTTTGCTTCCTTTTGGTCCAGTGGGACTTTATATTTCCTCAGGACCTGAAAAAGAGGAAGGAGCACACAGCATCGCACGCTAACTGTTTGTGTGGGAGTCAGCTGTGTGGGAGCATTTTCTCCAACACTTTATAGATACCCTAAAGGCCAAGTTTAAAATCAGGATTGTTGATGTTTGCAGATGTGCAAGCATAGTGGGGCCTCAGCTGGAAAGGCTGATGGTCTGAGAAGACACGAGGCAGGACAAAATGAGGGCTGGACTTACGTGATCACTATTTCTCTCTTTCTGGGCTGTGCTTTCTGAGTTCCTGTAACTTGGTCTTGGTAGATGTTTGGACTTCCCAACCTGCACCCATTAGCGGTAATGAGTTTTTAAGTCAACATCAGTTAATGGCTGTGACTCTGAAGACCAGAGGCTAGAGTTTGTGTTGAGTCTTGAGGAGAGCCCCGGGGGGAACTGGCTCAGGGGAGTGGTGCAGGTTCAAAACCTGACAGTCCTTTCACACTGGCCCAGCCAAAGGCTGCAGTAAAACATCTCCTGCAATTAACTGAAGGTTAGGTTACTGTTCCGGCTACAAATATCCACAGGTGAGGATGTGGATGAAGATGATGCTCTCACATAACTCACTGCCTGGAGCAGCTCCCAGCAGAAGCTCTGCCTGTCATACATGCATGGTGCCTCCCCTTGCTGGCCGACTGCACCTCTCTGCTTTGGAAATCAGGAGCTCTGCAGGGCTTCAGTGGGGGCTGGGGTCCTCCCCACTGTGTGAGGGCTTTCTGAATGGAGAAACGCATCTGTGTCCAGAGCACAAAAAAGTGTTATGGCATATGGGCACACGTGGCTTGATTTGAGCAACACATTCCCCAGCCAGGTCAGCCCCAGCTACGTAACACATTTTAAAAGCACAGATCTGATGGCCAAACACAACAGTGCATACCCAGCTGCAAATCTATGTATAAATTGATCTTTTCAGTATCTGTTTTTAATCTTGGTTTTATTTCAGCCCACCTACTGTTAATAAATATCTCATGATCCTCTCTCTCCTCACTGAATAGCGATGGTCAAATCATCCCTAGTTTAGACATCTCAAACACCCTGAGTTTAGACATCTCGGTTAAGTGCTACCACTAGATGGGATGAGCCCAGCCTTTATTTCAGCAGTTCTTTTCCTGTCTTTTCCTTTCCCTTTTTTTTTTTTTTCCCCCTTCCCATCAGCATAGATGCAATTTTTGTTAGGATAACTTCTGTTGTGTCTGAATTCCTCTTTGTGCTCTTCCCAGCATTTCAGGCAGTGCTGCACTGCAGCATCACACCCCTCTCTGGAATGCTATTCCCTCAAGACTCCCATGGCACAGAGAGACGGGTAATGTTTTCTGAGCTTCTTCCACTATTACCACATTTTCTATAGAGGATCAAAATGGATTATTTTCATCTTGACATGCAAATGCCTAGGCTGCGCCCTTGGCTGAGATCTCAGCATTGGCTACAGAAGTAAAAGATATGGGGGTAGTAGCTTTTTAATATCACATATGGAAGTGGCAGTCTTATTTCTTAAGGAAAAAAAAAAAGAAAAACCGACTATAGTCCATTGTGACTCGTGAAAAAAAGCCTAATAAAAATATTTCCTCATACACTTACTGAATACTGTATTCACATGCAGTCCTTGGTCTGCACAGTGGCAGATGAACACTGTGTGCAACTCAAGATCTTACTGATCTTACTCTGATCTGCCCATTTGCCGTGCCAAAGTATTGATGGGAAGAAAAGACACATGAATAATTTTATCAAGCCAGATTATAAGGCTGAATACAAACATTTAAGAAGTGATGGAATTAGAATAGAACTAGGAAGGATTTCTAAGGCTCCTTGTGAAATGCTTATAGAGCTAAAAAGGTCAAACTCTTCACTAATTTTCACTCCGCACAACAGCAGTTAAGTAAATGAAATAACATGACCTGCAAATCGGTGCAGGATGCAACCTGCAGAATATGTTGATACACCATAAAAGTCATTGTGTGGTTTCATGTTAACATGAAAGAAATGATATCGGACCACAAGAGCACCCACACTGACTCACTGTTTCTAATTATTATTATATTCTTTTTCTGAAACAACAGCAGCGACAAAACAACATCAAGCAATTGCCTCCTGGCTAGGGTTCTCGGCAAACGCTCATGACTATTGACTCAAATGAGCAGCCCAGCAAGTAAGTTGTTAGCTTAAATGAAAATTATAGCAGAGACAAAAATGTCAGCCTGGGAACTGAACTAATAAGGGAAAGAATGTGCACGAAGCTGCCGGCGCAGTTTTAAACCTCAGGAAGAATAAAGGAAAGCACAGCTCCCGAAATTAACTCGTGCAGCTGAGGTAAACAGGAAAAATCCACATCCATTGTTACGTGGCACAAAGATGATGAGCGCAGGACTCAGCAGCTACAGCTTCAGTACACCTTTACACGCTAAACGTCAACATCGGGTTTATTGTAGACGGTGAATTAAGTGCGGGCTGACAGTTTAGCAACCCAGAGCCACTGCCAGCTGGTCTAATGCGCCTGCTTTTTTGGCTTGCAAGCAGGAAAAGCGACAAGGTGGGGTTAGGCAACCTGGATGTGTCCGTCGATGCAGGTCCCGAGGAATAAACGGGCTGTTTGTAAGCAGGGGTGGGGGAAAGCGCTATGGCACAAGGTCCTGAGCTGGCCGAGCGGGGCGAGGAGTCGGAGGGGAAAGGTGATAAGCCGCGTTGGGCTTGTTCTGCAGAGCCCCTGGCTGCCGTTCAGGCTGAGGTCTTGGACACAGTCCACCGACAGGCCTCCTGCCAGGGGATTTGTTACTGCGAGAGCTTGGCTTAGGCAGGATTTTATTATAAAAATTGTCTCGATTCTTCTTCTGTCTTATTAAAATCTATCCCACCCTTCCCTTCCACCCCAGGAGGAGGGATATTTTGTATATATCTGGGTGAAACACACAAACAAATTCATTTCCCATGGATAATATATTCACAGTGATTTGCTTTTCAGAGTCAGGAGCTCAAAATGATGAATTTATTATGCAAAGTAATAATTGCAAATTACATTGGCAAACTCCATTCCAGAAAAAAATGGGGTATTAATATAACTAAAAGGATTAAAAAATACTGGCTGTTAACTTGGGGCTACTGCAGATATTTTAGGAGGTTATATATCTCTGTTCCACCTAAACCACCAGAGGCAGTAGCTTTCATTTTAAAGGTCTAGTGAGATACCATAATTAATGGACCCACCTAACAGCATATGTCGCACTTGTATTGAGTAGTAGGATATGGTGCATATTATGAAAGAAAGTGAACAAAATACTTAGCGTCATAAAAATTTGCATCTCTTTCTAGTTCATTTTTTAGTGCAAAGAGATGAAATATATCAGAGTTGGAACACAAAAAAATTTGACTCCAGTTTTTGGGTCAAGCTAGCCTGTGCCTTTAGTGGGGTGACTGAAGGGAACGTTTTGACTTTATGGGTCCTTGCAGGATCCGAAATGCCTCATTAACAATCCCTTGGCGATATATAGCACTTCCCAAGGATGGCTGGAGCTGGCCAGCTGCTCCAGATGAACCCAGGGGCAAGGGGCTATTCCTCCTTCAGGTTGCCCGTAGGTTCCCTCGGTGCTTTACGGTCATCAGTGGAAAGGGGCGCTAACAGTTGCCAGGGTTGAGGTCTCTAATGCAGTGCTTGTCAGCTACAAGAGATTTATTTGCTCTGCTGGATCTGTTCGTTATGTCAGGGGTACTCAAAGGATTAATTTGCAGTCATGGTCTTCTTCACAGAAAAGCACATCTCTCTGCTGCTATAGAAGCATTTTCCTTTCTGGCACACATATCCCATTAGGAAGTAGTCTGCAGTAGATTATGTTCTCCAGGATAGCTGAGATTTGTGGGTAATTATGAGAAAAATAAAGATAATGTGCTTGTAAACCTTGCAAGTAATAGTTGCATTACTAATGCTGTAATTCATAGACGTGGCACAATTAGAAAGTGATGGAGCTTATTAAATTAAAACACTAGTGACATTTTTAACATACTTTTCATGAAAGCATTATGATCTGAGTGCAATGATGGGATTCAAGTGCTCCACAAGTTGCACTCCTGGCTCTGGCACACATGCTGGCTGTGCCCTTGAGATGGTCCATAGCACTTCACTCCCCATGAAGAAGATGCTTGAGAATCACCTGCTGCTAACAACCCCAGAGAAGCTTCTCCAGAGCTTGTGCTGCAAAAGCCTTAGTGTAGCTGGGCTTCCAGGCCATGCCATCAGCTGTTTTAAACCATGCCTGCTTGTAGCTAAAGCCTTAAGTGACGTGCCTTTGTGAGGTGAGCAATAATCAATTCCCAACCTTCAGAGCAATAAGAAAAATAACCTAAGGGTGATAGTTATTTAGTATTTGCAAGGGACTTTGAAGACATAGGAGCTGTGGGAGTTTACACACTGCTGCAAGCTGAGAACTAACTGTCTAACACTTATTTCCTCACATCTTTTCTTCTAATGTGCCTTATTGACAGTCATTGCTATGAAAGGAGTTCCACCTCGTGGAAAAAAGTCACTGGAAAAAAAGAGGGGCAACTGAGAAGTTTAGTGTATAAACATTGAACTTACGATCAACAACTTCACTGAACAGCAAACCTCTATTTTGCTTTTCAAGCAGAGCAACAGAGACCATGATTCCCAGATTTTTAGACAGAACCCAAGACCAACGTGCCTTAGGACTGACAAAGAAGAGCAGCCTGCGGCCTCCAACGTTTCTCACCTGCCCAACCTGCAGTATCAATAGCAGGCACAAAGGTAAACCTGCTCCACAGGTGCCACAATGCCTCTCCTCCAACTGAACATCAAACTGTGTTTTGGCCTTGGTCTTCCCAGCTAGGTGAGGACACAGACCGGTTAACTCCTTTAAACACACACTAAGTCCAACTGAAAACATATATAAAATCAGAAAAGGGAACTGGAATTCAGCAAAACTCAACAAAGCTGAATAAATACTCGGCTAAAGTCAATTCTCTTGGTATTTGTAGAGTTATGCTTGTGAGGGAGATGTTTTGGAAACAACTTTGGGTCATCCAAAACGCTAGTTGATAGCCACTGCCAGAGATGTGTTACCGTGCTTGATGTGGCAATGTTTTGATATGGTTTGAGAAGTTCCTGTCACTTTTACTGAATGTTCCCAGTGAAATTCCTATCATGGCTGATGACATCAGCAGCAAAGAACGAAGTCATAGGACCTGTATCCCTGAGAAGCCATCGCTCCAAAAAAACATATGCCATAATGTTTAGCAATAAGCGTTGAAGTATTGCAAATAGTTACAGCTGAACTCTACGTGCCAAATAAATGAAGCAAGTATGTCTTATTTCCTGCTAAAGTGCAATATGGTCAGGCAAAGCTAACTACAGAGGCTCCAGTGTTGGCAGAAAATGCTCAGCTAAAAAACTATGTTGGTGGCACCCAAATAGCATCAAAACAATAATATAAGAATGGAAAGTCAGGTCTGTATTTCCTTCCCAAGGTCTCAAATCCGATTTCGAGGCTTTGGTTGTCTCTGCCACCTTGAAACCTGCATAATTGTGGGATTTTACCTAATTTAGTCCTTTTAAACATTTGTCAGTCTAGACTGCTTCTACTGCTGGCGAAGAGGACAGAGATGTCCAGGAGGCAGTTCAGCCCACCAGGTGTGTAAGAGAGGCAGGCTCTGGGGCGCTGACTTCTGAAGACACCGAGGTGATCCTGGGCCAAAGTGCCTCCAAGGCTGATACTGCTGCAGACGGCTCCTACTGAGCAACCCAAAATGCTGAATGAACAGCCTGTGCTTCCTACCCAGCACCTTAAATTGGGTTCAAAACCACTGACAGAAGCATCTATTCACTTGGTAGCCAAACAACCTCATGAGTGTAGGTCTTGTATGAGAAGCTGAGAAGGGAATAACTGTTTCCTGTTAAAATACTTTGGAAAAAGGAGGTAGAGAGCGATAGTGCCTGCCTTCTTCTTGTAGTGCAATAGCCTTATTGTCACAGCAGTCACAGAGGAAAAAGGACACGTGGGTCCCATTTCCCATTCTGCCTGGGGCGGCTCAAACCCATATTTCCCACCCTTTAGGGAAATGGCTGTGGTCAAGGGGTGGATTCGGGATTCACCGGGCCATTGAGCGAAGATGAAAGGGAGCACGGCTCCAGGGCTCAGGGCATCCTTTTGGTTCCACTCTCTGCTCCCAGGATTGTTTCTGTCTTTTATTTAAAGACTGTTTCATGTAAAGACATACAGTCCTGGGGCCGGGATGACACAGTGGCATGGTTTCACTGCCTTCTGCTGACCCACACAACATGGACTGTGCCTTGCAAAGAAGTATGAAATGTACACATTATCGTACGAATTGAAATTGAAGAGATTGGGATTTTTCAATTGACAAATATGAGTAAGAAGGAATATATTAGCACTATTCCAGATAATGAATCATACCAAGTAGGTAAAACAGGTTATTCTGTTTATCCACTCAAGAAAGAGAGTTTAATGAAGCAGAAAGGCGGAAAAATGTAATCAAAGGAAGTTTTTATTTTTTTTTCTTTTTTAAACAAAAGCTGTAATTAACCTGTTGAACTTATTGCTACTAGGTATAACTTAGGCCAAGAGATTAGTAAGAGTCAAAAAGGATTAGACATCTATATGCATAACGAAAATATCCATAAGTTACAGTGGGTAGAATGCGATCTCAAACACTTTCATAGAGTAGCTTGCCTCTTAATACCAGGTGAATCCTGTGTACCAACTTCTGTCTAGTGAAAGACTTTGTGAAATACCTCTCTTTTTATCCAAGATCTACAGAAAAAAAGAAAAAAAAAAGAAGACAGCTAAAATACAATACACTCTTCTGCATTACTGCTGTTCCAGGGAAGCAGCTGTTATATTGCTTACTTGGAGTAGTGATTTTACAAACTTATATGATTATTTATATACTTCTTAAATTGGCATTTTTACACTGTAAGTGAAGTTCAGCCCTGCTCAATAAAGAGAGGGAGAAGCAGAATCTGACCACCTGGCTAGGAATGAAATGTTGGAGCTGTTTCCATAAGAAGCGATCCACAACAGCGAGGGTCTGATTTCCCACTGTAAGTGTACTCTTACTTGCAATAGGAGTAATTTTTCCACCCAGTGAGTTATATAGGTGCACGCTGATGCTTGGAAAATCAGAGAGCATTTCTGAAAGTCAGGGCTGGGTTCTTCTTCCTTTCCTTGGATTCAATTATTAAGAAATAAATAAGGAGGGGTAGATCTTAAAATAACTGTCAAGTTTTTATAACTGTTTTTAGTCTCTGGGAGGCTGTAGAAGTTAAGGGAAGACGAAGTCTTAGATTATATCAGGTTAGTAGTTATTTACTGTCTGTGGTAGTGGGCCTTAACTGTAGAATCAGAATTGCATTCAAATTTATATATATTTTTTCTCCTCTGATCTATCTTTGCTGGTCTCTCTGGCCACCTATTCCTTCCCATTCCTGAGGAAGGCTGTCCTTCTAGCCCCTGAATGTGACCCTAGGAGTGAGAAGAACACCTGGTTTTCTGGTTCGTGCTGAATATATTGTTTTACTGCTGTGAAAGTGTGGAAAGGTCTCATCTTGCTGCCAGAGCCACTATCTCACATTCTCAAATTAGGAGAAACAATCCCACCATCTTTATATCCATCACGATGACTTAAGCATCGACTGGGCTCCCGAGTGTCCTTGTGCCCTCAGATACCACTAAAGTTTTTGCAGTTCAAAGATGTCCAGTGTCTTAAGTGATTGGGACTAAAGAAAGTATTTCCTAGTTAAAGCTTTTTCTACCCACACAAATTTCTCAGCTACATTTAGTTGTGAGTGATATTTAATAATTCCAGAGTCCCTTTGCTCTTGGTTTACAATTTGTCAGCATTACTTTATTACTGTTTGCAAAAGTAACAAAAGGTGTTGCAACAGGGATTCATTTGGGCAAATTAAACCTGCAGTGGGGTTTCAAATGCAGGCATTTGTCCTCTGGGATTAGACATCAGCAGCCTGTGGAATTATTTCTGACATTTCATCCATCATACACTCAGAATAACTAAACAAACCTGTGCTGCTCTCTCCCTGCTCAAAGAACAACTTTCACAGAGCCTTCCCACGGAAATATCCCAACCTATTAGTGTCAGGAAATTGTGCTTGGAAAGTTAAGAGAAAAAAGAAAAATCTTCCACAAGTGAAAGGCAGAGATGTTATCGCATGTCAATAATGTGCATTGAGAGGTCTTCTTGTGAACAGCTCCTTGGCTGATGTAAATCGGAATGACATAACTGGTGTAGGTATATTGATTTTGTTCAGTCCAGGAATTTTCACTGTAGGAGTGACTAGATCTGCAACTGCAAGAATCTGGACTTACTCTTCCTAAAGGGAGCTGCTGAATCGGTATTAGCTGAAACGGGAGGAGGGCTGGATTGTGCAGACTGCTTCTTTCCCTCTTCTTTATTTGAAAAAGTAAAGTTTAAAACATGTAAGTTTTCAACATAGCCTCTTACACCCTGTGTTTCTCAGCCTTTTCTTGAAATGATGAGCACGTACTTTGGTGGCCAAAGTGTTTATTTCCACCAGCTCATTCTGGGCTAAATATGATCAAACTAGATTAGTTGTAATATTTAAATACCATAGCATCAGTGAACAAAAACTCTGGCCTAGCTCATTATTAGAGGATAATACCCCTTTAATCTATATTTAAAAAAAAAAAAAAAAAAAAAAGGACGTTATCTAATAGACCTCAAATTGGTTTCCCATTCTGGAGAGACCTCCAAGGATATATTGCAATTACAGAAGGTTCCCCCCACCTCCTTTAATAACTAATATAGTGTGCTTTGAAGTAATGTGGTCTCACACTGAAATCTACAATCAAACACCTAAACTAACAGAAAAGGTAAAACCGCCACAAGGGAGAATTTAGAAACGGAAGTGCATAATCAGATAAACGAGAAGAAAGTTTTGAAAAGGATTGCAGAGGAGTAACAGGAGATATTGCTGGCGTGTTTCTTACTTCATTGTTGTTTTCCTTCAGTAAAAGTTCTATCAGCTGGGGAGAGTTGTGCACTTCTTTGAAGCTGGCTCTTGTTTCTCTGAAATCAGATTCCTTATTCCCAGGGCTCCACTCCGCGATGCCAGCACAAACATACATCAGCAGCTGCACAGCACTTTAAAGAGTTAGCAAGGAGCTATCAAGCAATTACTTATTCCATTTTAGATCTCTGTCCATTATTTTCACTGAGAAAGTTTGAAGTTGGGGGAATAAAAATCAGAGAAAGCAAATAAACATTTTGGAAGTCTGAGCATCTCACCTAGGGAGCGAAGCTCACCTACTGTTAACTAAAGAGGTGAGATCCGTAGGTGAGAAGTGCCGATGGGATGAATAATCCCTTTCCCATGAAAAAAGCCTTAAAAAGTACCTGGGTCTTCACACTGATGAATACCATGAGTTTTAGTGCGCTGAGACAGTGTCAGCCTTACTTCTGTCGGGGGCAGGTGCAGTGCTGGCTGCTTCTGCAATTGTACAGCGTGATGTGCAGGCTGCTTCCACCTATGGCAGAGTCAGTCCCTTTAGGGTCAGTAGGGCCGTGCTGTGGATGAGTTGGGTAGAATAAAGTGAAGGAAGAAACTCAGCTTGAAATTGTTGGATTACTTCCAAAATTAACTTTTTTTGTTGTTGTTGTTACTGAGCTGTTTTCTGGTGTGTATGTATGTGTCTCTGTGTGTGTGAAATACAAGCTATTGTAGACAGAAATCGACTTTTCATATAAAAAGTGTACATTTATAATTTTGCCTGAAGTGCATGATGAATAAAACCATTAGCAAGCTTCTCATAAAATAAGCAATAGTGGAACCATGAGTGGCCTTTGCTTCAGAGGCGTCTGTGTGACTGGGGGTTGTTAATAACGCTTGTAGTGTCCCTCACTTGAGGCCAACAAAGCCAGACGTCATCCCAACAAGAAGGCAGCAACATCTAAAATGGTCCCATGCCAGCTTATGAGAAAATATGGGTTTTGTTCTTTGCCCTCAAACTGTCTACTGGCCTGCATGGCATTTAGTAATTTTGTCAATGGAACCGCTACGCTGAATAATGTGAGGAAAAGGTAAAAAACGTACAGACACCATTAACCATGGTGAGGAAACCAGAAAGCATTCTTAGTACACCTAACTTCATCATAACTTCCTGGTGCTTCACAGTTTTCTAAATTTTTATTTACCTACAACTCATCCTTCCCTGCAATTTCCTAAGCAAAAAAAAAAATAAGTATTTTGCCTGCACAGAGTGAGAGAAATCTTCTCATACATACAGTTAGATATGTCTGGTTTCTGTGGATGTAGGACATGGATATTTTGACAGGACACTTTTGACAGTTTTTCACAGTTGTCCCCCAAGGTAAAACTGTGGGAGGAAGGACCTTTCCCTCCTGCTCCCCTCCTTTCACGCCAAAGCAGGGAAATTTACTTCTGGATGGAGCACCCAGGGAGAATCTCCCTGGTTGCACCCCAACAGCAGAGGTGACCAATACTCCTGTGAGAAAGATCACTCAAACTCTGCCATTGATTTACAGCCTGGCTCTTCATCTATCCTCCTTTATTAACCTACGTGTAAGTGTATGCAACTGATTAAATGTCTCCAGTAATAGAATTTCAGAAAACTGCTGTAGATGGAGCAAATCCTTGCCTGCCGGAGCAATTTAGTAGTTTTGCTGCAGGAGTAAGAGATGCGAGCTGGTCCATGAGCAGTCCTGGGAGCCAAGCCTGCAGTCACCTTTCTGGGTGGCTTTTCCATCTTTGTCCCAGATCAGCTTAATTTCTCTGAGAGCATATTTTTGTGAGCTGGGACAGAAAGTGAGAGGGAACGAGGCAGGGTGGGATGGCTCGGGAATACAGCCAAGCTTTATAAACTGGTAGTTCAGTCATTCACCCGAAACATCAGAGGATCAGTCCTAATCCCCGAGTCAGTTATAAAGCAGCGTCAACATGGAAGACAGCACTGCGCTTTTTTGGAGACATGGGGTTGGATGTCAGCTTCAGGGAGATACGTACAGATCTGAGTTGCAGCAGAGCAGAGACAAGCATCAACTCATGGCTAAGGATTTCCCCAGACATTGTAAAATTAGGTTACTTTATAGATTTTTTTTATCCCCTTAGATTTTTTCGAAAATCTGGTTCTGCTTCTAAAACATTCACAAGAAAGGTGTTGTGGAGGGTATCTATAGCCAAGTAATTTGTAGCAGATAGCTTTTTTAATGAATGATGGATTTTCTTTTTTTTTTTTTTTTCTGGCCAGAAAGAGTGAAATTATTTTTTCAACCTTGATGATGGGAGTGGAGAATATAATTTATATGTGGTCCCTATGTGGTGGCAACAGTTTGGTGATTTGTGCAGACATGAATGGTTTGGGATAAAGAGCTCTCAAGCAACAGACTAGATGAAGCTTGGTCACTTTGGTTTCCAAAGTGGTCCTGAAGATGCTGAGAGAATAAAGCAAAGGTTGTCCTTATTCCATTCTTCCATACTGATTAAATAGTTAGGATGTGAACCTATATGCCAGACTTAATCTCTCTTTCTCACACAAGGGTGGAAGCCCAAAGAGGATCTGTGCTCCATGATGACCCTTGTTCCCTCTTTCCCCTTCATGAAGCAAAACACCGTGCAGAATTTAGACCATCCCTTGTCTTACATTCCCCAAACTGCTATTTCTAAGCCTTCTACACCTGAAAAGTTGGAAAAAACCCCCCAATTTAAAATGGCAATGAGAGAAGGCAAGACACCTAGAGCACATTGAGTTAGTTCTGCCCAGCTGGAGAAATGTCAGATAAAGAGGAGTTGGTTTGGTACCCAACCTGAAATCAAGCCACCAACTTCACTGTGTTGCTCTTTGTTTCCTGCCCTTTTATATCCATGCAGGGAAATAAATAGATGAGAGAAATGAAATTTTAGACAGTTAAAGGTGGGTGAGTTGAGTCCCATGCATTTTTTACAGCTAGGTATTTCTCTGAGCAGTATAAAACAAAGTCCCTGTCAAATAAAGATAAGTTTTATAACAATTTATGGTAGTACCTACGCATCTTCCAAAATACATGAAAAAGTTTCAAAAGGTTGTGATATCATTTCATGTGTGGCAGTAGCTGAGAGAGTCAGCACAAGGCCCTAGGCTGCAGGGAACAGCTTGATCCTGTATTCCTGAAAATCCTCAGAAATTCTGCCAAAGGACTGGACGAGGTGTACTAAGAATGCTAAGGAGAGAAGCTAGGCTGGGCTTGGTATACTGCAATTAGGCTAGATACTAGACTTGTTGGGTTCCTTTCTAGATTCTTTTAGGTTCCTGGCTTGTGATCAAAGGTTAATAAATATATGTAAGTAATGCTCAAACTGTGTTTTGCCATATGCACATTCATTCTGGGGAGAAAACCTGACTTTAACTGTTTCTGCACATCAAAGTTATACAACACTAGAAGGGTCAATAATGGCAAATCCAGGTGAAATTATGGCCCTGTTGGTGCAAAGTGCAAACTTTGCTTTGACGCAAATGAGGGAAACTTTCCAAGTAAAATTTGTGAGTTTCTTCATTTGGACATCATGTCCTTTGTCTCAAGCAGCTAAGGTCACAAATGCCTCCAATAAATATGGCCACAAAAAGCATATAAAGAGGTAAGTGCTCAACCATTGTTGGTAAAACTATGGTTTCCTTACAAGAAAGGTTAGCCCTGACCAGAAAGCCTATTGTGAGACAAGATCACAAAGACCAATCTGTCACTCCAACAGCCAACACTGTAGAGGGAATTTAGAGTAAAATGCTCATCTCTGACCTGCCCTGTGGATCACCTGGTGGTCTGCAGGCACTCTATGCATCTGTTGACATCAACAATGCTGACAGAACAGTATGTGTCAAGGTGACCCTAACTTCTGCTTTGATTAATTGAGTTTATAATTTGCCACTTTAAAGGAGGGGAAAAAGGGAATATATCATTAACCTCTTTTGAAAGAACTGTACCTCAATCAGGTATAATTATTTTTTCTAGATTAAACCATTACAACCTCTTCCTGTACTAACAAATGTTATCTTAGCTCAAATCTGGTATCGGTAAAAAGGTACTTAATGTATTGACCTAAAACAAATTGTGCTGGGGCTTGTTTGTGTGTGGTGCATTCTGGAACGGGCTGCACCTTCTCCATCGAAGCAACTTACAACAAAGGCTGTACATTACAAAGGACTGAGTTCCTGAGGACCACGGCTTTCTAAGACTGGATTCACAGTTAATTACTGCTAATAAGTCACTGAGTATTTAGAGAGAGTCCTCAGAAATTCCAAATAACCAGCTATTTTTTTAAATTTAACTTTTTTTTTAAACAAACAAATAAACAGAAACACAACAGCAAAATTTTAAGAAGATATATAACCTTAAGCTATGTGAAATGTCAAAATACATTTAAATACATGCCAAGAACTGAGTGGTCTTGCTTTATTCTTATCGGGGGATCATTTTACCCAATCAGAACGTTAACATTCCTTTCCTATTCTGCATGTAAGACCACGCTATTCACACTGGTTTCCAAGTATGACAGATTCCAGCCCAATCCGATACCGCAGTGACTGTTCATTTCCCACTGGTGATCACCCCCTCATCTTATGGCTGCAAAGAGAAACACAGAGAAGGATCACAAGACTCTCTATAATAATAATGTACACTTCACATGCATCCATATTCTAGCACTGAAGCTAAAACATTGTGCTCTGCTTCCTCACTTTGCCATATTGTTTAGTGCAAATCTTAAAAATTAATTGGAGATCAGTATTATTTCTTGAGTTTGTTTTCTTTATTTTTTGATATATTTCCTGCTAACATAATTTGTGCAGATCACCCCATGCCAAATAGCAGGTACATAAATAAACAGAGATATTTGTAGACAACAGGCTGGCAAAGGATTGAAAATGCTATTCTTCAAAACCCCTGAGTGCTGTCTTCATCATGTACAATTTAGACTGTACACGCAATTGCTTATGCATGTACTTTGTATATAGGCTCTTAGGACATTTTCATTTGTTAGACTATAGCTCTGCCCTACACCTCTGTCTGCCACTTTTTCACTACTCATTAGAAGATTTTGGCTCTAGCCCTGGTTGCAATGCATGAGTCTAATTAAAATCTGCAGATGTTTTCCGTAGACTATGTAGAGCAGGATTTACATTTCGTCCATGAATGTACATTGGCTCTTGCTTAAATGTATGCATGTACGCTTCAAATACATCGGCAATAAATAGATCCTTTCTCAAGAAACAAGAACAAAACACGCAAGCACATACTCTCTATGGCAGTGAGAAACAAAGCTTCAACATGAGGGCTATCCTGGATCTGGGAGCTGTCACTTGTGCGGGATATGCAGAGATAAGGAGGAAGCTATAACATAAACAGAGAGAAAAGACTCGGTTTTCATTCCAGTTTAATTTGCCAGAGCATGATCTTTCACCCACATGCTGAAAACAAGGACGTGTCCTCTCTCAACCTGGAAACCAGCTGGCTGAAAGTCTGGCAGCTGCCTGCAGAGCAGGCACACCTCGCCTTCATCCCAGGCAGGCGATGTTTTAATCACGGCCGTGGTGATGAAAGGGCTGGGAGGGCTCACCTTTCACGCACCAACCTAAACAAACACAACATAACGTCTCTGCTGCAACCCAAGCTGGTTCCTGCTTTGGCATTCCCGACACACGCTCGGCTCGCTGCACACTCTCAAACATAACTCGTCTACATGCTCCTGTGTTGTTTTACATCGCTGAGCTTGGCCTTTTAGAAACCGCAGGATAGTGCTTCCCCGTTGTCCCAGCAAACTGCAATTTCACTTTACTGAAAAACAGGAAAAGGAATGGAATGAATTTCAAAAACCCTCTTAATTATTGATATGCATAAAAATTGTCCTCTTGTGTTCTGAAAACTGGTGTAAAATGTCACAGCTAGAGAGTTTCTATCCAGTAAGTTATTCTCAGTAAATTTGGGCTGCTCGTTGCACGCATACACATATAGATATCTCAGATCTGTCTTTATATACGCTTCCTCTTCATGAAAAGCATTCTGACTACTTAACAGGCATGTGTGATCCTGCATAAATTATGCTGATTCTATATGATTCAAACTATAAAATATAAAATTACATTGCATTTTCAATAAGCTTATACACAAACCATGTGGAACGTGAAAGGTGAGACAGGAAATTCCTCATTCTCATTTGTCAATATTATTTTTTTTCATCCAACAGCCCCGTTGATTTCAACTGGGCTGAGTAAGAGGCCTCATGTAAGACCATCGTCTGGCCTTGTTTTAAGACCACTTAAGGGCTCCAGTCTTGCAATTTGATCTGCACATAGACACATGTACACTGAACTGATGTCAGTGGGCTGCTTTTTTGGTTTGGGAAGGCATTTCGTGGATCAAGGCCATAGTAGTCAACTCAGCTACCCAAACAAGAATATGATGAAGCTCCACTTCAACATTTAATCTGGTGTCTTTGAGATTATATTAACTTTTAGCTTCATAGATGTGTGGTGTTTCTCCACAAAAAGAAATAATATTCTTACAGTAGTCCCACAACTTTAAGCAGACAGGCGAACATCACACAAAGGTTAGAGAATGAGCAGTATTTGGTATATATGAGGTGGACTATGCCAGAAGAATGGCAATGCCTAGAGAAAAGGTGATCCTTTCAGGACACTCATTCCTCCCCTTGAATTCTGGCTTGTTTTTCTTTGTCTTTGCTGCCCTATGCTGAACTTTCCAGACTTGCTTGTGTATGTGTTATCACAGGAGTTAGGTGCCTGTTTTCAGACATAATGAATATCTATGAATACTGCTCAATTCATACAAAGACAGACGTGACCTCAAAAACCAGCTATACTTTGGTGCTGGAGATGGGACTTCTAGCTTTAGATTTGGAGATATTGGTACTTGGAGGCCAGCTCTGGTTGCTCTTGTATTGCACAGGGATCTGCTCTCACAGTACGGTGGGTGCTGAGCCAACACCCTTTGAAGTCTGTGGAAACTCTCCCGCCGACTTCCAAAACAGACTGAGCTGTGCCTGAAATCTACAGCCTATTTTTTTTTCTGTCTCAGTCACCAGCGTCGTCTCCCTTCTGCGTATCACGGGTATGGAAGCTAAATTAGCCACCCGAAAAATTTAGCAGACCATTAGCCAGAGGTGCAATTTCTGTGACAGTGGAACAAAGGTACCTACACATTTTAGAGAGCTTTACAGTGCCAGTCTGCTTTCACTGCTTTCCATTTTAATATTACTTGTGATCAGAAGTACGAGTACTCTCTACAGGATACTTTTCATATACTTTTACTGGACTCTGCCTGGCACATTCACTGATCTCTGCAGCACTTCAGCATGTTCTCTTTTTATAGATGTATCAGACATCTCACTCCTTTAATATATGGCATACAGATAGATGGATGGACCTACCTGAACCCCGTTGCGTCAGTGAGCATTGGTATGACAGTCAGGCATGCATTACAAGTAGGAAGACTGGGGCTTGACATGAATAAAAGTGTCACATTGTACATGAGATGATCTTTAGTGACTTTATCTGACCATTATTTTCCAAAGCATGAACACCAGCCTAAGCTTTGTTGGTTACCAACTGTTAAGCACAGTATCACGAAGTCCATGTGCACCTACAGTTTCAGTTTTTAAATACATCTTTCCTGACTGTAAGGAAAAACTTTGTAGGATATGAAGGACCTAGAAGAAAAACTTTGCTGTAGGGCTTCAGAGTCTCTTGGGTCATAAAGTAACGCTACGTGTCTACAGCTGGTTGTCTGGGTTAGAGCAGGTCTGGAAGGTCTCAGAATGAATCCCTGCAGAATTGAATGCTTTCTGCATCTCCTTGGCTCATGAAAAGCCACATTGCTGCCCACAAAGGCGCAAAGGTTGAATAAACCGTTGTTTCAGGTAGTATGAATCCAATTAATCGCCTGATTTTGGATGGTCATTTGGGTACCTCCCAGGAGCTGCAGAACACTTTGAAGGGCATTCCAGTGGGATTTCTCCTTGCTGGATTTACAAGGAGTTCTTCTGATCCTTCAAACACACTGCAGAGGGTAATCAAGACAGGTACTGTCTCCCTTACCTGATACCACTTCTGTTCATTTTCCATTCAGCAGCTGTCTCACCTGTGCACGTGTTCAGCACAGTCTTCCCTGGCTGTGCACTCAATGTGACCTGAATACAGCCGTCAAAATCTGGATCAAGGCACAGTTCAAATTAGAATTCTCTGTCATAGTGGAAGGAGAGATTCTTAGAAAGTTGCTCCATGCCATATTTCAACTATCTACAGCTAGTTGTTTTGGATGGAACTTTTGTTATGGTTAAAAAGAAGTATATCTTTCTAATTAACTTCTTGCTTTCACTTGAAAAGCACACTTTGGAGTAACGGTGAAGACCACAAAGCTTACCCCAAAATATAAAGGTTTCAAAGTAAAGGTTAGAAAAAATTGAATACTTAAATATAGGAGCTTAAAATGGAAGCTGGTACACCTCCTTAGCCATGGTTATTTTCTGTACTAATCTACCTGTCTGTACAAAGCAGGGGGAGACAGACATCAATTTTAAGTCATTTTTGCTGTCGATGAAGTGGATGACTATAATAAAATAATAATCTGCATGATAATATTAATAATAATGCCAGAAAAATTAATGCCACTGAGTACAGAAGAATGTGTGAAACAAATAGGGGTCAGGATCAGGAACACCGAAATGTGAATATTCAATTAACAATAATAGAAAAGATGTGGGGCATGGTATGTAAATGAAGGCTGCCTGGGGCCAAATGTTCTCAATAGCGAAGCCAACAAGATATTAAAAACACCCCACATGACTTTGTTTTTCAGCTCATGAGCAAATCCATGTTGAAAATATGTTTATCTGTTCTAACAGCAAAAACAAACACATTCCACAATGTATGTATTAAGAGGATGTATAACTTGCACAGCATTCACGGCTAGGAAAATGTGACTGCGTACAGTAAGTGCTGTGAAAGGGGAGGGGGGAAGAAGGAAGAGTGGCAAGAAGGACAGATGCTTGAGGAGAAAAAACTTGCTAACCAGAGGTTTTTACATGGACCACAGCATCCCATGTCCCACATGCTGGTTTCTCGAGCAGACCTGTTGCCAAGATAAATTTTTTCTTGGACTCTAGAATTTATAGGATGTGCTTGGCTTGCATCAAGAACACAGCAGTTCTTTCCCCACACAAACAGCTCTATCTAGCTAGGATGGATATAAACAGAAAGCCTGCTTCACTAATTATTTATACAAAGACAAAGATAGCTGCATTCTGGAAGGTTCCTAGGAACTGGTTTTTGGGTGGTTTTTTTTTTTTTGCTCTTATTGTGTTTTTGACTTTCAGGGCTGTCAGACTCCACCGAAAAGCGTCTAGACCTTCATCCACAGGAAGGTAATTCACAAGTTTATTACTCTGATTCATGCAGTCATTTTTTTTTTCTTTTTTTTTTTTCTTGGAAGTATTGATACTGTTTATTTAATATTAAAGTATTTATGTAAAGCAGGACCTGTACATGGAAAAGGACTTTCTCTTCCTACCTTGCCCCGTGGCTTTTGGGACTACTTGTGTGAGCATGGAGTATTCCAGAGCTACCAGCACTGACCTCACTGCTAAAGTTTGGCATTATGAGATGAAGCTTCTTACATGTCCTGGAAAGGCACTACACTGACATGCAAACAGTGGCTTTTTCAAATCAATATGAGTACTTTTATGAGTCGAGTGAAACTCATTCATAAGTGTTTTCAGATTCAAGCCAACTGTTTTTTTAATTTATGCTCCATCTTCTTTCCTCCTTTCTCCCCACTTTTAGACCAAAGAGTTGAAATACTGAAAAAGGCTTCGCAAGGGGCGTAAGAGGAAAATAATCTTCTAAGTGCTTCACATACCATTATCTTTGTCCTCTCACTTGTGCATGAAATGCAGCTGAAATATGGAATATATGAAATAATATCCTAGCAGTTTACAGCAAAGCTGCAGTGAAAAGAGGTGAGAGAAGACAGAATAATGCAGCCAGTGGAAAAACAAGCAGCATTTCAGACAGGCAGAATACTGCTGAGCTGCAGTCACCTAGGTCCCTAAACTGAACCTTGCAAGTAGCCTTACTCTATTTTAAGTACAATTTAAGGGCCTGTGGGATCGGGTCTCAGTTTAGACTCTGGGATTAGCATTCCTCTTGTGCAAAGTACCATGGAATTTTAA
Organism: Pluvialis apricaria; assembly: GCA_017639485.1. Classification (NCBI taxonomy): domain Eukaryota; kingdom Metazoa; phylum Chordata; class Aves; order Charadriiformes; family Charadriidae; genus Pluvialis; species Pluvialis apricaria. The sequence goes on along the minus strand of CM030044.1, from coordinate 85,231,845 downwards.
TGAATACAAGTAGTCAGAATTTCTGCTGTCTCCCAGAGATTTGTTTATTTACTAATTTAGAGACATGTTTAACATCATACTTCAGTGGTGAGTCTGTACCAGCACCATACTGAGGCAATGGTTAAAAATCTGATGCTGAGAAAAGAGTGGAGTCTGTGAGTCACGTATGGTTCCAGGCACACATATAAATGATCTTTGAAAATCCTGTCCCGAGCTTAGGTAATGAGATATTAAAAGGTTACGATGGATGCAAAGATATGGCATCAAAGACTTCAGTCCACTTTGCTGCAGGAGCTTTCTGCATGTAAAATAAAAGAAAAAATTAAGACATCACTTGAGTTTCTGTTGAAAATGTACGACTATTTTTCCTTTGGACAAGGATGTCTCTAGGATCTGATTAGCTTAGCACCTGGTTTGGTCAAAGAGAGTTTTAAATTGAAATAACACATCAGGTGCCTTATTCCAGGTCCTCTAAGAGAGCTGGGCATTTCACTCCATTTGGCAGAATCAAACAGCTGCTTTCAAAGGTCTGTTATCTCAGATGCTCCTTTTCTTTATTTCAGGTTTTCTTAATTCCTTTCCACTTTAAAATCTTCCTTTAGAATCGCAGGGACCCACCAGCAGCACACGTGAGGACTAAGACACTTTCTGAAGCCCTTGGTCTCATAATGACTAGCCAAAAAGCTTTGTCCAGGCTGAGAATTGAGATGCTCACCCCAAGTATCTTGCTGGGTCCAAAACTTTGTGTAAGTGGTCCGCAGAATTTTAAGGCGGCTGGTCAGGAAAGTTGTTTTGAGCTTTAACATGGGGCATTTCAAGCTGTGTAGTAGACGCTTTGGGACAAGGTTTTAAACCTTTCACTGACATTTGCTTTTTCAAAAATTAAGTAGCTTTCTATATGAAATCTGCTCACACAGTCCTGAAAGTCTGGCTGTGTTCTTTCTGCTAAACAGAACCAGACAATAATAAACAACGTGGTAATTTTTATTTCAATAGTATGAAATATTTTGGATATTCATTGCTTCTTAAAATGAATATAAATTTCAACAAACACCAGGAAAGCCAACAAACTCAAACAAAAGTAAAAAATAACACCTCACCATAACTTTCAAATCCTCCCAGAGCATTTTATATGGTTTCTGACACTTTAGCTGCACTCTCAACAGCCCCCTGGTTCCATTTCTGGAGCCACAAAAGTCCATTTTCTGTCCCTTAATTTGTCTTATAATATCACAGGGAAATGATTGTTTGCTGAATTTTCATCTTCTTGAAAAAAGATACATGTTTTTGTTATGATTTAAAAGACTCACTTGAAAAAAATAAAAATGTTATAGACTGCTGGAGCCAAGCCAAGCTTTGGTAAAATCTGGCTAGATAATATATTCTCTTTATGATAAATTCAGCAGAGTGAATATTCATAGCTGAAGTAGTGTTCCCTGAAATACAAAATTTATAATAGAAGTGAGATTGTGTTCTTAACAGCCTGTATGAGGCAGGTTTTTTTAAAGCTTTTTTTACCTTTTAAGTCAATTGCTCTGCTTGTTCCCCTGGTGACTCTACTCTCCCCAAAATGTATCGACTGCTTTTCATTATTATTTCCCAAACAAGAAAATGAAAACTATGAAAAATCAATAGCAAAGTTCACATAAGCAGATGTTAATCTTCTGCATAGTTCACCATACATTCAAGATAGTGATCTTATTGGCATGGGAACTGATATTTTTAATGGAGCTCTTTTAGTTAGTCAACTCAGTAGCAGTAGGAATTGGTAGCAAAAAGTCAACTGCACATTTGAATACTTAATTTTGCGGCTATAAACAGCCACGTCACATTTCCAGCAACAACAATGGGATGGTTTTCAGCACTGCCCTACCAAGCAAGCATGTTTTCTATTTTCCTCTTGTATATACAATTAAAAGCATTCCCACCAGAGAACTCTGCCCTGCATTTACTTCTGAAACAGAGGATGAGAGATGTCTCTCAAAAGTCAACCCACTGCCTTTCCTTGGGCCAAATAATGAAAGAACAGTCCAGCCGTGCACCGTTACTTCTAAGGCTTCTATTAAAAGTTTGAATTCTCTGACTAATTGTCAATACTTGCCCCAGTGTGCAATTAATAAGGAGATCTCTGGCCATGAGAAAAGTCTTTTTTTAATTCTGTGTGGAAAGGTGATTTTACCTTCTGTCAGGCAAGAGATAAGGAATTGCATGCATGGAGTATAGGCAAGTTCTCGTCTTGCTCTAGGGGATATCCACCACTGTCTGCGTTCTTGTTGAGTAATAATGAGATACCATAACCAAACAGTAGAAGATGCATGTCAGATGGTTCTCCAATAACATTAGAAAAAAAGCAGCTGATGTATGGGATATTGAAGGCAGATTAAGTTGTTAATGTATATTAGTATATTCTTAATTTCCTTTTAATTGAAAAAGACATATTGACTTTAATTAGAACCATTTCACAGGAACTGTCAATTAGCACATGTCAAACTAGTTAATTCAGAACAGAATTCTTTTAATTAGGGTCTGCTTTCCTTTAACTGTGGGGCCAATGAAATCAGCCTTTCCTTATCAAGATTTTAAATGTCTCTAAGACATATAATACAAATGTAGTCTCTTATCTATTATTAGAAGCCCATATGGATAACATTAAAATGATGATGCTGGCATTGTTCATGCAGCACAAATCAGAGTTTCCTTTATGACTGTTTGAAAAAAAAAAAAAAGAAAAAGACGGCTTTGAAGAAAGACTATTTTAAATACACAGATTTATCCTACTTTAAAGAGACTACAAAATTTATGACATGCATGTTCACATTTAAAGTATTATTTAATACGTCTGCTCAAATAAATGGGCCTATTCAAACGTTTTGTGTGTTCTATCAGCCAAAGACACATAAAACATTTTCAAAGCGTGCAGTAACGTTCTTCCCTTAAATGAACTGTAATCAAAAGGAGAAAACAGACTCGATGATTTTTTTTGGGACAATATAAAACCAGCATTGTTAACTTTCATTGCATGTGAAGATTTAACACTGATTGCTAATCCAGTGGCTGCGAACACTAGTGAGCTAATGTCATCTCAGTTATCAAATAGCATATAGTCTCCGTCTTGACTTTCAGGTACATTTTCTGAATATGTCTCAAGTTTGCTGGTGGGTCTCGACTCTTGGCTGACATACTGGTGTAAAGACCTTCCCCATGGTTTCCGGGAGCTGCCATGTGCAACATCTGTGATCCTGGTCACATGCCTTCAGGAGTAAGAACAGCTGAGAAAAATATAACAAAAAATGTAAAAGGTATGATTGCAAAATCTAGACTTAGTTTTATCATATGGGGTTTAGCCACTGTTTTACTGACCTATATCAACAGAGGATTACAGAGATTAGTGAAAGGAATACTTAATAACTGAACTGTGGATTCCAAAGAGGATTATCTGGTAAGATATTTCATGTATCCTGATGCCTTGTTGAACACATTAGGGACCTGATTATGGGCCTGAGTAACTCAACAAAAAAAGAAACATAATTTTCCAAAATGGAGTACAACTGGGATGCGTCAAAATTTAATGTGTCCTAGAAGTTCACCTCGCCTACGATCCCTAGCCACAGCATTTGTTTTCACCCCCAGGGCAACTCTTTGGTATGTGGTGGGTAGTGGAGTTGTAAGAGTGCCGTGTGCTAAAGAGTGCATTAAGGTTTCCACAAAACTTTGAAAAGTGGATGAACTTTAACTAGCTGATCCGTAAAATTGAAAAATTGTGTCATGGGAGTTCTTCAGCTCAAGCGAGAGACTCTGTAGACACATCACTTCACTGCCAATATGAAGTGTACCCCGAGTATAACAGCTGTAGTGTTACTTTTAAACGTGATTGTAAATAGGAAACATAAGACCCTGATATTTATTCATTAATCCTATTGTGGCCCATATTAAATCTCTGCTTATCAGTTTAAATGCTTACCATAATTTAGAACTCTTTAAGCAGATCTAAGTCACTTTCGCGCTGAATTGCATAATCCAACTTCTTTTATAACACAGCAGAAACAATGCTTTGGATTTTGATCATATTGCTCAACCAGCAATATATTGTTTGTTTCAAAATGGTAATTAGCAGTAACTCTTCTTTTAAAATCATCCCCACATTGGCTGTGCATAGGAAGTATGGGTACGTTCGCCACCAGGGTTATAAAACCTTAGGTGACTGCCTTTATGCTCACATATTATGCATTATGCTGGACTTCAAACTATAGGAATATTTGAACAGTCTAAACTACAGGAAATTTTCAGATTATGGTGAAATTTTTAGTCTTTGCAGTATCCCAGTCAGGTGGGCGATAATTTGTCTAACTCATACCTTGCAGCTGGGACAATGGGGAAACAGTTGTATGGAGGGCAAGTAAGTTACCCGAGACCCAAACTAAGTCAGTTAGAAATGGAATTAAAAGCAGAGGCTCCCGATTTCCTGAAGCTGCGTGATCCTCCCTGCAAATACACTAATGCACCTCTCAGGGCAGCCCACTGTATGCCATGCCCTTAAATCGGTGCATTTTTTTTTTCCTAATTAATACTAAGGCGATTCATTGCTTAGCAGCAGCACTAATATTTACACACTTATGGATCTCATGATTAAGTACCAAGCTTTGACTTCAATTAAACCTGACAGTTTCTGATAGCAAAAAGTCATTACAGAACTTCAAAAGCACTTGAACTGCATCAAGATTTTTACAATTATCTATAAAATATCTTTCAGCCTGTGTTGGCTCCTTGATCTTCTGCGGCAGGCACAACTTCCCTGTCAACCTTGGTCTATGAGAAGTTGAACCTTAACGTACACTATTTTAAAAAAAAATATGAAAATGCTGCAGTATACAATGGATTTCACCCAGTCTGACATTCTTTTTGGGATAAGTGCTTAATAAAAATTGCTCATGTGAATCATGTACTGTTCATGTATTGTTCATGAATCAACCCAAGAGCCATTTAAAAATGACTAGTATTAGGGAAACGTAATAGCTTTTTAACAGATTATTTAAATGACTGTAGCTCTGATTTCCAGTCATTTTATCCAAACAGCTATGGCAGAACTATCCCTGAAAAGGGAGTAACTTTCTGATTAAACTCTTTTGTTGTTGGATTTAAGAAATATTTTAGAAGAGAGAATTTCTAAATTATGTATTCATCTTTCAGAGCCGGGGCATAGAGGGTGTAACAATTTGATCAAACCCAGCTGAAAGCCCTAATGGTTTGGAGGATTCATTCCGTCCTTACAACCACGGCGAAGAAAGCCTTTAAATACATTCAGAGCAGAACAGACAGTTTGTTCAGACTGACCAGCGTGTAAATCTCTTCCCTGCTAGTTTCTGCTCTCCGCACCTTGGCTTGCCTGCTACTTTTGTTGTGCGCTGCGACAGCGATTGAGCAGTGCATTTGTGCGTGTTTTCGGCCAGATTATCAACTCATCTAATCCCTTGATTTTTGCTTTGTTGGCCGTACGCGTCCCTATGTAATTGAAACCAGCAGATACCCTTGTCGGCTCGTGTGCTGTTGGCTCCTTGGCCTGATGTTGCCTGTGGCTGAACTCTCCATCCCTTCGTCCTTTTCCAAGGAGGGTTTTTAACTGTGACAGTTGTGCTCATGTTAAGCCATTACAGCAACCAGTTTGCAGCACCCAAAGACGGAGCCCCGCACACATTAAACTGGGATAGTTCCTTACGCCAAGTCCTTCACACTGCTGCTTTTCACTTACTGCTGTTTTGAAGCATTTTCTCAAAAACTGGGGTCTTTTGGACCACTGTCCGTTCTGCCAACTATTTTCCATAAAACCTGTGCATCTCTGTGTTAATGATGAAAGATACTAAGTGGCGAAATAATGCTAAGGCACCTAACACATGCCTAATTTTTTGCAGTGTGGTTTAATTGCTGCAAAGAAGGACAGTCAGCCAACTGCCCCTTCGTCTAGAAGAAGGGACTGGTGGACCTTCATCAGTTCAGTAATCATAGATGAGGAGCTGCTGCTCTTGCACCCGCAGTCACCGTGGGTGTATTCCTCCAGGTCACATCGCCGCTCGCTGCAGCAGTATTAACTACTCCTTTATTAAACAATTCTCCAAGCATAACTAAAGCATTTGGGTTGTTAACATACATAATAAGTTATATTTAAGAAGGTTTCAAATCAGCACATTGTATTTTGCAGCAAAGTCATAAAAATATGCTAACATGATAACATCTAATGAGGGAAATGTTGCATGCAGATGTCTGTTTGCCTATTATCCCATAAAATGACTGTATATTTTTATTTATATGAGTAATGTTAGACACAAACATGTTACCAAAAAAGCATTCATTTAGGAAATGTATAAACACAATATGAGTCTAATATAAGAAACTGTTTTAAAACACGCTTTTTAGTGTTTATAAAATGAAGAGAAATTAAAAAAAAAATATTGTTCCAAAGTACATTTTTTTCTCCCTCATGATGAGAAAGAAATATAGGTTCTCAGCTGGCATATTATTTGTGATGTGGCAGCAAAGCAAAATTTGTGCCTCGTGTCCTGTATCCTTTACATGATACAAAGGAATATAATTTTATTTTTGTTTTATTTGAAGGCTCTGTCTGGGCACATTGGCCACCAATTTCATTTTTATTGCAGTGCATGGATAGCAAAGTCACATATCCTTACGTTAATGCAAAGGGCATAGAAAAGGAAAGGGAAAGTATAATTTTTGTTGTTGCTGTTGTCATTTGAAATTTCCATAGTGTCTGTGCACATTGGGTACCATTTCATTTTTATTGCGCTGCACTGATAGCAATGTCACATATCATTAAGTTAACACCAAGTTAAAAAAAAAAAGAAAAACAGATTTTTTTTCCCCCGCTATTACCATTGTTTGAAATTTTTTGTACTGCGAGAAATTTCTGTAGGGTGGTGGCAGTACTGAAAAATCTAATATGCAATGTAAAAAAGATATACCAGTTTATATTTTTGTATTGCTCCATGTGACAGTGGATAGACAATGTAATGCTACTTACATTTCTTATTGGTGGGATAAAGGTTTGTTCAGTATCTAGAAACAGTTAATGTGGAAACAGCCATCTTTCAAGAAAACTGGAATAATACCAGAGTTTAATTTCCTCAAATCAGTGTATTTGATTAAAGTGCTTATCTCATGCGTCCTAAAACACCTTCTGGGTCCCCCTCACTGTCTTTTAGCCCCTGAGTAGAGAAGGTGACCCTCACTTTGTGATGCGGAGGGTTAATACGTAGCTGTGGTGCACCCACTCCTCGTCGCCGACATCTGTAAATAAGTGCCACCAGGATGGACATGGTGCTCACGGACATGGGGAGAACCAGGCAGCTGTGTGGCTGCTCTATGTGACAGGTCATTGTACAAGGTCAGCACTGAGAGCAGGCAGGAGTACAGCCCTTGGGCCCCTTTAGGAAATTTGTGCCTTAGTGTGGTGAATCTATTGCCAACAATTGTCTCAGTTTTGCAGAGCAAAAAAGGCCAACTTGTTTTATTTTATTTAATCTATTATTAACCATTCCCATATCATGCTCAACACTGCCTCTTTGTCCTTGACCTTTGGAGCAACTCTGTTGTGGTCCTGCAAGTCAACGTCCATTTTTAAGGAGCCATCCTTGGACAGACAGATACAGGGATGCCAACAAGAGATGGCAAGCTTCAATATGGTCCTTCTTGGCCTACAGTTGTGACAGGTCTTCTAGTTTGGGATAGACTGCACCCATTGAAGCTTGGACCCTGCTCTCCAGGCAGAATACCCTGGAAGAACTGGAAGGCATAGAGTGGCTGAGGACACTGGGTTTGTCTAGTTTGGAGAAAAGGAGGCTGAGGGGCCACCTCATTGCTGTCTACAGCCTCCTGAGGAGGTGTTGATCTCTTCTCCCTGGGATGCAGTGACAGACCACGTGGGAACAGTTCAAAGCTGTGTCAGGGAGGCTCAGACTGGACAATAGGAAGCATTTCTTTATAGAGAGGGTGGTCAGACCCTGGAACGGGCTTCCTAGAGAGGTGGATGATGCCCCAAGCCTGTCAGTACTTAAGAGGTATTTTGACAGTGCCCTCAATAACATGCTTTAACTTTTGGTCAGCCCTGAAGTGGTCAGGCAGTTGGACTAGACCGTTGTTGTAGGTCCCTTCCAACTGAAATCTATTGTATTGTATTGTATTGTATTGTATTGTATTGTATTGTATTCTATTCTATTCTATTCTATTCTATTCTATTCTATTCCGTTGTACCGTTCCATTCCATTCCATTCCATTCCATTCCATTCCATTCCATTCCATTCCATTCCATTCCATTCCATTCCATTCCATTTTAAACTGACTGCTGTAATTCATACTTGAATTAATGGCTCAAGATCAGGAGTCTGCATTTAAGGAGCACCCCAGACCCTTTGCATTGTTTTTGCAGTGTTCCCACCTGGTGGTCACAGCAGAGGTCAGTCCCCAGAGGAAGGTCTCAGACAGCATATTCACCAGCTGTAATGTCCCTTTCTTTTCTGTCGCAGTGTTTTGAATGTGAACCTTTTTGGAGCACTTGGTTTGGTCCCCATGTGGATAGACATAAAGCTGTGGCAACCTCAAGCTTGTCCATAGGCCTTTGGAGACCCCCTTTCTTGAAGTGGGGTAAGACAGCTTCCAAGGTCTTTTGCTCTTCACAAGGAGTAGGACAAGGAAGGACCTAGACTGAGATTTGTGGTCTACATGAACCAAGCTGAATCTGGAAGGACAGGAGAACCTCGGCCAACACATGTTTAATGAAAGCTGTATGACATTAAGCAACCACAGATGTATGTAATAGATTTTGTGGTGTCACAATGGGCTACATCCCAATAAGCCACCTGAACACACAAACATGTGATAGATAGCACGGTTTACATTTTTAATGCATTTCCTTGTGTGAGGCTTGGAAAAGCCTCCTCCTCACCCATTGCCACAGGCTACTTGTGTGCAACAGCAGCAGCACTCCATCTTCAAAACATCATGTATTGTGAAAGAGAAAAATCGTAAAAGAAAGGCTGGCCAGAGGAATCCCCTGAGTCCATCCATTTACGCTGAATTTGAGGTGTCAGCACCTGTACTGACGCTGCTGTTCCTTGGAAGGTGTCCATGACACAAACACCCTTGTGCAAGTAACGCAAGAGCAGTGGGGGCTGCGTGCTTTGGAAGTGTCAGTCCCAGCGTTGGGCACAGCCTTTGATGGTGCTGGTGTCCTTTTCCCCCTGTACCTCGAGCGAGACAGAACAAGTGTGAAATATTTTGTAGCAGGTGTTAGAGATCTAAGCAGGATAACGTAGCGGTTTTGGAAGAAGTGCTGGAATGGGAATATGCTGCCGAGCTCTCCATCTGGAGAGGAAACCCAGAACCACCCTTTCCTCGTGAGCTGCAGGAAGGACAGGGGAGCGTGTGTTTAGGGGTTTGTAGAAGACAAATTCTAGCTTGTTTCTAAAAGCCTCCACATGTTTTTATTTGTGTTGTATACTTTCCTCTTGGCTGTTCTGGAACTCTTTTGTTTTATACTGGCACGTCCTGGAACATTTTTAAGTTATAAAAAACTTACTTATCTCAGGGCTTCACAAAGGAACTATGATTTTTTTCCCCCTCCCTGGGTTTTTGTTAAGGTCGATGGGACTAATTCTCTATTGCTCCGCACCTTGCGTAGGCGTTCATACTGATGCCAAATAGGTGTAAAATGCTGGCTAAAACTACACAACATGCCTCAAACTGACTGAGCTTGAGCTCTGGGATCACACACCAGAAATTTGTGTCCAAACCTTACATCTCTGGTGGGGGTTGAGCCTCTCCAGATGGCAGGTGATATTCCAGGTGTTAAAAAGCCACTTTCTTTCCCACTTCTATCTCTGTAGCAAAATGCTGACAAGACGTTCCTATAGTCCTTTAAATTTGGAGAGATCATACACAGACATGCACACATATATACGTATATATACGATTTTTTACTTTTTAAGTCACAGAGATTATATATGTATATGATCTCTTCTACATACATACATACATATATATGAGATACTTTCAAATGGCAGGCTTTTAGGAAAAAAAATATTAATCTGAAGTACTGTTGTAGAGCATGAACTTAATTTTTGTGAAAAGTGTGCTATCTGAATGCAGTTTAGTCTGCTGCCTGTGCCAGCTGCGAGCCATGGGAAGAAGGGGCCGGGGAAACACCGTGCATGAGCAGTTTAACACTCTGCCGGTGCCAGGGGAGGGCTGTTTGCAAACAGTTTAACTCTTTGTCTGGAAGGAACAGCAACTCACCATCTCCCAGCAATGGCAATTGACTTGCTTTAGTTGGACATGAGTCTTGGCAATTTTTGACAGCCAGGGGACACCACGCAGAGTACAAGGGCTCAGATCTTGAGGACCGGCCAACGCTCCCAGAGGGCCAGAGCTCAAACATCAGTTTCACATTTTAAGGGTCCAAGAGACATCTGGGTGGGGCAGCGAGCAGTTTAGGGTTGGAGCGTGGGATAAGCTGCCCATGTTGACATAGCCATTACTCATTATAACCATGTTGACATAGAAATTACCAAAGTTCAGCTTTGGTAATTTCAAACCCACATTGCAGCAGCTGTGTAATGGGAGGAACAATAGAGAACTGGACTCAGTATACAATGCATTTTAATAAAATTCTTCATATGGTTTGATTTCTAAAGGATCTCTCATCAGCCTATTGCCTGCATTTTTGTGAGAGTCACCACAAACGTTGGCATGAGACTGACTTAGAATGGAAAATATTAGCAGGAAAAAATGGGTTTTCTCAATGTGTTGAATACACTGCCAAAATCCCTTTGCAATCCACCTGCAGTCTGTAGACCTACTCATTAGGGTAACCAGAGTTAAATAACCAAGTATGGACTTTATCTACTCCTCATACGCTGAAAAAAAAAGAGAACAAAAAAACAAAGAAAACAAATTTTTAACCATAATCAAAATCATATTCATAATATAAATTACTAATGACTTTCTGTGGTAAAATCTCTCCATGTAAAGCTCTGGGATAACTGTAGTGGGTTGTGGTAGACACTGGTCCTCAAATAAATGTAGGATTTCTCTCAGAAAAATTATCCTTGGAGCCTTCTGCTGAGCAACTCATTTGACATGGTATCAAACCACATCTCTTGTTTCGGAGACTCGTCAATGGAAGATCTCTGCTCTTGTGCACTTCTTGAATGACAATTTATTGCGTAAACTTCAGAGTAAAAAAAATTGCTACTTCTCCTAATTTGATCATTTATACAGATACAAGCAGGCTGATGTCATAACCTTTGGGATTTTTTTTTTTTTAAGAGAAGTTACTTACATCAACCAAGAATTGTTTTTGCCCCATTCTTTACAAATAGAAAAAATTGAGCACTGACAGTTTATAAACATTAGCTGTGGCAAAGCCAATTTAGAATGAAGCACAATGTTGAATAGTAACTGTCTTGATAGTAAAACCAGGAAAAGACATAATTTTTCTGGGTGCTATATTTACCACAGTCAAATCTCTATTCATTCCTCGCTCAGGCAAGACTACATTGAACAGGAATTTTCTCTGAACTGGAGAAATAGAGATTTGGCCATGTGTAGAAAGTTAATTTCTCCTGTTCATGAACTGAAGCTCTGATTAAAAAAGAAGTAATTATAATTTTTCAGCAAATTAACTCTAAGTTTATTAAAACCATTCAGTCTGATAATCTATATTGTCAAGTTATGTTTAATACTTATTATGAGATTAAACCACTAAAATATCTCTAGTTCAAGGATATATCTTCAAACTTCACTCATAAAGGAACTATATTAAGGCAAACATTCAGATTAATTGATGATGGGATCATTTAGTGTCTAACAGCAGAGAAGAAACCTCAGACCAAATCTATTAGTGCTGGGTGAAATCTTGAGGTCATCACCTACTCTTTGCAATCACACCCCTGAATGTTTATACATGTAAGTACTGACTAAAAATGAATTAATAACTTCAAGATTTAATCTGATGTTATTAAAGTTTATGCTGATTGTTTACTGTGTCTCATCAGCTTATGTAAATACTCTAAACTGTTGCATCATCTGTAATTACTGTGCAATAGATGAGGTTACAGGCTAGTTAAAAGCATGTGTCGATTATAAAAGAAAAGGAATCATTCTAACTTCATTTCAATATTTCTGTAAAAATAAACGTATCAAAATATAATGAAAAACTTGTTTTGATAGCAACATGTTAAAAGCCTGTTAAAGTCCTAAATAAATAATAGTAATTTTTAATTATTTAATTTAATTTAATTTAATTAAGTTAATTTCATTTTAATTATTTAAGTGATGATTAATAAATAAAAATAGTAATAAAAATAAATAAAAAATAGTAATAAACCAAGTAATTTTGAAATAATTTTCTTCTACGTTTTAATACATTTAGTACATTTCATAAACAACAATTGCAATAACAAACCAAGAGGCTGCTAGCATGTCCTACAGAAGACTTGCTAATGTTTAGTGAAAAAATTACGGAGATAACATGCTGGTACTTCTTTGCGAGCGACTCTTAATGTGAAAACGGAGTTAGCACATTTGACCTCTCATGAAGAGTAGCAGAATATGATTTGATGCAAACACATAGAAAAAGTTACTGGAGTGGGCCGGAAATTCAGCAGAAAAGGTTTTGTGCATACCTTGATAAAGATTATGTTTCCGGACATCTAGTACAACAAGTACAGTTATGATAACATTCTCCTTTCACTGATGAATACCTGTTACTAAAATGGTGCTTGGTAGTCTACTGAGGGCCTGTTATTTTCCTGGCATACCAAAAGAGTGGAAAGAAAATTCTTTGGGAAGAAAACTACTACTTTTCTGTCCTAGATTGATGATTACATTAGTTATAAGAACTGATGTTGTGTTGTGCTGTTAGGTGACTTTCTGTGTTACCCAACAGCTCTTCTACCGGGCTCAAGGATGCGCTCCAGAGATTGGCCCAGAAGGAGAAAAATGCTCGCTGAACTAAACACTTCTCTCTTTCTCTCAAAACATGAGCATCAGAGCATTTATTGTAGGACACCACCTCTAGTTACAGAGAGCTCCTTGCAGCAGAATGAGAAGATAAGGAAAGACCTGCAGATTTCCAGGTGATTGTCTCCTGTAAGTGGAAACTGCTCATCCGTGGTGCTGCGACTTGCGGTCCACAGGTGGGAGTTTCTTCCCCTTAATAACTGACATTGCAACATCTCCTGGTCTGTTTTAGTGCCAGATAACCTCACTTAGTTTAAAGATCCACTGCCAGGAGCTTAAGCCCCATTGGTTTTGATGAGCACCAAATAGGTTAAGAATGGTCTCTATTTTGTTTTGAGAAACACTTGAAAAACAACCACTGTTGTGATCACAAGGGAATAGTGATCCCTCTCCATAAATTCAATTTGTACATAACCTTTTGGCACAGACCATAAATAACCTTCATATATTTCACACACACGGAGACATGAATTAAATTACATGAACAATGTATATAAATACTTACTTTACAAAAATACAAACTAAAGTGCCATATGAACAAACCATCTATTAGCAAATGGTTAATTCCCTGTGCCAGCCAATAACCAGATTGCGTGCCTACCTGCTCTGTTTGCTGTGTGCCTCTACTGGGTGCAGGCACAAAACGGCACCAAAGAAAATATTAATCAATTGGCAGAGGGCTGTTTCAGCAAAGGTTACACCAGAGACAAAGGAAAGGGGAGGCTGAGTTCTGGCTCTAAGAAAGGCTTGTATGATTTTCTGGAGCGGGCTATGAAGTCTGGAAAAGAAAAAAAAAGAAGAAAAAACCCCCTCATTTTTATTTCTGAAAATTGCTCTCTGAGTTATTTAGTGTGTTTTACTTGCACACACCATTACTATGATAATAATAACAAACAACCTAAAAAATGTGCCAGAATGCCAAAGTGATAAATCAGAAATTTTTATGGGAGAGAATAATTGTTATTCCCTGAGCTTTACACCTAAAATCTAGGTATCCCACAGGAATTAAAAATACACCACCTTGGCTTTCTAACTTTTTTTGAAATTTCTCTTCGTGCTTTAAAACCTGCGAAAGGTATCCTCTCTGATGCAGTGGATGCTTTCTTTTTTAAAGTACAAAATAAAAAGCACTGATAATGTTTAGGGTAGAAAAATAACTGAAAGTGGTATATGTAAGAAAGTACTGAAATTTGTTACTTGTTTCAATGTTAGCATAACTTCTTGCTGAAGATTCAGGGAAAGAAAAAAGATAAAATTAATAGATTATTTAATCTTGATTATTTTTCAAAATAAAAAAAGTAATTAAATTTTTACCTTTCAAATTTAATGATGCTGATTTGTGTTTTCAAACAAACACAAAGAATTGTTAAGCAGTGGAAATCAGAGAACCATTCCCACTGCTGGAAGTGTCCATAGCATCCTTCATCTTTGTCAAACATGCGTCTTATATGAGACACTGAGAGTTTGTTCTATTACCGTGAGATAACACAGTGCTGGACAAGAGCTAGATCAAGTGGTCATACAAAAAATGATGAGGGCCATAGAAACTCTGCTTCTTGTGTACCTTTAGGTGACCAGGTTCGTGACCCTGGGGAGTGCAAGAGCGAAATGGGCAGAGGGCAGGCAGCCTCCTCCTTCCCAGGCACGAGGTAAGGAAACCTGATGGATAAATAGATGTTGCAAACTCAAAGACATCTTTCTGAAACTATGACCAAACCCATCCATCCATTTTAATGAAAAGAGACCAAACCTCCTGCAGACACATGTAGCACCAGCGCAGACACTGCTGCAGGTCTGGTATTACCCGCAGTAAGCCAACGGCCACTGCTGGGCCGTGGAAAACTCAGGAGGGATCAGATCTGCAAGCAATGTTACAACTCGCTGTGGACCAGCTGAAGTTGAGAAGGAAAACTCTATTGGACTATTAATCAAAAGTGTGGCCTTTTGCCAATACCTGTTTAACTGAGAAGTACACTATTTGGTAGTGACTAACCCTTTCGCCGCACAAACTTCTTTACATTATGTCATGACAGTAGCGGAAACAATGGCAGCACAAGGTGTTCCCTTAATTAAATAGTAAAATACAGAACCATAGACTCATAGAATCTTAGAATCATAGAATAGTTTGGGTTGGAAGGGACCTTTAAAAGTCATCTAGTCCAAACTCCTGCCATGAGCAGGGACTTCAACCAGACCAGGTTGCTCTGGGCCCTGTCCAACCTGACCTGGATGGCATCCTGTCCCTCAGGCATGTCAACGACACCACTCAGCTTGGTGTCATCAAAATATAAGGTATATGAGTGCAAATGAGTCCTTCCCATTGGGGAGGGACTTTTTACTAGGGCATGTAGTGATAGGATGAGGGGGAATGGCTTTAAACTGGAAGAGGGAAGGTTTAGGTTAAACATTAGGAAGAAATTTTTCATTTCAAGGGTGGTAAGGCACTGGAACAGGTTGCTCAGAGAAGTTGTTGAGACCCGATCCCTAGAGGCATTTAAGGCCAGGCTGGATGGGGCTTGGAGCAACCTGGGCTGGTGGGAGGTGTCCCTGCCTATGAGAGGGGGATTGGGACTGGATGATCTTCAAGGTCCCTTCCAGCCTAAACCATTCTATGATTCTATGATTCTATGAAATAATGAAACAGGAAATAAATCTGCAATCAATACATTTAAAACTATTACATGGCTCTACAAGAGATTTAATTGTGATTACTTAATTGCATTTTGGTCCACCTTTCCACAGAACTTCCAGTTTTTAAACCAAATGAAGGCCATTCATCTGGAGTAAGCTGGTCCTAGCTCCTATGCCTTCATGTTTCCCCCAAAGCAGTTGGAAACAATCCTGCTTCAGCTTTATTTGTTTTAATTTGAGTTTAGGAAAGTATAAAGTAAAGGCAGGACATGAAGAACTCAAAGAAATTTCAGTGTTGAAACTTTGCCAGGTAACATAAATAGATTAGCACATACACTGACAGGCCAGGAGCAGTTAAGAATAAAATATCAAAGAAGCTATGAGAAATTAAAATAGCCAGAGATCTCTATAACTGATATCATATTATTAAATTTATTGCCAGTGCAAGTGGCACATGTGTATACAGTACCACATGCTAAAGTGAGGGGACAGCCAGGCTGGATGTTGAATTTCTCTGTTCCTTCATTTCTTCCTTTCTCCACTTCATTAATCCCCATGTCAAGGGAGGGCTGTTTCTGACCATACGTTTCACCGGAGTTTTATCTAGTTAATGGGGATTCTGCAAATTAATCTGGGATGCTGCAGCATAATCCAGTGGATTGTGTTTTCAAATAAAATTTCCAGACGTTACCCTCTACTTTCTTTTTCATATTTTCACCCCATTATCTCAGCTGACTATCTTACAGTGCTTGTGATCAAAGATTTAAAGTTAACACCAGTTACCACACTGCAGTGTCTGAAATACTGAGCCCATTTTCTCCAATAAGATAGATACATCAGGATAAATATTTTAATGACAAAGTCAGTAATTTTTTTTCTCCATGATTACTGTTAAAAGCCCTCAAATATTTATAGACTTTTATTACATCTCTTCACTGTCAACACTTACCAATACTCAGAACTTAACCTTTTTCTAGTGAATCAGCTCCCCCACTCTTTTAATGTATTTTTGTTTCTAAATTCTATTCCAAGGTCACTTTTCACAGGAAATAAAAATGTGGCCTTAACAGGCTGATGTATGGCATGAAAACGATGGAGCAATTTGAGGGATTCAGTAATAGCAAATTACCAGGACTGAATGATCTCCCTCCAGAATTCTGAAGCGAGAAAATTATTAAGTACAATATGTATAGATGGGAATATACATTGTCTTTTTAAGATAGTAATAATAATATATAACACTCCCCATCCCCCTTCTTAGGGATTGAAAGGCACTAAGACTGCTAACTTTGAGGTTTTGAGTTTCTTTTAAAAAAGGGTATGAAATTCAAGACTCATTTCCGTGCAGGGAAAACTGTTGAGTTCTGAAGAAGAAGATGATAACGGAGGACTTGGAGGAAAATAGCCTGAAAGGACCAAAACAATGCCTCTTCTGCAAAGAGGAGCTGAATTAGGGCAAAACAGGTAAAAGTGAACAAAGGGTAAACCTCCTCTTGGACTTTTCAAAATCTTATGATAAGGATAGTCTAAAGAGAGTGTTTAAAGAAATAAATTGCTGTGTAGGAAGGAATGGATCCCTACCTTGGATTAAACTGGGTATTATTTTATTATTTGCATTGCGTTGATCCTCACCCCCTACATGAAGGTGAGCTAAAATTGTACTGGCAAATGGTGAAGATGGATAATCACCTCCACTGTGCTACTCTGGACGTGTCCATACATCTGACTGGGAAGAAGGTAAGGGCTAGCTATTGTCCATAAGTTGCTTTGAGGAGCTGTCAAAATAATTTTGTCAGCAGAAGGCTGTTGGGGCAACCGAGATGGTTGTCAAACTCTGACTGTCTCTTCCAGCTCCTTGCAGGGTCCCACACTGCACAGCAACCTGTCAGTCTGTCCATGCCCAAGCTGGGGCCATGTCTACTCCCAATATTGGGCTTGAGTCTGCCCGTTTGTCCTGTGGGAGCAGACTATGGAACCTACAAGGATGTCAATAGTGACAAAGGAGACCCATGCAAGACCTGCTTATGAGGAGCAGTGAGCTAGCTTGTGTTCAGGCAATCCCATATTTAAAAGAATAGCAATAACTCAATCAGCAGTTAAGTATGGGGTGCTCTTTTGTGTGCTCTAAACCTGTAAATAATACAGGCATCAGTGTCATATTGTAATATTAACCACATCTTGTTGGGTGTAGGAGCGCATCCGGGTTCATTCACCTCACTTTGGGAAAGACACCTTTGTCACCCGGGTAACACACATTGGACACAGGTTTTATGTGTTGTGTCAGATTGCAAAGCAAGTAGTTAGACCTCAGTCTGCGACAGTCTCACCTTGGAATTGCCCAAAGCCTGGAAAAGAGAGGGCTAGTTGAGTGGAGGTAGGTGAACGACAAAGGACATCTCCTCTGCTTTGCGCAGACCCACAGAACACAAATAGAAGGGCAGAAGGATGGAAAGAAATAAGGATTAATTCCTCTATCTGGCTTGAAATCAAACAAATCCAGTGCCATTCGGTCAAACATTTTGACTGGATTTATTAAAAGGGTTGGATTAGTTCATTGTTATTATTCGCTGTAGCTACTCGTATAAATAGGTAAATATGGGTCTGTTTAAGCCAAATGCTCTTTTCCAACTTCAAAATTACACAACCGACAGCAAAGTTTGGCTATCTAAAAGTAATCAAACCTAATGCTTTGTGCTGTACAGTAACCTTTTTGCCTGAAGAGGTCAGGAAGGAAATATTTTCCCACACTAATGGGTAACCTCAGTTTTATTTTTCAGCAGTTGACATGTTCTTGAGGTACTTGCTCATTAATGCTGGAGACACAACGTGCCACTGCCTAATTCTTTGTGGCAGAGGTGTTACTACTCCAGTTAGGAGAAAATGTTTAACACCCCAGAAAAGAGGCAATAGTTGTTCCCTTTGCTTCTCAGGGTACTGCTCAACCACCCCTCTGCGGTCCTCCAAGTTTCAGTCTACTTCCTTACACCTTCAGTCAATAAAATGTAAATTTTAAGGTATCCTGTCATTCTTTATGCCCTACTAAACCACAAGCAAGCACAAAACTGATGCAGGGCATCGGGTAACGGCAGCTCTCCTGCGCACGTAGGTACAAAACTTGTTGAGTACACTTCTGCCTAATGAGAAAGCAGAGGTGTTCTGACAAGCAAGAACAACAAATAATAATAATAAAAAAAGTCACTATCCTGTCAAATACTGTGTGCATATCAAGGATCCGGAATACAAAACAGACTTAACAGCAATCACATTTTGAGTAGAATTCACTTGAATGTAACACCTTCTCCCTCTAAGGTTTTGAGTGTGGTATCTTAAAGAAGATCACACAAATTACTCATTCTGGGAACAAAGGCTCTTTTTTGAAAGCTGTCAGCTTGCTGACAGTTATGATGAGCATTTACTTCAGGCTTGTAAAACATATTAATCAAACTTGTTCCTATAGCTTCAGTCCAAGGAGGGTTACTGTTTCTTTTAGAGAAATGTTTTACATAAGTGAAGAGCTCTGAATACGTATACACCTTGAATTCAAACCACTGTCTATGCCATTCATTTATTCGTAATGAATAAATACTAGTCTACACCAGGCTTAAGGAAGATTGAAGCAGTGCATGGAAATCTGTTTATTACAAGACTATTTGCCAAAGACCTATGCACCATTCATTGAACCTTGAAAAACATTTGAAAATATGGGTTGCATTTGCAAACTTCAATGTATGACATGGAGAGCTGGCAAGCTGCCTGGTTTCTACTTAAAGGATTGTCATTCTGGGAAAAATAAATTTCTCTAACTAGACAAAAGTCAATGTTTTCATGTTTTACTGCAATCAAACTGATATGGCTGACAATTTAATGTCTCAACACTTAAAATATCTGTGGATAATCAGTTACCTCAATCAATCATAACTACAAGATTTCTCTATTTTCAAAGCCTGTGTACATGTGACTGAGATATTTAACAGTTTAGAGAAACCTCCCCATCCTTAATCCTTCATGATTTCTCTTGAGCCGTGCAGGTTTTTTTTTTTTTTTCCCCTCCAAATGCACAGTTTTATAATTGCTGAAAAAAAAATAAAATTCAACCCTGCACTGTAATCAGATTTTGAAACCTTTGTGTTAATGTCCTGTTTTATTTAATTTTATGTATATTTCATAGTCTGCTTGCCTGTCAAAAAGATGTGGAAATGTGCTGGCATTCCAGCTGAAGACATCATTATGAGTGAGAAAATGCTCAAGGCTTTTTCAAAGTGGGTGCTGAAACATACATTTCTCTTCTTTGACTCCAGGGGATGCTAACAGCTGCCCCAGCAGACAGGTATCGCAAGGTCAAAGGCTAGCAGAGCTGTGCACCTTCAGGATTTGACTGCCAGCAAAGTAGATGGGTAGTTTCTCAAAACTAATAATAAAAATAGCAACAATGATGAGAAGAAGACGGAGCTGACAACAAAAATGAAACAGAACCCGCAAGAAGTGAATTCTGGGTAGCGCAACACTTGGCAGAGCTGATTTTAATATCTGACAGGTTGAGTTCACTAATCTTTGCTATTCATATTGACGTGAAACTTCATACAGTTTTAGAGATTTGTATCTATTAAGACATGCAGCAGTGTTCCTACAACATGGGAACAAGTTTGCTAGCGCCTGCCGTTCTTCTTCCTCCGTGATAAAAATTGATATGAACTGTTTTAAACACCTAACAGATAATTACTCTCAACACTCAATAAGGAAGGCTACATCTTTAGAGCCTCCCTTACCTTTAAAAAATAATAAAGAAACCCAAGCCCCAAACCCACCAACAAGACAAAACAACATTCTTCTCCCCATTTTCCCCCCTCTCTTTTG
This sequence comes from Pluvialis apricaria, assembly GCA_017639485.1. NCBI lineage: Eukaryota > Metazoa > Chordata > Aves > Charadriiformes > Charadriidae > Pluvialis > Pluvialis apricaria. The sequence continues at coordinate 85,211,334 of CM030044.1, read as the reverse complement.
TTTCTTTGATTATTTGGAGCCTTGTAATCAAACTAAGCTTAGTTTCGGGACCCTGGGGGCAGTATCTCTTAGTTCCCTGTCAGGCTGCGTTGCAAAACAATCAATCTTGCTCTTGCGCTGGCTTGGTGGAAGTGCCACGACACGAGGAGTGCAATGCTTTGCTCTTGCTGTGAAGCTTCGATGACAAAAGTTTTTATCAGAAGCTGACTGTATTTAGGGTTATGAATATGCAATGACTCTCATTAGTATTGAAGCACAGGAGCACGGGCTGACATCCCCCGCCACTTTTAGCTGCTGCAGAGTCGTCTAATGAATTGTCTTGCTCTTTCACTCGCGCAGGCTTTGCTGTTACGGCTCCCCGTTCCAAGGGGAGTTGCCCAGTTTGAGAATACTATTGACGGCAGAAATTAATTGCCAAGACCGGCTCTTGATTTTGTTAAACAGCATTGAGACAGTGTTTAAATTGTCAAAACAGAAAACCATTAAACTCTACAGGAGACAAAATCATCGCGAGTGAGAGGACCTGTGTGTCCGTATGCATAGCCATGCAGAAACACACAGGTGTGGCACAGGTATGCGTATGGTCTTGTCATCATACCTATGCATACAAACGTATGTGTGCGTATCAGTGATGGGTCTCAGAAACCTGACACTCTGCTGATTTATCTATTATTTTTCCAACTAGGACAAGTGGGGATAACGGAAAGTTCTCCAAATAAGCAGGACTCCAACACATTGCTATTTGATCAACCCTTTAATACTCTTTCTTTTCCCTCTGGGACCCTGCCAAACATTTTTCAGCTCACATACCTGCAATCTTTACGAATAAGTTACCGATAAGGATATTTCCAACAAATGATTAAGATATCTGGCTTGATTTGTCGTATTTGAGGAGATGTGTAAGCTTGCAGAAACAAGTGGAAATGACCCCTTTTTTTCCCAAATGGTTAAATTAAGTATTTTTTCCCCTATTCATTGGAAATTTCTTCTGACATAAAAGGAGCTTTTGTGGCTCTCTGCAGATTGTGAAGGATAGAGTAAACTGAAACGGGTAATATATTCCAAGAAGCGTAAGTAGCATTCTGAAAGGTGTGCGCGTACTGCAAATAATAAAGGATATGAGGTTATCCCAAGAAGATGTCGGCCCCACGCAGCTCTTTATCCATTTAATCAGTAATGGAAATGGTCCCAGTGCAAGGAAGGAGGATCTGTTTAATTTTTACTGCGATTTTTGGCACTGTCGCTCTACGGCGAGCTTGGCTTACCTCTTGACCCAACCCCAGGAGTGCCTGTTCTCATCAGCTGGAGAAAAAATAAACATAAAGAACATCTACATGTTGGGAGTATCAAATACAAGAGCAGTTTAAAATAAATGCAGTTCTGACAAAAGTGGCTCAAGTATCATACATCAAACACTTGTTACCTCTCTTGGCCTTAGTGATTGCACGTGACTAAGAAAGAGTGAGTGATAAAATCTGAAGAAAGATGAAACCAATCTGGGCCTTTTTAAAGATCATCAATCATTCTGCGCAGCCATGATATTATTAGTTCCAGTAAGCCTTGTTCTTCCATTTTATGGACATCATAAACCCCCCACCCCTAGACCAATGCTACCATGGGAAATCATTTTTATGGGCAGCATCTTAGTGTGGGCCAATCAGATCTAATCACATAACAAGCTACTGAATTATTCATCGTTCTCCCTAATTTTGCATTCTTCCTGCACTTTGCTGTCACTGCAGGGTTTTAAAAGTATGTGTTTTTACAATATTTATTAAGAAGATAACCCTACACAGGAATTTTGCTTTCTCTATGTCTTTCAATAATTGTTTGTTCCCTTAGATTGTAGCAGTATATACATTACTATATAGAGAATATTTTTTCTAAAAGGAACAGCAATCCACAATGTGGCACTCAGCTTTAAACTCTTTCAGCTTTTAAAATACAGAATGTAAGGACAACAATAGTGAAACAATTGTGTTCAAACATAAAATATTCAGATTTACTGAGCAAACTGTAACCAGCATGTCTCTTAGCTGTTGCTATGAATACAGGGCTCACATTGTATATGAAAATATTTCAGTTTTAATTGCAAATCTGTGCAGAGATGATTTGGGGTCTGTAATTAGCACATAAATTCCAGACTTTGTGACTGCTGTGAAAACACACATTATTTATGGAACGATTATCTAAATATAATTCAGTGTTTTTTGCTTTCAACAACTACTGTAAAAGTCTGATTTAATAAAATGTGAAAAATTGCCCGTCTCTTGCACTTCTGTTTACATTGTGAAGTATTCATTCCTCTGCACTGCCGTTTCCCACTCGACCTGCAGTGGACTTTGCTTTCAGTGGCTCCATACTTCACTCACACCTCGGGGAGGTTTCTTCACAACCATAAAGTGCCAGGCACTTAATTTGTTTAAAATGAAAGCTTGGATTATGCAAATAGCTCTGAACCGCATGAACAGAGTGAGTTTATGTGACCTCCATCCTCGTGCTTTTCATCCAGGCTAGAAGGGGGAATAGATAGGAGCCCTGTCTGAGCTGGTTTTAAGCTACCGTATGCAGATTTCCAGTTATCCGGACAGGGTTACTGGAAGGACAAAGTGGTCTCTTGTTCCCACCCACTTATTGTAAACTGCAGGCTCAGCCACTTCCAGCTGCCATCAATGTAGGGCGCAACTGGTACAAAATTTGTCTTCTTCCTTACCAGCAATCCCATGCATTTTCAAAGCTGGTTCCCCGCACAGCCTGATTTACAGCAATAACTTTCAAGACCCTCTACCACACTACAGTTTAAAAGTGTGTTTTTCAGGTTGTATGGCACTAAGCATTTCCCTTGCCAGTTTCGTGCTTGTCTCTGGGCTAAGGGCTGAAGATGCCGGTGAAGGGGTTGGGCACAAATACCGTAAAGGCAGGTTAAATAATAGAACAGACCCCACACTGACAACCACAGCAAAGGTCCATAATATGGATTTACACCAGAATGCAACAAACCTGAAAATTTCTCCCTTCTTCCTTTTTTTTTTCTCATCCTATTGGGTCACTCTATTGAGTTTTGCTATCTTGGAAGGAAAATCTTTGCCTGCTCTCCCCCTGCATCCCAGCTGCATGACACCCATCACCTTGCTGTCTCTGGCTGCTCAGGCAGCTCTGGGCAATGGCAACCTCAACGGCCACTGCAATAATCGTCACAATAATCACAAGCGGAGTTGTCTCGCCTCTCCCAGGGCTGCCTCCCCTTGCACTGAAAGCTGTGCCCGCCAGAGCATCCCCCAGCCCACCCCGTGGGGAGAGATCGGGTGGGTTGGACACTGCCTCAGTGCCAGAAATGTGCCATTTTTTCTGCGTGAGGTGACCAGGATTTGCCCAGACCTGGGAGTGACGCCTTCCCGTAGGTCAGCCCAGCTGCTGGTGATGGAGCTGGATGGTCCGTGCATGTCGTACCTTGCAGCCAGGCTGCCGGGCGTGAATTTTGATTTCAGCGGCAATATCAATGTCATGGTGCACACGGTCCAGGAAGGGACTTACCAAGAGTAATTGAGAGATTCAGCGTGAAGCCACTGAAACCTGTAATTTAAAGTTCCAGTACTACTATTACCATTAAAAATTAAAGTGACAGAGGCCCAATTACGAACGGTTATTTTCTTAAATAAAATTGCTTTTTTTATGCTCCATGGAGCACTCATTTCTGCCTAGCCATCACTGTCACCAGGACCTGTCTTTGTGGCTTCTGGTGGCAGCAAGATGCTGAGCAACCTGCCCCTGACGAAGAACAGACCAACAGGGCAGCAAGGCTGGCAGTGGTGCAGGGATGGCAGAGCAGATTGCTTTGCAAGGAGATCCACAAGGGGTCCAGCCTGCTCCCCTGGCAAAATTAGGCACAACTTCAGCATCTGAAGGAGACCCCAAGCCTGCCCTTGTATACTGGAAATGGCATCTGGGAGAGCAGAGACACATTTTTAGTAAAGAAAAAAAAGGATGGGTGAGACTGGAGAACTTCTCTGATAGACAAGTGGGTTAGCAATTATTGTCACTGCTTCATTCATGATTTTAATTTAAAAATTTGCTTGTTGTTTACATGACAAACCTTAGCATGCAGTACAGCTTACTAGGCTGTCTACTCAAATAATACAAAAGATTCTCCTGGATATTTATTTGGCTGGTGCTACACCTAGATTCACTTCAGGTGAACAGGTTATACTGTCTGTAAAATGTTAGTGGGACAGATGACAGGAAAGCTACAGCACGTAAGTGCCTGCAGTGGTCTCACAATATTGGTATATTTTTCTTAATGGCTGGCATGATAAGATGCCACATGGACCTGAACTTTCATGTGAGAAGGAAGGTACTACTTTCTGGGAACACAAAAAGTTTTAATACAGAATCTTTTTGACAAGTGGCAGAGTTCTGCTGTCTGTCAGACAAGGACTTCCAAAAGTGAGAGCTGTGTTTGGCTCACAGGTAGCAGAAATGTAGTCTAGGAATTCAGGAAGTAGAGCTGTCCTAACAATATTAGCCAGGCCTCCTGATGTAGGTACGTACAAAATCCAGATCAATCAGATTGATTTTTTTCCATGGTATTATCAATATAAATGCATTTTAATTGCAGATGCAGAACAATGAATCCAGTGTTTTCAGGTGAGATCAGTGACACACAAATAACCTGGGTGGTCACTAATAAATATCCAGGTAGAAAGGAAAGCACAGCACTTTTTGCAAACCTGACAGAATCAATTATTTCTCCTTACAAGTCATATCAGTGTATTAGGTTATTTTCCTAGCCACCTGTCAAGCAGCTGTACACAAGACCATGACATACCATTCTTGCCTTCATTGATGCTGTTAAACAGAAGACTATGAGATGTTTTCCATACATTGGTCACCATCAGCCTGAATGGTTTTCTTTTTTAATCCCCACATCTGACCAAAATGGGAGTGATCAGAAGAAAATATCTGAGAAATCCCTCAAACCCCACTAGAGACCATTCACCAGGAGGGATGTAACATAGAAGCAGAAGGATATTCTCTTTGAAGGCACCTCTGGGGAGGCAGAAAATGGTTGCAAGAGCAGAAGACAGGCATACACCCACCAACTCACAGAATAAACTCTGATAGTCAGGAGTATCCATGTTGCAAAAGAAAGCTACAGAACAAGGGAGGGAGAAAATCATAGAATCATAGAATGGTTTAGGTTGGAAGGGACCTTGAAGATCATTGAGTTCCAACCCCCCTGCCACGGGCACGGACACCTCCCACCAGCCCAGGTTGCCCAAGGCCATGTCGAGCCTGGCCTTGAACACCTCTGGGGACGGAACTTCAACAACCTCTCTGGGCAACCTGTTCCAGTGCCTCACCACCCTTAAAGTGAAAAACTTCTTCCTAATGTTTAATCTAAACCTGCCCTCTTCCAGTTTAAAGCCATTCCCCCTCGTCTTATCACTACATGCCCTTGTAAAAAGTCCTTCCCCAGCTCTCCTGTAGGCCCCCTTTAGGTACTGGAAGGCCGCAATAAGGTCTCCCCGGAGCCTTCTCTTCTCCAGGCTGAACAGCCCCAACTCTCTCAGCCTGTCCTCATAGGAGAGGTGCTGCAGCCCTCGGATCATCCTCATGGCCCTCCTCTGGACACGCTCCAGCAGGTCCATGTCCTTCTTATGTTGGGGACTCCAGAGCTGGATGCAGTACTCCAGGTGGGGTTTCACAAGAGCAGAGTAGAGGGGCACAATCCCCTCCTTCACCCTGCTGACCACACTTCTTTTGATGCAGCCCAGGATACGGTTGGTGGATCTTTACCCTGTCTACTCCCCATAGCAGAAATTAAGGCCATCAGTGGAACAGGTTTTTAATTATAGACTGTAGACTGGTGTCAGTGGTTATTTTTCTGCTATACCGGCAAATTCAGCAGTGGGGGTTCATCCGCTACTTTAATTATTTGGAATGGAACACCGTGTAGCAGCCAGAGGCCAGCATCCCTCCGGGCCAGGTGCTGTACAAACACAGGACCAAGACCAAGAGCTTACAACACAGGCAGTTAACTAGAGGCACTTTACCATCCTGTTAAGGTAATGCTGCTAGTGATGCTGAATTTAGAGGTAAAAGTTCATCCCTTATGTCATTCCAGAGGCATCCGCGCACTCATATTATCACATATTTCGTTCTGAGTTTGACCTAGCCAGGGCTGGTCCCTCACTTGGAGTGAAGCACCATGGTGCAGCATCACCAAAGCAGCTCCTCCAGGCACCATCCTTGCAGCTGGTTGAGTACTGGGTCCAAGTGACCTCCGTGATTCAGCCAGGGCTTTCCTGCAAAGACCGGTGAAGACTGGTCCCAAAGAAGGCTAATTAGAGTTGGCCTAGCTAATGCTGGTGAATCATTCAAGGAGGGACACAAGTTCTGTGCAGATGGACAAAGCTGTGATCTGCTGCCAGACTGAAAAAAAATTAATAAATTTATGTTATGCACTCTAGACACTCCTTACCTGTTTTAATTTTTAATATAAATGTTCCTTTTTAAGTATGAGGAGTAATACGAGTTTAATGTGAGCTCAGAGGACCATGCAACACAAGCATAATTGACTCGTTGCCATCAGTTACTAGATATTTTTTCCTTTCCTTTTCCTAACTCCTAATATTTCCTAAGTTCTTAACGGAAACAGAACATGCTAGAGAGCCAGCATTTGACACAGAGCTTACAACCTAGTAGTCAATATTGAAATTGGATTTGAATTACTGTGTAAGTAATTGCCGATAAGAAAACTGGAGTAAAAGGGCCGTGGAAAGACATAAAGCACCTGCAGGTCATAGGCAAAGGAAGCCAGAAATAAAAATGTTTACAGAGGTCAAAGGTTTAAATTTTTAATTGTTATTGTATCAGGGAATGGAGGTCACTTTTACGTGTGTGGCTTTCCTCTGTAAAATCAGAGTTTGTCTTACATGAAAGTTTGGTATCTTTCTGCTAACCAGTGTCGCAACTGAAAAGCCAAAGAGATGAACAATATTTACACTGAACCTTTGAACTGTTGGCCTGATACTATCACTCTTTTTAATCACAAAGTAGCTCAGTGTTTAACTAACCTTACTTTCATCTCCTCTGCCTCTGCTTGTGCTACATTACCCCATCGGCAATAAACAAGGACTAAAGCTGTAACATCCTGAGTAGTGACTATAACCTGTCCTCCCCTTAATGACAGGTTTATGTGGTTCATCAAAACCCATCATCTGAGCAGATAAGATTGAATTCAGTGACTGCCGTATTGGACATGCTTGGAGCTGAAATAAAAGCAGTGAGATGTCTGTGCTTATTAGGGGCTTCCTAATAGGAGAAGTCTTGGTGTAATACTGAAAGGCAGCTTTGATGTCATCTATGGTGTTTTCTGGAAGCCGAAACTGTAAAAATGAGTGAGAAACTGTATTTACCCTATTCACTAGACAAAACCTCATAATACTACTTTAACTGGGAAAAGAACATCACTACTTAAAAAAAACCCCTGGAGTCACTCCCAATTTTAGGGGGCGGATTAGGGAAGATGAAGTCATCACATCCTCACCCAGGACTACTAACAATGCTGTGTATTGCACACAAAGCTCCTGACCAGACGGACATTTCTGTTAAAAAGTTCAGTAGTGATTGTGCCAGTTGGGACGTAACATGAAGTTCCCAGTTAGGTTGCAGAGTAAACAACATGCTGGGCAGAACCAGAGCTCCTCCAGTCTCTAAGAGCTTGTTCTTTCTTTTTCTTATCAAAGTTTTTAGCAAAAAACAAGCCAGAACAAAATTAATATATTTTTTAATGTTTTTGCAGAGGAAGATGGCTTCACAGCTGTTTCTTGATCCTGCAAAGAGGTCTAAATAAATGCATATGAGCAATATAACTCAGTGGCTTTTGGGTATTACTCCTTACCCATGACAGCATGAAACAGAGAAAGAGGAGGATCTATTTAGTTGCAGTCTGGACCTGTGGTTCTGTTGCCAGCATTAGCTACAATTTTTCTGGTATTCTTGATAAGGACATATATTTTTTCTGCATTGTAGTGTATTCACCTGAAAACAAGTATATTAATGCTTACCCATTGCACATTGAGGCGAGGGTCTTGATTTATGCAAGCAAAGTGTTTTGAGATCCTTGTGGGAAAGGTGGTATAGAAAAGGAAAGCTGCAATTGGAGATCAGCTGACAAATAACACCAGCTTACGGTACCACCACCTTAGGGTGATGCCATCACCTCACAGCATACCCTTTTTCCCCTTTCCATTAACAGACCTCATAAGGCACATTCGCAGAGGTGAGCACGGCCCTCAGAGCTGCCTCTGAGACAAAGGAAAATGTTTTATTGTGGAGAAAGCTTATTAACAGTCTAAGCAACGATGGAATCAGCACTTGGGGTAACTCCAAAACCACCTACTCAAACTGGCGAGGAAGAGAGTTAGAGACAGATCCTGGTGGCAGGATGATATTTCCCGTGGCTTGGCTTGTGTGATTTATGTTCACGGCTATTGAAAGCAAAAGAAAGAAAGGTTTCAAAGCTGTGTTTGTATTCCCCAGCAGAGCTGTTTGTGATTTCCATTTTGTAGGAGCTTTTCATTTCTCTTTTATCCATTACCAGGCAGACAAAACCTAAAGGCTTCTACTAATTCTTATTCCCCTCTGTTGACATCACCATGAGATATAAATTTGGGAAAGCTACTCACAGTGTTCGGTTCAATTAATACACTGGTGTTATCCCTGGGCTGGAGAATGCGTGTAACTGTATATGTTTGTTGCTCACCGTCCCTTCAGCAGAGGAACTGGAGGGGAGAAGGGAAGGAAAGGAAAATTTTAACCTGTTCATCTGCTTTCCTCTATCTGTGCAGTGTCTTTTCTGCCAGATAAATAGAAAAATAGGATGTGTGCCAGTTAACACCTTTGTGAACAACAAAATGTCTGTATATATGAGATAAGCAAGTGGACACTGCTCTGAGGCTTTGAGTTTATGCTTTGTTTATGCTGTTTCTTGGTCCTGTTCCTCCCTTCATTCTTTAATTTGTGCAAGCACATGAGACATGGAGGGCATTCAAGCAGGAGAGGGAACCAGCTAGCCTCCCAGTGCATAGGATGTAGAAGAGAATTAAGGAGCCATCATTAAAACACCTTTCACTTAACCACGTCTGCATTAGGAGTACCTTATTAGGTACACTGACGACGATATTGTCAGGAGAAAAAGGAGCTTACAAGAATTGACATCAGTTTGGCCCTAGCTCCCGACAATTAAGCATATACTTAAGACTGTTTCTACTCAGGAAAGTCCTCACTTAAACCTATTTGACAAAGGATGCAAGACACCCTTTTAAATACAAGCGTATGTTGTTCTCAATAAAAAGCCTTTGCATTTTATAATTTAATTTTCATGAACACTGAAAAAGAAGCGCTTGCTGCTGTATGACTTTAATTTTAGCCCCAATATCCAGGTATAAAAGGTGGTTCAGAGTGTTTTTGTAAACATATGGTTGGGCAGTATCTGCACTGGTATTTTGCTTAAGGATGAGACTGCTCTAATGAGCCCAAATTACATGAGCTACAGTTCCTGGCTACCAGGACCACTGGGGCACTGCTCCCCACGCCAGCTCTACCCACACATGGCCCTTGCTGGAGGCAGCAAGAAGCATCCCAGGGTCTCTGAACAGAGGAGCGGGAATGGGACCATCCTCAGGAAACACAGTTACACGGTCTGTGGTTGTCTGATCTGAACTCAGCACAGATCCAACCTTAACACTTTGTAGGATCAGACCCTTGATTTAAAGCAATAGTGGAAATCTTGGAGTGGGTTAAATTGTCAGATACAGTGAAGTGATGACAGATCTGTCCATGGATGCCCAGCTGAAGGCATGGATATTCCTCTGTAACACAGGGCTGTAATCACACACAGCAAGGTGGACACATAACGGGAGAAAGAAAAGAAAAACTCTCCTTCGTCCCTCTCCCTCTCAACCCACCACCCCACATAACCTCTTGTAGCTTGAAGCAAGACAAGAAAGTCAGCATTTCGCACCCTCCAACAGCTTTGACATGACAGGTATGGTATTTTCTTACCCAAAGAATTGCCAAGGAAATCCGCCCTAGCAAAAGTGCAAAAGTTTTCAGTGTAGGGAGGTGGGGTGCAAAAGCTGGCTTGTAGGCAAAGGTTGAAATGACTCAATCTGAAACAAAATGTAAAGCAATTACTGCTAGGAAAAAAAAAGATCATGCTGACATTTAAAGGCTGCAGTGATAGTATCTGTCCCTTCCTAGGCTGACATAAGCAGCCTTGATTTGATCCCCAAAAGTTTTGGGAGGGTTTTCTTCCTTTTTTTCTTTTGGATATTTAGGATACTCTTTATTTGGATGTGGGGGGCAGCAGGATGGATTGCCTTAACTTCAGTTGTTGATGCAGACAAATAATTGCCACCCCAGAAAGGTAATTACATATGCCATTGTTTATACACATAATAGGCCTAGAAAAGCATGTTCTGCAGATAGAAAAAAAAAAAAAGAAAATCCTGCTTTCACATCAGGGCGGAACTCTATGTAAAGTGACAGATTGCCACAAATAGCATTCAAACCCTTGCACATTAGTAGTTGATTTTTCTTATGGGGATGAGGGGGAAGGGACGAAGGCTATGGAATAGGGTGGGGAGAAGAAAAAGAACACAATTTTGTTCAACAGCCGTAGTAACATATCCAGTAGTTTTTACTCTCCTGATTCCTGCTAAATGAACCTGATCTTTAAGAAGTTGTTTTTAAAGTCACTGCCTCAAAGGGACATTTTCTGTTGTTGCCATCTTGTGCAAATACCACTTCTCCTAAAGTGGCCTTAATTTGAATTGCTTTGAAAGCAGACCAAATAATCTGGTAGAATATGGTACGGCACGATGCATCTCCTATTTGTGCCTTTGGTACCACGTAGAAAGTGAATTTAGGTCACAAAAGGACAGCTAAAGTCTGTTTTTTCCCCTCCCATCGTAATATATCTAACAACAAAAGGATAAAACAAACAGCGTGCTGTGATGCCAAACATACTATTTTTTTTCAAATGTGAAATATTTATTTCTTCAAAATATTGAAAGTATCAGGGCTGAACAAAGGAAAAAAATACATATGTATTTCGATATTGAACTGAGCATTGTTAGATGGCGAAGCAATTCATAGCAGGGCTATTCTCCGCTGCAGTGTCCAGCAAATTGCATGACCTGCTTGTTAGGCTTGACAACAGTGTTTTACCTAACAAAGGCCTCAACAGCTCAGAGCAGCAGAGGAATGTCAAAATGAGCACATTTCACACACAGATGTGTGACCGTAATAGTCTATAAGAAGATGCATGGGGTGGAGGGAAGGGGCTGGGGGCTGGGGAGGCTAACAGTTAGCAGTAGGGACATGGCCCTACTGACCACATTTAATCAACCCTTCTGTAAACAATTCAACATTTTCATTGTTCTCTAAAAACTAATAAAGAGAAACAAGCACTTTTCATTCATCTTGAAGTAATTTTGTGTCAGGTTTGAGCCCCTTGTGGCCTACAGCTTGTGCATTGCTAGCTGTGTGATACAACAACTATTTCAATTTATTTTACAAACTCTGGCCATTCACATGTCAGTTAGTGTTCACCAAGCCGGCATCTGAAATTGTGCAGTTAACGAGTTTTACAACATTTCTATCAAGAGAAACTGTTTAGCATAACTGACTCTTAAGGAGTTATTATACCTCTAAAAATCCATTTTAAGGGGCATTATTTAAATAAAATAGAAAAACGGTTCACTGCCTTTTAAAGGGGCTACAAAAAAAGTCCATCAGATCCAGTGCAGTAATCCTCAGCTTAAAGCACTCTTGAGAGCACTTCTGGGAATTATCAGCATAATGAAATGTTTTGTGAAATGTCCAGATAGATTCCTCTACTCAACAATTTTACTGCACCATATTTATTTTCCTCCCAGTTTTTAAAGAAGTGAATTACTTTTTTGAGGGGATGACTCTACATTGTGCAGATTAACTGAACACATTATTGCCAAGGCTGTAGTATAAGTGAGGGGTTCAGTCTGTGTGCAGTCTATATACATTTGCAGGGGGAAAAAAAAAGTCAAGCCCTTTATGCTATACTCAGCTCTAAAAGGGTTAAATCACAATGAGGCTTATGCAGATTTGCATTTCTCTTGTACTGCATTTTTCCCATACTCTTAAACAACTTTGTTATACAATGGCACCTGTAAAATGCTTTATTGAAAACAATTCTTAAGTTAATTAAACAAACAAAAAAAGCTTATAAAACTGAAATTTGGTTTAAAGTGCTCAGAAAAGGAGAAGTTTCTGAATGTTAACTTAAGGAATAGATATCTGTCTATTAACTGCGGTGACCAATGATCCAAAACTGCTAACACCAAGAGTCCATAATGGTAGAAAAACTGCAGCATATGAGTGAGTCAATCTCAGCAGATTAAACCACCTAGTGGAGTAAAACCCACGTCTGCCATGTAAATTAGTGAGTGTTTCTGCCTAAAATGAGCACTGGTAAGAGAAAAATTACATTACAGTACAATTACAGACAAGGTACGTACAATATCCAGATGTACACATACAATGCACATGGACACAGTGACAACACGTATGCAATGGCCTATCTGCCACTATTTTTTCAATATCACTTCTACCTAGTTCCACTGAAAGCCTCGGGATTAAGTGTCAGCAAAAGAAATAAAAATAATTTGTCCCAAGTCTTGAGAGTTTTTTGCACTGATTCTAAGACAGAACACCCAACATTGTCACCCCTGGAGACTGACAGATAGATGTTCTGTAACTTTGATGCACAAGATACCTGGACTGTAATTTGTGGTCTTGGCACCTTCTCAGAGCAAAGGTATAACCTTTCCCGAGGGCATAACCTTTCCACAGTCACTGTAGGCAGTACTAGAGAGAGCAGCAGTGCCACGGGAGCTGTCTCCCAGGGTCTACCAGAACAGAAATGCATGCAGGTTGGCTTCCAGACTGGCAAATCTGTGACTGATCAACAATATTAAGTGAGAGAGTGGACACTTTCCTGACAACTGGGCTACAACTCAGTTTTGCAAGATGCTAAGCATTTTGGCACTGACTCTGTGCATATTAAGTTTTAAACACACAGTCAGTGGGAGAGCTGGCTACCCCACGGTTAAAGCAGTGGGCTTGTTTACAACCGAAAGCTTTACTGGAGTGGTGTCATGCTCCTTAGCACTCTGTGTCAAACCTTGGCATAGCAAAACACATAAAACAGGAGAAAAAGGAGAGCATTTTAAAATATATTGCTCAAATTTATGCTAGAATCAGTGGAAAACTTAACTACACTTAAATAATGTATGGGTGGTTGGACTACTGAAAGGTAGGGAGGAATGAAGGCTATCAGATTTCTAGCTACTAAAGATTTTGGAGAGTGAAATTTAAAAGCACCCACTGCGCAGGCAAGAAGTGCGTTCAATTCCAGACATCAGACCAAGGAGGGACAAGACCAGAAGCGGATGTTCATTTTGTACAAGATGGCTAATACAGGCAAAACAGTAGCAGAAAAAAAGGAGTTAGCTGAACTTAATCCTAATGACACTTTCCAATCTTCTGCATTTACGCATAGTGATGCCTAGCTTTCTGCATGATCAACAAGTAGATGCTGTAGCAGGAGCAGGTAAGATCTGCTGGAAGGAGGTAGAAATGGGTCATTAAGGTACCCTACATGGTCCTCCGGTATTTATAGCATATGTCTCCTCTTTACAAACCCCACTTCCTTCTGCTTCTCATTCTGAAGAGGGTTTTGATGGGAAACTCAGAGCTGTATCTACAACCAAGGGCAGTGGCAGGAGCTCTGAAATAAGAATGAATGGATAATTGCAAATTCAAAGACCTCAGAGTGGCCTGCTTTGCTGTGTGCTGTGTGTTGCAAAAGATGCAAACACCGAAGAGGAAGGCAAGGATAGGAAGCAGCTTGACTGCAGTCATGTATTTCAGTACAGCTAATTACAGGAATGTATATTCCACGACTTTAAGCACTATGGCAGCAGAATTTCTTTGTCCCCTCATTATTTATACATAATTATTTGGCCAAAATGGAGGTAAATATTTTTCAAGCATGCACAGAGGTGTCTTTTCCTTTTTGGGGAAACAACCATGTAACAACAGACAAAGAAAAAAGAGGGTGAGTTTCAGGTATGACAGATTTATTTGTGACGAATGAAAACTCAGTAACTGATTTTTTGTGTGACCAAAGCCTTGACGCTTGCTCCACAGCTTTTCCACTTGTTCACACAGGTTCAACTTTTTGCACAGCAGTTGCTTTGTTTCATTTTTTTGTTTTCTGAAAGGACCATTCTCTCCAACCCCCCCCCCCCGCAAGTTACATGCACACCTAATTTACAGGAGACTGCAGTAGAGCTTGGAGGTACACATGCTTGAAAGGGTCTAAGCTGGGGTGCAGGCAAGTTCTAACGATGTCCTCCTGCAGCTCTGTGTGGGGTAAAGCCCCTTCCAATGAGCCATGGGTGGGAAGCACCTTGGCTGTGTGTGTTTGTCCTTAGCTTGGTGTGGCTGGGAATAGGCTGTTGCCAGGTTCCTTAATTATTCCACTAAAAACTGTGTTGGCTGTCCTTCATCCCACACTGAAGTCTACAGTTTGAACATCTCAAAGCTCTAAAACACTATAGAACGTTATTACTTTAACCCTGTACCTATATGCACAGCCAGTCTTTTTGTTCATATCCCTCTACACTGCTGGGCTAGCTGTTTTCTATCATTATTCCCTGAAAAACACTTCCCTTATAAATAGGCAGGGAGCATGATCAGTGGAAAGCTGCATAAGTGCTCTCTGCCTCCTTGGGGGATTTCTTGTCCTTGTTAAACCTTTTCTTTTGGAGAAGGCTTGTGAAGGCTTTGCAGCACCAGGACTGAACTAAAAGAATAAAATTAATGGCATTTGAAACAATTAAGACACTGTAATTTAGGTTTAGGTAGACAAGCCTGTCTTCAAATTGTCATTTAAAGCCATTCAAAATCATATAGAAATAAAACAAGAGTCGAACAGCCACAACATCAAAGCTGACACTGTGTGGTGAAGAAGACATTTCTATTCACAACCTCTGTCCCTAGGTTGGTGACAATCTAAATGCCAAATTCCCTCGCGTTCAGCAGAGCTATGCATCAGGATAATGAGATTCAAGTCCATGTCAGTTTGGTACTACTAGCAGTAATATCAAAAAGCTTTGTTCTGAGATACTTGTAACCTTTGATAGTCAGGAAGAAGAAAAACATGAAGAAAAGAAAAGGAAAAAAAAAACCATTAAAAGAAAAGAATTCAAAACTTTTCTTTTAGCTTGTCTTTTATGTATTGTCAGGTGACTTAGGCTGACTTTCCTTGGCCTTTTGGGATGTGATGACAAAGCTCTTTTCCACAAGTCCGAAACTCCAGTCACAGACTTTTAAAATTTGAGGCTGGTTGGTATAATCACCTCTGTGAGAGCTGAAGATGCAGCCTGCTTCTCTCACTGCCACAGCTGCCTGTAAAAATAAAGGTGTAACAGTAAGAATAGCCCATTTTTTGCTTTTTTTCTACCCTGGCTTCCAAGAAATGGAGCTTTTTTGGTCACGGAAAGGCTGTGTATGTGTCCTAATAAGTTTTGAACTCATTAGCTAATTGCAGCTGAATTGCTAAGTTTATGGAAGAGATTGTGAACCTAGAAACAGAGCAAGAAACTGTTTGCACTTTTACCTCACCATGGTCAGGTACATTCAAATGATGCATGTGGCAGGTTCGTTCTCATCCCATAATATGTCCATTGACTGACTTATTAATATCCAAGTCAGCTGCCAGATCCTTTCCCATTTGTTTCTGGATCACTTATGGATCACTGGTTTTGCCCATGGTCCCTTCACCTTCTTTTCCTCTCCGAGCCAAGTCAAGCAACACTCACAACAAATGGACAAGTTTCAGCCTCACTCTATCAATTGCTATAAAAATGCAAGATTAGGATGGAATTGGCTCAAAACCACTCTACTTGCTACTTCAAAGGCATGGAGGTCTGCTTATTTATAAAGGATGGTATAAACAGATATGTAAAAAACCATATTTCTGTAACCAATTGCACCAACCACACAGAACAGAAATAATGTGTAAAGGATTGCTGCTAACTAACAAAAAGTCCATGAACACAACCTACCAAAACAGATTGTAGAAACCACTCTATAAAAGTAGCAATAAAAACACAGTGCCTCCTATCTTACAGAAGGAAGAGGTGAGTGAGCAGAAGAAAGAAGAGGATGTGTTGGCATCTGCCTCGTGAACCTGGAAGGTGACTGGGTGTACTGGAATCTGGGAGAAGACACAAAATGTGCAGGTACACCCATTGCAAGTGAAATTTTTCTGAGAGGCAATGACACCGAGGGCTAATGCTCCTCTGCCATCAGCTGCTTGTGGGTAATTTGACAGTGGGTTGGAAGTTCATGGGGCAGCCCTGGAGTGGGGCCAGACCCACAAGTGCAGTCAGAAACCCAGCCGGGCGGTGGAGCAAACTGGAGGCTTACAACCCATGTGATTTAGTAGATTTCTGTCATCAAAGTGGTCTGGGACCTGTCCTGTTGTATGAGAAGCTTTTGACAGCAAGCTGACAAGGAGACTGAGCCATGCATCCCTGGGGTAGACCGAAGCCTCGTCCTTCCTTTGTCATCTTGGCTGGCATCGGGGCTGCTGAGATATGTTTCCTCAGGGAGGAGAACACCCTGTTTGTTTGGGCACTGCCATTTTCTTCAACTAAACCACTGTTTCTGCTTTCACTGAGTGCAGGATTCACATGCTTTCATCTATCTGTGGGGAATTTTCTTCATATGAATAACAATGGCATCATTGATACGGTGATTTTCTTGGGAAGGTCTTGCAGTAGGTTTGCAAGTCAGACAGAAGCTCTAGCTAGCAATCACTTGAGCAGCAAATAATATCTTTAATGTCCTGGAATGCCAGTGCTTGATGTTTCAGGAGCAGCTTTTATTTATCATTCTGTATGTCACCTACCTACCTCAGATGATAGCGTTAGCTGTTCTTTCCGGATGAAAGGCAAAAATAAGACTTGCTGCATTTTAGAGGCAGTTCAAACAGGTATTTTTTGTGTTATGAAATTTGCACTGCATTTAAAGTAAAAACCTTCTGAAACAGAAGAGGGAGTGGACACTTAATTAACCTTTGGTGTCATCTTGTAGTCAGTCAAAGCTTATAATCATGGCCACATTGTGCCATGGCTCATGTGACAAGATCCATTTTGTGGGACCTAACATAAAGATTGCAAGGCAGCTGTCTCCATGCTTGTGCAGACAATATAATATGAACTGGTGTAAAAGAAAAGTGCAAGGGGATCTATCAGTCACTGCCTGTTCTCAGTTACCAAAGTTCACACTATAATATTCGGATGAACTGAGGCAGATGTCTTGAGTTGTCTGATCACACCAAGGGCAGCAGACATTGACTTTAGTGGATTTAGACCAGATTCCTTCTTCTGTGTCAAAGGAAACATGACACTGGATAATTCACTAAGCTCCTAATCATCGAGGTCCTTTAGTGTGTCAAGGAAGGGGATGGAAAGACAGAATGGAAAAATTTTCCCTAAAATGCTTCTAAGAATATTTTCTTCACTCTAATGAGATCTTGCAGTATCTCATGTGCTTTTGCACTAGTTCAGCTAAGGGTGAAATGCGTATTTGCAAGATTCACCTGCCACCTGTAGCCCACGAACACGAGAACTGAGTCTATGTGTTAGAGCTGGAGCAACAGGTCGAAGTTAAATTTCAGAACTCCGTAGATGTGACCTAACCACAGCACAAAAAAAGTTGGGAAACACCTAACAACCAGAATAAATGAAATAATGATTTGTTCTGTCAAAAGAAGAATAAGTAAGAAAAGTGCAACCTGTAGTACTTTTTGTTGTGTAATTCCATTTGAAAGGCTGTAGGAAAAAATTTGCCCATTCAAATTTTAGTATGTAAATCTTCAGCACAGGGCTCTCTAAAGCTATTTGCCCAATTCCCTTGAGTGTATTTTCCAACCGTACATCAAATCACTCGCAGTTGCAAGCTATGCTACAAATTCATCACATCACATGGTCCTGTGATGCCGTCAGTAAAGCACTTGCTAATGTAAGTCGTTCTAAATGAACTTTCAAAGAGATAGGAGTAACACTCTTAAACATCCTGATGCTTTCCTTAAATATTACAGTGCTGTCCACGTATAAAGTGTGCATCCATTTACCTAGCTTATTTTACATTTATTTCATTAAAATGATGTAAATGCTTCATGCTTCATTTTATTCTGCATTTATACTAATTTATGAACTTGGTTAATTACTAAGTTTTGCTAGACTTTTTTTCTAAATAAATGTGTTCTTAATAAGGTTATTAAACGGATAAATTAATTCTAAAATGGCAGTTGCACCAGGGCACCTTTTATTTAATGTAAGACAAGGTCTAACTTAGGGTACCTCTAGAAAGTCAAATGGTAGCAACCAAATGCATATCTATTACTATCCATTTTTTTTTAATCACAACTGGCTGTCTGTCTCCATGTTAGACGTCATTATATTGTTTACTACAGAATGGGTCCATTCAGGGTGTAAAAGGTGGATACGCAGCTTTCTCAAATTCCTGTGCAATAATTCCTATGTAAACCCTGAAAATGTAATTGATAATATGTCAATGATTACTATACAAAGAGGTTAAATATTACAGCTAATTTCCTCACTGAAATCCAATCCAGGGATTAGCAACAATGGGGAATCTGTTTTATTTGCATTTAATTTGTACCTTCACACTATTATCTCCCATGTTTTAGTTTCAGGAAATGTGGTCTCAGGCTATTATAACCACATTTCATGCTGCAGTTGCACTGTTATTTGAGCTCTACGGTTGGAAACGACTTACTGAAAAAATAAAGCCAGCATACTTTATTTTAATTATACTAGAGCTGTGTCTAAATACAAAAAAATACTACAGTATATATTTAATATGGAGCACAGATTAACAGTTTTATGAGACATAAAATCTACCTATATCATTTTCTATTTACAAATCAGTTATATATCTTTCAACAAAACAAATGCCTATAGTGTAAAAATGAATAAGGAGAGCGTCAAACTAGCAATCACGTAAGCAGTAAATAACATCTTAATTGGCCTGGAATGCTGGAGTTTGATTTTTTGGGGACTAGCTTTTATTTATTGATCTATATGGCATATTTATCGTTCCAGGGATTTGTACAAGTCTATTCCCTTTCCTCAATATTGGATCCATGTATGGTTTTATATTGCAAAATCCCATCTGGGGAAGGAGCCAAGTAAGAGAAGCACTGTTGCTTCTGGAAAAGCCATCCATTTAAAAGCTTTCACCGAGGCAAGGATAACTTTGCAGTTTTTACATTTTGTCTTCTGATAAAAAGGAAAGGGACAGAGGGAGAGGAAGAAATGCTGCTATTATACAGTTGCCAACCAACATGTGCTTCAGTGGTCCTTTACTCTTCACCGGTTTTGCAGCAGCAAGAAAACAAGAAAGGATCCCGTGGACACAGGGAAATGTCTGTAAAATGCTCCTGCCTATGTTCCATTTACCAGCGAGGTTAATGGGCAGAAATGGATAAGGTGGGTTTTACACGTCCTCTGCAAGCTCTAGATTCGCTTCCTCTCAGCAGCATTTGTGCAGATTTGTTTTTAATACTCCCCTCGTATTTCATGCCAAGCGGCATGACACCCCACGCATCGTGCTCTGCCGCGTGGCTGAGAACTGGCAAACTCTATCATCCTCAGCTGAGGCGGCTGGCAGGGCATTCTCCTCGCTGCTGAAATGCAGGTGTCTGCTGCTGAAGTCAGCACTGGAGGAAGAAAGAAATCTATCAATGACTCTCTCGCTCCGTATAAAAACGTTGCTGGAAATGTCACCCCGGAGACATTGGTTGGTGGTTTTGCTTAGGGTTGTTAAAGACTGGCCCTTCAAAGCACTTCTGCTGTTGATGGTAGAGGAAAAAGTTTACAAACAGCAGCGTTGCACTTGCCTGACTTCTGCTTTGTGAAATTGATGTTATAAACACAGAAAAGATCGTGCTCTGATAGCTGTCATTGCTCTGGTATAACCTTAGCTGTCTGGAAACGAGCTAATGAAATTTTTTGGTGTGTCTTTTAGAGAATACATTTGCATTTGACATAATTAGTGGTAGGCAGATCCAGCTACATCCAGGGGGAATCTCAAGACAACTGCTTTGCCGACTATTAGTGCCTAATTTCTGAATGTCAGACCCTGCACATCTTAATTTCTAGAGAATAAGCTCAATTGAACTTGCTCCCCAGTTATGCAAAAACTGCTCAGATAAAACCAAGTGGACACCAATGTAATGAATGTGGTTATTAAATTGTTTCAATTGAAAGAACCCTATTCTTACACCATCATAATGGGAACAATTTATCCCCACTGATCGGCCTGTCTCTTTTTTCTGAGCTCTCTTTGATCTTGAAGCATATTGCAGTGGTGTGTCCTATTGAAAAGCAAAACTGGGGCAATTTTAATGCTTTTGTACCTTACCAGTGCTCTATTTTTTCGCTGTTTAAAAATAGCTGTTAATTATAAGTGCAGTTTAAATGTCTCAAGTGACCCAGAAATGCAGGTTGGAATGAGACAGATTGTATGTCTCATATAAAACAGATGTACTTTCACAGAGCAGTCTGAATTCAGCCCTCAGTATGTATCTTTCTCTAAGGTTATTTCAGTCAGGTATTGAGCTTGTCTAGCACTAAGCTATAAAATCCCCCACATTTTGAACAATGAAGAGAAAACTGGATCTATATTTACCTCAAGAATAAAAAGCCTCTTTTTCTGTGTGGGTGTATTTTGCTGGTAGTGGTTGATGGGATGAGGGCATTTCCCTTCGACTTCGGAGACCCAGGAGACCAGATGCCTCATTTAATCTCCACCTCTTCTGCCTCGTGACGTAATAAGCCTGTGCTTTTAAAGAACACTTAGTGGTAATAAACTTTCAGGAGCTCCTTTTCTTTTGACTGGGTTTAGCACTGCGTGAGTACCAGCCATACCTGCAGATATGAAATTGCAAGATTTTTCCTGTGTTTTGACCAGCTTGAAGAATTCCTTTTTTTTTTTTTTTCTCTTCAACCAACAATCCCTTTTAATTCCTGTCTTTGATGAGGTTCATCAAGAGAAGTCTGAAAAGTAGCATGCAAATTAAATTAAGGCATGTTAGTGATTTACTGGAGGGCCTGAACAAATCAGTTATTTATATGTCTATTTATTTGTATGTTGTTAGACAGCAATTTACAGACATTTCAATTCAGCAGCAAGACTCTGTTTCAACTTTCCGATTAGAATAGGCTGTCGAGTGCAATGAGTTTGATGAGCTCTCCCCTGTCCCCGAAGATCAGTGGTACACATTTCAAAGCCACCACCACTTCATGAAACTGAATGGTTTAATGGCAAAGGAAGCCAAGGGTCAACTGAGCTTGGATTGTACATTCAGATCTTGCTCATTAAGAGAGACTGACACTCGGTTACGGGGTGGACGCTGCAGGAGGGACCAGCCTGTGAGTGTGGAAGAACCTACCTGCTCTGCAGCTGAGCAGGAAACCTGAGCCAAAAGAGCATGTTTTAAACGACTTTTTAAAGTCTTTTAAACAGTTTTAAACAACTTTTCTCTCTCTGCTTGGTTACTAACCACTGCACGCCTTTTCTTCTTTATGCCACCTAAGAAAAAGGCCCCCCCTCAAAGAAATAAATTAAAAAAAAAATCCCCAACAGATTCAATTCATTGGCTCACAGAAACCTTTTCTTAAAAAAACAGAATTTTGAGGTTCATACTCAGACACTTACATCCTCGCAAAGTCAGATATTCACATGATGAATAGAGAAATTAGCTCATTTAATAGTGGGAGTAAGTGCACTACTTTGATTTCTACACTCCTGGAAATCACTTTCAATGAGAGAGATTTTTGGAGTGAAATTTTGCTTTCTTACTGTTTTCAATGCTTAGAAAACTTCTCCTGAATCTCAGAGGATGTGAAAAGAATAAATTGGCTATGATATATTGTAGTACTGTGAGTCCAACTGCAAGAGAAGCCACAGACCTCGCTAGTTTTAAACATCGGTCCCCAAAAGACCACAGTGATTATATCTGCCTTTGGGAACTTTCTAATTGTGGAAACAAAAGTGTTTCCTTTAACTATTCCCACATTAACACTTAATGCTATCACGATGGAAAACACAGATTTGATAGTAGCTGAAACAATAGCACATCTATATTTGAAACAAGAAAACTAGCATTTGAAAAAAAAATATTAACCAGCTATCGCTATCTTTCCACCTCTTTGGGACTATATTTTGGTGCATAGGGGATTTCTCAAGACAGTGATGTCAAGAGAAAATTTTCTACTAAAACTCCATGGGCTTTGTTTTAGCCTGTAAATTTTCACATTGTTATTCCGTGATGCACCAGGACTGAACCTCTGTTTAAACACGTCCATGAGTTAACCACCTCCTTGACAAAGCAGTGCAAACTCAAACTCAAACGTATACTTAGAAATGAGTGCGATGCTGGTGGGAGATGGACACACACTTAAAAGTTCTGCAGCACTGAAACCTTTATTTTGAATCTAGGTGAAAGTATTTTAGCTGCACTCAATATAATACCTCCTAAACTGAGTTAAGCAAGGACAACTGTACTGCAAGAGGAATTATGCTCAGTACAAGAAAGCTTCATCGCAGTGGTACTTTAGGCCAATATTACTTTTTGTGCCAGTGCTTATGTTACTATACTAAAATCAAAGCCTTTTGATACACGAAGTAATGACTGTATTTTTTTTTTTCCCACTAAGAAACAGCAATCAGGTTAGAAAATGTTTTAATATTTTGCTTTTCATAGAAATAGGCAAACCAGAAAATTTGTAGTACTCACCACCTGGAGTACTGGGGAAGGACTTTTTACACGGGCATGTAGTGATAGGATGAGGGGGAATGGCTTTAAACTGGAAGAGAGCAGGTTTAGATTAAACATCAGGAAGAAGTTTTTCACTTTAAGGGTGGTGAGGCACTGGAACAGGTTGCCCAGAGAGGTTGTTGAAGCCCCGTCCCTGGAGGTGTTCAAGGCCAGGCTGGATGTGGCCTTGGGCAACCTGGTCTAGTGGGAGGTGTCCCTGCCTATGGCAGGGGGGTTGGAACTCGATGATCTTCGAGGTCCTTTCCAACCTAAACCATTCTATGATTCTATGATTCTATACTGCATCCAGCTCTGGAGCCCTCAACATAAGAAGGACATGGACCTGTTAGAGTGGGTCCAGAGGAGGGCCACGAGGATGATCCGAGGGATGGAGCACCTCTCCTATGAGGAGAGGCTGAGAGAGTTGGGGCTGTTCAGCCTGGAGAAGAGAAGGCTCCGGGGAGACCTTATTGCGGCCTTCCAGTACCTAAAGGGGCTACAGGAGAGCTGGGGAGGGACTTTTTACAAGGGCATGTAGTGATAAGACAAGAGGGAATGGCTTTAAGCTGGAAGAGGGCAGGTTTAGATTAAACATTAGGAAGAAGTTTTTCACTTTAAGGGTGGTAAGGCACTGGAACAGGTTGCCCAGAGAAGTTGTTGAAGCTCCGTCCCTGGAGGTGTTCAAGGCCAGGCTGGATGGGGCTTTGAGCAACCTGGTCTGGTGGAAGGTGTCCCTGCCTATGGCAGGGGGGTTGGAACTCGATGATCTTCAAGGTCCTTTCCAACCCAAACCATTCTATGATTCTATGATTTGTGTCTCTGAAACGGAAGAATAACCTTATGAAAGCAAAGCAGGTCACACCACGTGAGGAGAAAATACGGATAAGTAATTCTCTAGGGAAGTAGAAGTCACAAAGACTTTCCTGAAATCTTCAGGAAGGACTATACAGATCATGTAAATAATAAATAGATAGCAAAGAAGAGCAGACTGCAAGGTTAACAGGCAGTAGCAGCAGAGGACTCTGTTGCTTTAAGTCTACCTTCATGGCAACACTTCTCTGTGTAAAGCCCTAAACTAGCCTCCGTTGAACCACTAAACTGGTTTTATGGACCAGTAGTTCTATTCAGGGTTGGCAAAGTTCATGCAAACATGCTGACTTTTTGTGTTTGTAAGATTAATTGGACCTTTTATTTTTTTTTTTTTTTGAGACTGATAAAAAATCTTACAGTAAATTCCGATTTGTCAGGGGAAAAACCCCACTGTGTCAGGGAATTCATTATGCTTGCTGGGAGTAGATCTGTGATGATTTCTCCCCTTATTTCAGACATAAAACAGAACAGCTGTATGTTGCATATCAGACAGAATATACACACGCATATAAACACTTTCTATCTTCAGCCTTTGAGTTTTCTCTCATGAATTGTAATGACTGAACCTCAAATATTTGGAGGCTTGGTTTCAGAGAGTGACCCAATGATCTAAATATCTAGTCTCATTCCCATGAAGCCATCTTTCCATGCAGCATTCATGAAGCTTCTGCTGTCATGATTTATCTCATTTCAGACACTACGTGACTGAGGGCTTTTGGAGAAAGTCTGGAGGAGAGGAGCAAGAGCAAGGTCGGGGAAACATGAACTGTGAAGGACCCCTGAACTGAAGGTGTTCAGCCCATAGAAGTAAGGACTGCCGAGGGACATGGTCACAGTCTTGTCCGACTGAAAACCTGGTGCAAAATTGCAAGATTTTTTCTCCCTGAACACAGAGGGTAGAACAGGTAGTTGTTGGCTTCAGATGCAGAAAGGTGGAATCAAGCTGGATACTGGGAAAAAGCCAGATTTTTGGAAGTGGTTATGGGAAGATACTACAACCATAACATGGTGAGGTGTTAAGAGCAGGTTAGATAGAAGTAGAATAATCATAGTTGGTCCTACTTTGGGGTGCACTTGGAATTTTTACGAACCCTAAGTGCTCTTTCCATTTCCCTTCCCGGTAACCAGTAATCCATTGCATTGTGTCCTACTTTAAGACTTCCAAATAAATATTTCTTGTCTTCTATAAAAATGCATTTATCAGCGTGCTGCTCCTTCCCTTTGCTTCCGCTTTACTTTTACAGTTTTCATTTCTCCATTGCATCTATCCGTGAAGACCTAACTGACAAACCAAAATAAATTGAAAAAATACAATGTGAGGACATGAATGTGAGTTTTGGTGGCCCACCAGCATCTCTCTGTATTTGGGTGTACAATTCTCTCATAATCAGCAAATCTACGATTTAAGTGTTGTGCTTAAAACCAAACTGATCGTCCTAAAACTGATGCCAATGGTTCAGCTGAAGCTAGATGCATCTGACTGTAACTGCTTTATGTTATATTTTCCTAACAAGACTAATATTTTGCTTTCATTTTTGCCCACAAGTTCCATGGCTTTTACAGTGATGAGGAGCTTGGAGCCAATTTCATGCTTATGTTATGGTAATCTCAAAACTGTTTCATGTAAATGAAATAAACTCTCCTTACAGGAGGGACAGAAGCAGGATCATTTCCAGACAGCATCCTAATGGGCAAGCTTCTTTCGGCTGCCTCTAATTCCTCCTCTTTGTTTTCTTTGTCACACTTTGCCTCTTACTCTCTGGTTTGATGAATTTTATTCTGGGTGATGGACCTGCTTCAATAAGAAGAGGGGGAAATATTCTGAATAAGGGTTTGCATGGCAGATTAGGCACTTTTTAAGGGAGGAGGGCTTTGAATACAAGAGGCAGAAGACAGGCTTCAGATGGAGTGAGATCTCCCATTGCTGAGCTATTGCAGCGACAAGAGGGAAAACCACATCTCCTCTGGCTGTGGTCTAAAAGGAAAGAATGAACTCACATTATGCTTTTGTTTTTTTGGATTTAGTCCCAAATCCAAGATACTGGTGATAGTAACTCACATTCATAGAAATGTTATGAACTGTAGTTGGAGCAAACCCCTTTTAGGAGAAACCAATTCCGTGATTACCCGTACCGGTGCGCAGGCATCGCTGTCTCAGACGCTGGATGGAGGCCAAGTCAATGAATCTGTAACATGCTGTAATCCTGGACCATACCGAACAACATCTGGGGTTTGATTAAAAATATATTTAGTTACATGCATACTTTCAAATTCTTCTACGCAGTGGATTTATCATAAACAGCTTAGTCCCATTTCCCAGGGCTTGTGCTTTGTGCTCCCACTCGTTGCATCCCATGGCTGCTACCAGCGCCGGTACCCAATTACGGTGCCATCAGCCACACGTTTATCAGGTGTTGTCTGTCACTGCGGAGAGAGCTGTGGCAGAACTGCCAAGCAGATGCTGCTTATTACTTCTTTTGCCGTATTTGCTCTATTTGTGAGCAAAACTAAAGAAAAAAACTTCAATGAGCTGCATAATGCTTCAGTAAATTATATTCCATTCAGAATGGCCAAGCAATTTTTACTGTCCACATTTTGTGCAACGCTGCCCTTCGAGACACACTGGTGTAAAGCTAAGGTTGTTTTCCCAGGGGCTAAATCCACACTAAACACTCAGGGGGTAGGAAAGAAGAAATTTGAATTTCTGTGATTCCCGACTCTTTACTCCAAATCCATTAATACACATGGATTTAGCATGATTGCACCTGCTGGCAGCCATCTAATGGACTGACTCTGTAGTTGGTGATAAGGAAAATGATTCCACTACAATTCAAGCACTTCATAACCTCCTGCCCCAAGCACACATTATACATATTTTCAAAATTTTAAGATTGAAAAGATACATCATCTAAAGACAATGGCTTTATGTACATCTTTGTGCACAAAAAAATCTTAATACGCTCCTTGATTTTTTAATGTACACTGAAATTAGAGGACAGTTTTCTTCTGTCACCATTCCTTGCTGCCACAATGCCATGGCAGAAAACTCACTGTATATTCAGTGGGAGGAGAAGGAGTCCAGTCTCAGAGGTCAGTTTAGATAGTACATAATTGTAAATTAACTCAGTTGATTTAGCTAAGTGTGCTATTTGTGCCTTCTATCTATAAAGTGGGAAGAAAAAAGTATTCAAGGAAACTTAGTCCTGTTTCTAAAAGATAAGAGAAGATGTAAGACTGATGCAGTTGATTTGTTTCTATTTGATTTGCTGACTTGCACTGAAACTTTGGATTAATCACATAACTCTTCTGCGCCTGTGTTTCTCTTCTCTAAAATTATGATAATAAAACTCCAGAATATCTTGGAAAGAAGTTCAGACAGACATCAAAATAAAAGTAAATTAATGCTACTTCCATAAAAACAGCTGGGGTTAGATTACTGAACCCCCACAAGATATAAATGGGCATTTTTTTCTACTAATTGCAGAGGCAGCTAATTGCAACCAAGCTGTGGTGAAACTAATGAGAAGTTTGGGAAGATCTGATGTGACAGTGTGAGGGGAGACTGAAAAGATCAATTAGATTAGAGGGGACAATGAATTAAAGCTTGATCTTGTCTAGACCATGCTTTTGCCAAGAAAGGCTGGACCAGATGACCCTTGAGGTCCCTTCCAACCTGGTATAATATGGTTCTGTGATTGGTCTTGTTCTCCTTGGAATCAGTGGCAAAACTCTCACTGACTTTATGAAGAAAAAAGATCCAGATGCAGAGATTCTGGAATCCAGACCAGAAACTACAAACATGTATACACGAGTAAATGGTGTAGAGGCAGTCAATCCCTTAAGGTAAAGGAGTGGCCCATCAGTAAAACTGCAATGCAAAAAACTTAAAGCAAACAGAGAAATTGCTGTCCTTACGCAAAAATTCTTACAGTTCAGAGCTGCAGAAAGACCAACAGATCAGAAAAAGAATACTTTTAAACACAAGAATATCCACAATAACATTAAATAAAAATGCCTAAAAGCTGAGAAAATCAGCACATTATAGGACATGACGTAAACTTAGAATTGTGTAGAAACAGCCTAGAATTTTGTGAAAACTACTCTCAAGGTAAATTAGCTCTTTTGAGACTTCATGCAAGTTTGGCTGTCTTGCCACTATCAAGGCCTGAGCGGACGATTTCATCTATCTCCTGTTCTCATGCATCCTTAAAGTCAGCGGGCAGTGTTCTTTTCAGTCCTTTTCAGACAGTTTACGTATAATGGATTTATTCCCCTTTATGGAGAGCAGAAGGTATGGCAGATGCCAGAGTTAGAACTGTAATAATGGGAATTACTTACTATTTCATTTTTTTCTATGCATCACTGGCTCCTGCTCAAACCTTTCATCTTTAGATGAACTCTTGAAAGCTGTTGCTTTGTGTTGGCATCCTGGGAACTTGGATCTTAATCATGGGGAGCCACTTGAAGTGTGTGGGATTGCCACACAGCCAGGTATTTCCCTACAACCACTGTTACATCTTCCCTCTGTCATGGGGATAATAACATCTGAATCAGACACTTGAATTAGAGTGCAGGAAAATAGATGTGTCCTCCAAAACATCATGTTATTGTCTTTGGATTCTCCCTTTTTAAATTGTTCAATAAAGTTTTAAAATATTTTTTTCCTACAACATTTCACACAAAGAAATGTTTTTCACATGTAATTTGTACATCGAAGGGGGATCAAAAAAAGATTTGTTTTGATGACACATAAAAGGGTGGTGATAGTGCTTTGGAATTATATTTGTAAAAACCTTACTGTGAAAGTTTTCGAATTGTTTGTGTGGGAGGAGAAAGGAAGAATAGTTAAACTATTAGTTAAAGTGAAAATGCTCACGCATCTGAATTATACAGTATTTATCTTTACCACAAAATTGTGGAACTCATTGCCAGAGAGTGTTGTGAAGTCCAAAGGTATAATAGAAACCAGAGACGAATTTGATAATTTTGCTGAGGATAGACTTGATAATAGCTACTAACGGTTGAAATATGCAGGTCTGAGAGTCGCCCAGGAGATTCTGGAGGTTGGATATTGTGTGTACGCAGTGAAGGATGCCCCTCTGTACTCTGCTCGACTCTTTCTGTAGGAGTCTGGCTGCTCTTGGAGAAGGAAATGTTCATGGCTTGAGTAAGTATGGTCCTTCTTAACCTCTTACACTGTGCAGTTTGTAAGTCCCTTGAGACCTGAATCGGGAC
Organism: Pluvialis apricaria; assembly: GCA_017639485.1. NCBI lineage: Eukaryota > Metazoa > Chordata > Aves > Charadriiformes > Charadriidae > Pluvialis > Pluvialis apricaria. The sequence continues at coordinate 85,182,263 of CM030044.1, read as the reverse complement.
AGGGAGATAGGCGCAAGGATGTGTGGGGGCAATGAGCAAGCGGTGGGAAATAATGACATGGTGGGTAATTTGGAGAAGGCAGAAAGCAACAGCATACTTGAAGACTACACGGTACCTCGCTAAAGAATAGGCTTGAAACAAGAGAAGGAGCTTTAAATAACTTGTTTTTTACAGGTTTTGGGTAAGGTCTCTCCTTCCCTCTTTCCTCTCCTCACCAACAACTCATAGAATTTGACAGTCTTGAAAGGAAGGAGAGGGTATCAAATGCACAGGGGAAAAAGGGGGAAGAGTCACAGACAAAAGGAGGGTATGCAGAAATTTACAGATGAAATACATGTTTAAACAGCTGATGAGACACAAAAACTCTTCTTTAGCTGTAGATAAAGGCCAGTACGATTAAAGTTAGTGCATCCAGCCCTAGAAAGTGTAAAACAAAAGCAAGGGCAATGATTTTGAGAATGCTGTGTACAGCAGCCAGAACACTAGACCTGCGTGTAATCAGAAAGAAGAGATGGAAAATAACTTCACAGAAGTTGTCTCATTTTAACTAGTCCTATGGGAAATGATGCTGATAGTCAGGAGTTTTTTACAGGTATAAGCAAATCACTGCCTCTCAATCTGTAGTTTAGGTAGTTAGCGTAGATCCTCTTAAATACGCTGAGGTAACCAACTGAGCATCCAAAAAAGAAGGTTTTGAAAGTGAAAGCACTGCTTAAAAGTGATTCTAGTATCTGCAATGCTAAATGATTTGTTTTACGTAAGGCTGCTTATGAACAAAAAGAAAAGAGAGCAAAACCCACCTAGAAATAATGGGACACAGTAGGCACTGGTGGATTGATTTTGCAGTCTTTGCGAAACCAACATCTTCACTAAAGCCACGTGAATGTCTTGAAGACTGCAAGCCTAGCTTTTCAGAAAGAATTAGAAAAGTAATGGGAGATCCAGATATAAAGGGTTCTCAGTGCTATTCTCAAGCCAGAAAAACAATGGAGAAATATTCGTAATTTTTTACAAATGGTCCCAGAGGTATTTTCTATTTCAAGATTTAAACCCAGAGCTAGCATAAATATATCAGCTGGCCTGTACAAACCTGCTGAAATTCCGCTTTGTTTCTTTGTTAGCCATTACACCTGGCAAAGTGCAGGGTGCTTTGTTCAGGAAAAAGTATGAGCCCAAATCTGACCTACCTCTAGAGCGAGTTTCTCAATAGAGAGAGTTTCAGGGTTCTCAGCCTGGTTCTGAGGTTTATGCATGGGGAGGATACCATCAAAACCGTGGAGAGAAAAAAGAACCTACACAAGCTAATCCATGTTATTTGTGAGAAAACAGGTAGTGAAACGTGAACTCATCAACCATTAGAACTCATGTCATTTTGATATGTCATTCCTCTTCTTTCAATAAAAAAAATGTTTGACCGAAATACAGGCTCTGACTCTGATGCACCTTGCTGCTGTCCTGGTTTTACAAGGGTGCAACCTGTCTGAGTTAGCCTAGGATCAAAGTTGGCCTCCTGACCAGCCTTCGCTTCTCCATTATCTATTAAAACAAGCTGTGTGCAACTCAGACTTAAACATTGTAAGATTTGATAAATGAGCTTTAACCTCAGGTCTTTCTTTAATTGGGATATCTGAAAATTGTTGTTTCAGTTAAAGCAGCCATCTTCTGAAGGTATTTGGGGACCAAGTCTCATTCCAGGAACTATTAATTAATTCAGTGCCTAACGACTTGGAGGGTAGAGCCCACTGGCCATATGATGGAAGTACAACTCTTGTCAAAATCCCCCCCTGTCCTTTAGCATAGTAGAAGCTGACTCAAACCACTAATGAACTTATTCTTTTATCAGTACATTTCTTTACAAATTCTTGGTACCATTCAAACTGCATTATTGCTCAGAAACATTTTAGTTTAGGGGCACGGTATTCCGCAACAGGACCTCTTGCCCTTGGTGCTAAACATTCCCACTGGATCTCCACCTTTACCCAACAGTAAATGAGAGGGTGAAGGGTTCCTTTTTTTTTTTTTTTTCCTGCAGAATAACCAACTCAAATACTCTGTATTTCATTCTGAGCACGTACAGACGTAGTTGTGACGGAGTCGTTGCTGCACTGGAAGTTCACAGGAAAGTCTACCTGGTGATAATTTATTCATACACTCAGGTCTTCAGTTGTCGGCATCCTGAAGGTGAAGATCAAAACAGCTTAACGCTGCAAGTGTAACATTTCAGTCAAGTTAAAGATGCATTTTAGGCTGTATAAGATCCTTGCTTTATTAATTTGCTTATTTACCTAGTCACTATTGATTAATATTGTTATGTGTATTAACAGATTTAAATCAATGGAGAAAAAAGCCAAATCGTTTCTGTGAGACGGTTATTTAAACAGAAATTCAAAACTACAAATCAGAAAAACAGTACTTTCTTTAGTTCCTTTTTAGTAAATTTTAATTCCTTTTGGAATTTATTTAATTAAATTAATTTTAAATGAAAGCCGCAATAGAACTGCTTAAAACAATGCGAAGCAGAGTAAACACAATTTCTTTCAAAGCTATGCGCTTTGAAAGACAATGTCCTTTAGCTCTGTCTATGAGGAATCCTCCACTTCAGAGATCTTTCTTGTTTTTTTTTTTTTCCCCAGAATCATTGAACTTATTTCCAAGTGACCTGTAACTTTGTTAAGGATATGAAGGTAATTGGATAATACGTTTACCATTCAATAAATTTAGAAATGTATTTTAGCTGCGTAAATATAGCTGACTCAGCACTTCCTTCCCAGTTTAATAGCCTTTTCACTTGCAACAAAAAAATAAGGAAGCCCTGGTTTCATATTATACCACAACAGACTTCTTGCAATTGATTTGAAAACATGAACTGGAGAGCCTGTCGCTGCAGGGGACGAGCACCACCAGCCCTGTCCCCATTGCCCAGGGATGCCAGGAATGCCAGCCGAGCAGTGAACATGATTTACTGAGCCAGACCTGCCCCCAAATTGCCAGCCAGATGAGACACATCTGGACGCCTGCCCACTGGAAAGACAGGAATGGGCATTATTTAATGCCAGAGATTTTTTGGGAACAGGACCAAAAACATCTTCTGTGGGAGGAAATGAGAGAGGAAACGGCTTGTTATTCAGAAAAAGAGAAAGAAAGAGAGAGAGAAGTGAGCTGTGAAGGTGAGGATATGGCTGGCGAGGACGAGAAGGTTCGTGCACAATATGTGGGGAGGAAAAGAGCTGCTGGAGTAGGAAGTATCAACGAGCCAGCACAGATAAGGAGGAAGCAAAGCCTGTTTGGAAGGTAAACAGTCCACGATGGAAAAGTGCAGCCTCGCCAAGAATAATAATTTACAGATAATTAAGGGAAAAGGCTAGCATAAATATGAGAAAAACTACAAAAGCCTCAAAGTGGACTTAAAAAACCCCTTCTAACCTTACAATTCAGCATACTACAATTGACAGCAAACAGGAAGAGGAAAGACAGACATTATATAATTAAGTCCCAGACAATCTATCTTTTAATAAGTGTTATCAGTCAAATTTTTGTGTTGACTCAGGCAGTAGAGGTTGCTTTCAGGCCGGAATTATATCAAAAATTGCTCAGTGCTGGAAATTGCCACTTAGCAGGAAAAGCTGCCGAATACTACTGGTTCCAGGGACCTGCATTCAGGGAATCAGCAAAGTAGTTTGAAACCCTCACATTTTTACATAAAGGTTCAAAAAAAGACAAAATAGTTTCGGTATTAAGGGGAGATGAATCTTGCCCAGAAATATGTGTTTGAGGTCAATACTAAAATATTATGAGGAAGCTTATAATATTGTACCTGATCTGTAGATGAAGCTGGTAGGGATTTCATTCGCTAGTGCCCCTTCTCAAGTACTGAAAATTGCAAAAATTGCAAGCAGGATAAAATAGGTTTTCACCAAAACAATTTGAAAAAGGCTGAAATGGAAGGGAGGAGTGTCAGGAAGTAAGCTAGAGAGCTTTGTATGTCTCTATACTCTCTGCACTGTGCAATAGCTGCTCTACGGGAAAAAAAAAATGCTTTTACTGTAGCAAGTGGCATAAAACGCTGTGCTTGGACTCAGTGCTGCCCCTCTATCACTGCCCAGTGGCCAAGCCCCAGACTTTTTAATATAAAAAGTCTCCCAGAAGAAATAAATATTATCATGCATGATTCCCTTAGGATGCTAACAGAACTAAACAGAATCGCTTTCCTTTCCAGGAGGAGAATCTTCTGTTGTTCACTAGAATATCAGGAGAATGAGCATCCTTACAGCATTTTAACAAGAAAGAATGACAGAGGCAGTTTCTGTTAATATTTCAATGTACTGCAGGGTAACAAAAATCTGCAAAGGTTTGTGGGGCTGAATATATACATACATGCATTTTTTTCAGCACAACTTTTGACACGGAAAATATACTCTTAGCAAATGGTTCTCTCTTCCTACACTTTCAGACTTCATTGGCGCTTAAAGGAAGGTTTAATTCTTTTATCTCTGGGGGATGAGGATAAAACCATTTTCTGACACACGTATCATTTTTTGTGACATCTTAAAAAAAACACATGGAAGAAGATGTGGGAGTGTGGGCATGTCAGTGTCTTACCTAGCACGCCCCGAACCCAAGCGTAATTGATCATTTCCTATTAAAATAACATGATAAAACCACTTATTTTTTGCATGTTGCAGAGGGGAGGTTTGGTTTCATTAATACTTATCTACTACTGGTGTACACATGCTTGGGTTGCTTCACAGCCCTCTTTCCTGTTCACTAGGATGATAGCTAGAGGCAACCAAGTGGGGGTCAGTAGTACAATGCCCCTTTGAACAATGTTTCGCAGAAAAGACATCTGTTGTGCATACAATCCGTCTTTCAAGGACTAAAAGAGGTGTTACCAACATTTCACTTCCTCATACAAATCTCTAGGTTCCTTAAATTCCACGTACATGCCATCATAAATAGTGCAGTTTTCTTTGTGAAGACACACAGCTTGATTTGGGTATTAAAGGCATCTTGAAATTCATACATCCGGACTGGATAAGACATTTCTTCATCTGTAGGGCCTATATAAATATTGTTCCAGGGGACATTCAGCTGAACCAGCAATTGGGAAAACTGAGTCTGCTGAAGGCAAATGTATTTCTTATTTCTTGGCTACAATATTAATAAGTGAGGTGTGAAATTCCCCTTTCATGACATGGTATTTGCAAGCAACGCAAAGCAAAATATTTGTGCTACATTCTGTTCACCTTACGCACTCCATTAGTCCTACCACCTTCAAGGGGGTGAGCGCTGTGCATGCAGCACGCAGGGTTTGGCTCTTTATTCTGCTCCAGCCTGCTGCAGTTTGGTTTTGCACCATGGCAGACCAGGCAGATAGAAGCATGCATTAAATTTAAACGGCATTAGCTTCCCCTAGTCCTAACTGCCACTAATCTTCAGGTCTGGGTTTCACGGTGCTGCAGGCTTGGCTCCGGAGCTGCGGCTGGTTTTCTGTTCCTGAAATGTAGAGGTGTCCCACCTTTCAACCACCTTCAGGCTTACATGGTTACCTATGTGAAGACCAAACTTGGCCACCTCGTTTCTGCAGGTAAAACGGTGTTATGGCAATATTTAGGGGTCTGCAAGCTGAGTGAGGTTGTGGTGCTCTAGGAGAAAGCAGAGAAGCGCCTAGGTTTAAATGAGCAAGAGGGAAAATGGCAACCCCATGCACAGCCTGTACTGACAGAGAAAAGTGTGTCTTCAAATGCAATGGAGACCAGTGGCCATCCAGTTAGTCCTTCCAGCCATTGCTGACACAACCTTGTGTAGGGAAAGGCCAACGTTATTGTAAAGCCCGAATCCATGAAGCCGTGTGTCTTGTGAGGAGGGAGCACTTGCTTCGGAAAGGCTACAGCCTTCTTAATAAATAATAATTTTAAAAAGTTTTTAACCCCTGTGGGTTTCTGCAGCATCTCGACATAAGTTGCCAAAGATTTCTTTTATTAAGGCGCTTTCCAATAGTAATCTACTTAGTCAATATCTTACAGTTCTGCATATGTATGTGAGGGTTTGTAATTTCAGCTTTAAATACGTATAAAATTTATTCTGACTTCCCTATCTGACTTCCTCTTCAATTTTCAGTGGAGCGGCTGCGGTGGGTGACTACTGCTGGGGCATGCTGCGATAAGAGCAACTGCTGCTGAGCCTTTCCGTGGCAAGTGCCTCTAAGCTGGAGCTGCACGGAGCAGCAGCTCAGACGGGCCAAGGCAGCTGACTCAGGCAACGCAACTCGAAACATCATTATAATAATGAATTCAGATCTTGAGCAGGCTGACAGCCCTGGATTTACAAATCCCTTCCAAAACACACAGGATTGATGCTGTACTTTAATTAGCAGCCAGGTTGATCCCGGACTTCCAAAGGGCTGATGCTGCAATGCACGCGGACCTCGCTAAAGTAAACAGCACCTTCGCGAGAGCTGCTCTTCGTCTGGCGAACCTCCTCCAGGTTTCCAGGTTGGCCATTTGTCAAGGGCGCAGCATTTGGTGGCTGCTGGTAATGGATTTTTTGTTTGTTTTATGAAAAGTTTCATTCAAACGCTTTGAAGAACCTTGGCAGCACTTAAGTGAGCACAGCTCACAGTGGAAAATGAAAGTCAGAGCAGCAAACGGTCAGGGTGTGCCAACAGCCCGCGAGTTCGGAGGATTCAAAACTCCAAGGCGATACTTTAGCTAGTTCACTGTAATAAGAAATAATTCTGCAGATCTAATCTGAATGCAACATACTGAAATGCTAATGTGCCTTTGGGTCTGAAGAACTCACAAAAGAGTGATGCCGGCATTGTGTCGGCAGTGACATTACCCACATTATGATTTTCACAAACACATCTAGGGGAAAAAAGAAAAAAAAAAAAAGATGAATTGATTCTTCTTTTTAAACAGGAACAGGCTGTACTTACTTATTACAAGTCTATAGGCATATGAATAATCTTCCTCCTCTGATTCCTTATGCACTTTAGTAATCCCCATCTCCTCTGCTCCTTGAGCTGGCTGAGCTTGTGCACTCTGAGGAGAATACGTACTCTACCTCCCGCCACCGTTTCCCAAATTTGCGTGTCAAAACTAGCCACCCAAATTCATATTTAGGCAACCAGTATCCAAGGCCTTAGAGGCTCTGAAAAATACTTCAGCAAGTTTGACACCAGATTGTGTGTTTGACACTCCTCAATGTAGAAATAACAATTAAAAGCCCACCACGATCGAGGTGAAAAAAACTCACCTGGCATTAGTTGTCACCACTGACTTTATCAACTGTTTCATGAGGAGGAAAAATGAAAGAAAGACAATAAAAAAATTTGCTAAAAGTATCTACAATGTGGATATTCATTAACAATTCAAGCGGAAAGTTGCCCGTCTCCTCATAAATGCTTGCAGTTATGACCATTGACAGGAACATGCACAATAACAGGGCACAAGGAGAGACTGTTTTGGAAACCCTCATGTCCTAAATGATGCTTATATCACTAGGAGAGTGAACAACTCAGAAGGCAGTGCCTACGGTAGTCCATACCCTGCTGGACATGGAGTTTGCTCTTCGCAAACGCTGCTGTACCAGGGGTGTCCCCTTAAAGTTAGCAGAAGGACCAGTGAAGAACAAGGACTTTTTGCCAGAAAGCTGCCTTCTTTCTTAATATATACACACAGCCCTTGACAGGGTGATGTGCTCCCTTCCAACGGAGTTTCCGTTGTGTAAGCTCTTTCAGCAGTTTTTAAACAGGGAGGGAAATATAGCCTGCTTGTCAAACACCAACTGGACACATATAAAATACACTCAGAAGTCTTTATAGATTCACTGTATTTTATAAAGGATTTAGTTTCACACACTCCGCGAGGTCAAAAAGCAACATCAAAAGAGAAAACTCCTTCTGGGATCGTGTCTTCTGCACTGAGCATTACCACACGCAGGCAAATAGTGGGTGACTCATACCTGCTGTTTCTTGACTCTGGCTTAAACTTGGAACATAAATTATGTCAATCTGCTCATGTAAATTTTCCACAAATCATGGCTGGCTTGAGTTATACGGCACACTTTATTTTCCCCAACTGCAGGTATATTTGAATTCAAGTAGGCTGTCAAGTAAATATTTAAAGGTGAAACATATAAATGAAGACAAAGCACAGCCACTAAATGCTGATACTGTGGTCCTGTTTCATGGTGTAAGAGCCGGAAGATTATCATGCAACTGTAAAGGGGTATCTTGATTAAAAATGACGCATGCTACCATTGTGTGTCCTGAGCAATGAATAAAGAACTCTCATTTGAAAAAACGGTAGTTTTAAAATTTAAAATAAAACATTTTTTAATTAGAGATTCTCTTCTTTGCTTCCAGGACACAATTATATCATTATCGTTCAGGATATTACGAATGCCAGAAGATGCAAAAGAATTAAGAATCAATTAATTATTAATAAATTGCAATCATATTTGAAGATTGTGGAATATTTAAAATATAGAATAAGAATTGGCTAGAAATAATAGCGGAGAAGAAATTGTTAAAAAATATATTTTTTTTTTTGGTGAGACTGTTTCTTTTTTGCTTTTTGATCATAGGCTAAGTTACAGCCATCTGTCTGTTTCTGCATCTATCTAAATATGTGCCTGAATATGTTTTGGGGGGTTATGTCTAATTTACCAGGCCAGCAGAAAGCCACATCCACTCTAGATGCATTCAGTTCTTAAAGCTGCAGATAAAGGGGTCAAGGTCAGAGCTGAGCCAGCTTGTAGAATAGGAATTGAATCACAGTAACTTTCCTAGGTTGAGAAATGTAGGCAGGAGTTTTGCTCTGTGATTCATTTCTTTTTAAGTGCATTCAGTTCCATCTCTCCTGCTTGAGAATATTTTTAAGCTATCCTTTTGTTTTAGATCTTCCTGAGCACAACTTTGTGTTAGCGCTGAGAAAACAAGAATAGGTCAGGTTTAAAAGTGTCGCTGCAGGTTTTGAGTGCCTTGTTCTGTATTTCAGGTGGTCCAGGGAAAAATTCCCTCAGCAGATTCTTGGAGAAACGATGCTCAATGGCATATAAAACTCTTGTTTCTAAAGGAAACATGCATCTTAATGAGTAATGCTCAAAAGTCTAGAATGAGCAAGGATTTGGTAAAATTCAAGTTCCACCTGGCTTGCAGAGGTAAATTTTACCTGGTAGACAAATGTTCTCTTTGCATCCTGCATGGTATAAAATAAAGATCAATTCTTATTTTGGAAACCGTGTCCTTTAATATTAAAGGCTTCCATCACCACAGATGAAGTACTGAATTTATCATGCGTTGTCTGCAATTTAGTCAAATATATCATCATAAATTAGAACAATAATTATGAAGATTAAAATTTTGACCTTTTTTTTGAAGCCTGCCTGTTGGAAGCCATGTGAGGTGCATGGCTTAGGTATCCAAACGTGCTTTCCTTACCGAACATGCTACCACTAGCAAGCAGGAACCATAACTGACATAGAGTCCTGAGTTGTTAGCGACGGAGAAATTGCACAAGGGGCAACTTAATTAGTAAGGTATTCTTCCTCTACAGATCCAAGCAGACCACTGAGAATCAGTAAAGTTTTTTTGGACTTGACAGGAGGATAGTATAAAGAGCTGGGCACCTCAGAGTTGTGGGACATACAGATAAGACACACAATGAGACGAATTTACAGGGCAGGTACTATGCATTGCACTACACTATGGGAAGTTCAGGCCAGACAGTTTGCAGAATCCGCAGCTTAGTGGCAGCCAGGACCCCCAGATCTACCCTATGAGACCACAGCAAATTTGCCAGGAAAAGAGTGTTTCAGTGCCAAACCCTACAAAACACAAGAAGATCCAAGAAGAGGCATCCTACCATGTGGGGGGTTATTTTGGTGTACAATTTCAGGTCATTTGTCAGTGAAATCTGGGCAGAAGCGGATCAGTGGTTTTTAAAACTTCAGTCCAGGGCTAGGAGAACTACATCTTAAAAACAAAGTAAGAGAGTCATCAGCTCATCTGCAAAGCTCTTTGTTCACTACTACATAACAGCTTCTTCTTTTGAAAGAAATCATAGCAACTGAGTACAAGATGCTATTTTTATTTTGCAAAATGAAGCATAATTATTTAGAACATTTTCTAAAAGAGCACTTTGTAACCTAAGAAAAATATAATGCAGTAACAACATAATATCTTAAGATATTCTCTCATTCTGAGCAGAACTGCCTCTGTGTATATTCGGAATAACATTAAGCAGAAATATAAACGACTCACAATTGTGTTTCTGGGAGGTAAAAAGACTCAGGGACCTATGAAAGACCAGAAAGTACTCCAAAAATCATCCCATAACTCCTGTGAGGCTTTTGGGTATGGGATGTTAGTTTGGGACTCCATTACCTTGCTTTATAACTGTTTTATAGCCCACATGCCAAAACACCACTAGTTCAGTTTTGATATACATGTTCATGTATTTCTTCGGAAATTATTACTACTTTTATTTGCTAAATTGGGGAGAATTCCAAATCATGCGGCATTTGTTTCATATGTTCAACCTCTGCCTGAGTTCACTGCTTATATTTACTGTCTGTGTTTCACACTGTATGCTGTTGCTTCAACATTTTATTTAGCAAAATAGAAATAGAGGAACAAATAAAGGCACCAAATGTGAAGTATAGCCAGAAGGCTTTGACAGAAATAACAGCAGGGCTACTTCATCTTTACAGCATTTGATTCAGTGACATTGCAACTGACAAGGTTTCTGCTTTGAGCATTTAATTCTGTAATTTAAAGTACAATTCAATACAACATAAAAAGCAGGAATGTCCAAGCCAGTCACACATATGAATCCAAAAGTTTAAAGTGATATAAACACCAGTGTGCTTGATCATATTTTTAATTTTAGTATTTTATATGCAAACCTGCTACCTCCATCTAAAAAATACTGGTAGTCAAGCACTAATATATTTTGCAGGTGTTTGAAACTTAACTAATACTTCATAATACAGTTGTTTATTGACAGAACTTCGTAACTAGAATTTTAAATTCATGTCAACTTCATAAATTATACTGAATTTCAGAAACAGATCAAAGCATAAGAGAAAAATTCCAAAGTCATTCAGAAACAATAGAAAAATCTATTTGGTCGAGGAATCTTTGTCCATTGTATAATGATATTTTGTTTCATACATTAGATTATAACCTTATAGAAGGAAATATTAAATTAGATAAAACAGACTAGTATGAATGTAAGAGGTCAAAATTTCTGAGTGACTCTTTGAATAAGGAGAGAACTATGACCTTCTCATTGTTATCTGTGTTTCTTTTCAGGGATACAACGTTTTGTCACATTAGCTTCTTATTAGTTACACATACGGTGAAAAATTATTATTTTCAAACAACATCACAGTCCCCACCTCCTTGTAGAAGACAATATTATTATTATTACATGTGGTTTCACTCACCAACTCTGATAATGTAGAACCTGATGCTATAAAAACAAAATGCCTGGTCAGTCTTGAAACGTTTGCCTGCAGCATATTATGAATAAAGAGGCAGAGATGACTGACTGGAAATAACAAGGCAACAACCTAACTCCACAGTAACATCAATCGCAATCATGAAGGAAGAGAGAGGGGCAGTATTTCTAGCCTGTTGCGCCCTGTGGTGTCTCTAGTCAGATCTAATTGCCCTGTCTTACCAGGTCTATTGTAATATAATTTAAAAAATCAGAATAATTGGATTTACTACTAGTTGAAGCTGGTAGAGGATAAAAGTAAAATCCAGATTATTTAGGGAAGATCCAACTGACCTACCAGAAGCATCAATTTCACTACTGGTGGGGGTGTCCTGGCTGTCTAACTCTGCTGTCCCTAAGTAACAGAATATCTGGAGGTTGCAGGTGCCTGAGCTATGGCACATAAATTAGTTTTTCAAAGGTGAATTGGTTATATCCACTGGGTACACCCACTCTGTGGCAGCTGCTCTGTGGGAGTTCATTTGTTATTAAATTCCTTCACCTTCCTGATATGGGAAGTAGGTATGCCCATGTTCAGCTGATCCTAAAAAGGATATTCAGAATTCCATGGCAACTTGGAAAAAAATCTTGGTTTGAAGTATGAAAATGTTTGGGACTGTTTACTGTGGACAGGAGAGGCATGAGAAGAGACTCTGTGCAAACATCTAACAATAAATTCTCTGGAGCATGCAGATCCACGCATTCCTACTCCAGAAAGTGAAAGGGCATTTAGTAAAACCAAAAGGTGGAAAATTCAAGACTGATAAATTAAAAAAGTAAATCTTTCACACAAGATGTATAAAAACTGTGAAACTCCTTATCACAGAGGCTCTTGGAGGACAAGAAAGTAATAGGATTTGAAAGGGATTAGACATTTATATGCATATCTGGAAGAGTCAGAGGTATAATTAAAGATACCAAACATTTCAGAAAGGCTGTTAAGCCTTGCATTCAAGCCTTACACCAGCCGCTATTAATGAAGATATTTCTACACGGACTCTTGCAGGCAGACATGGGCCAGCTCTGCTGGTGCTCTGATGCCACTGGACATGAAACAGCTTTGTCTGCTGCTGCAGCCCAGCTAGAGCAGCAAGAAGCCAAGCAAGGGAGACTGAGCAGAGCTGTCAGCTTGCAAAAAGTGGTAAACCCTAGAGATCTGGCAGCTCTGGCCATCTGAGAGTGATACCAAGACCCTGGGTCCAAACCGCTGTAGTAAGAGTGATGTTCCTGAGTGCTACCGTTCCCCTTCCCATCTGCGTCTTTTCCCAAGACATCATTCCCCTGACATTTGGTTTCAGCAGCTGTGCAAGGTGAGCGCCAAAGCACAGCTACTTTACACTTTAAGAAACACGCAGAATGCAAGGCCTGGAACTCCTGCCATATTATATTTATTTTTCTCTCTGGGCTTTAGCAAATTTATCAATGCCCCTTCGGTATGTTGCTGCAATAGTGAAACAGCTGCTACAGTAAACACCACATCTTCAAAAGTTGGCTTAAATTTCTCAAAATCAAATTAATATTTAGTTGCTTCTATAATTTATTCTCGGAGGGCTTTTCCAGGGCTATTGTATCTTCAAGAAGAGCTTTTTCTCTCTCCAAACTGCTACGGCTACTTGCCTGACTGGAAAGAGGAAATATATTCACACAGACACGAAAATAATGGCTGAGCTGGGACAAGGAGGAACCATGCTTTCTCCAGCAATGCTGTTACATGAGTGATGACCCATGCTAGAAGGAAGGAACTTACTGTAATATCTGTGCTGCACTTGTTGGCGGAAGATACTGGACAAGACCTACAAAACGGGTGGTTCAGAAGTAGGGTCTGAAGTCTAAGCAAGTGGACTGACTTTCAGAAGCAAGAGGACTGTTTCACCATGCTCTTTGCCAGACCCAGTTCTGTATGGCACCTAGAATGTAGTTCTTGAACATATTTTCAAAAGCCATTGCAAAACTTGTGATCTTTCCTTCCCCCGTCATTTTTATGAATATGCTTTAGGCTCCTACATTGTCATGGTCCCCTTGCAAGATGAGCCAACCAACTGTGTGCTGCACACTGTCATTAAAATGTGACCAACACCCCATTTGAGTTAACTTTGACATACTCAAGCAAATGGATATTACCCTGATTGCAGGTCTACTGCACTACGCTAACAGCACATGGCATTGTGCTGTTACTTGATCACATTGTCGCTTTCATAATCATTCTGTACTGCAGAATTATATAATTTCCTTCCATCATTGAAGGCATAATAATACTTGATGAAGAAAGTGCTATTTAAGAATTACGCAATAGCTATACATTGGGATAGATGAGGATTTTCATACAGATGTATTAATATACAAAGGATATCATAAAACATAAGGACTTCAGTGAGAACTATTTTTGGCGATAATAAACCAGAAGCTGCATTAGTGAATTAATGTGAGATATTGAATTTTTTCCAGTTTATGCTGCATTCAGATCTAGCTTCCAGCCTTAAGCTGGCTAGGTTAGGGTAGCCCAGTGGTTATGACATTCAAGTATTCCTTGAATTCAGTTTCTGGAACTGCTACAGCCTCTGCAATTAACCTGGGGAAAATCTCTTAGCTCTTCTGTGTTTCATTTATCCATGTAGAAGGTAGGATTCGTAACACCTTCTTATTTCACACCGATACAGTATAAATGACTGTATAGGCATACATATATAAAGGCCTGTGTATCATTTGAATACTGCAGTTACTGGGAGCAAACCGACTGCTGGAGACACATTCACTCAAATCTGCAGTGGCTGTTTGGCCATGATAGGAAATCAGTCAGCAAGGTCTGAATAACTCAACACAGAAACATCCTAGAAGAAAACGCCTTCTTTAGCATTGTTTTCACCGAGAATGGTGGCAGAAGAAGACAAGAGACTTTCTCCCTGCAACCAAACTAATATTTAAATGCAATTCAAGAAAAGGACAGGACTGTGTTAGTACAAATTCGGATAATGTTGAACTGCTGATGGCTCTTCCATGCCTACCTGGAAGACCTCAGTCACCAGAGCTACCAAAGATAAGACATTCCATGAACAGTAACTGTTCTGGGTTTTTTTTGCAAAGCATGGGCAGATTTGGCACGGTTGTTCAGGCAGTACTTCAGGTGTGGATGTGATTTATCAGTTTGCTTGTAAGCAAGGATTACTGCAGGAACATGTTCACGATGAAGGTCTTCTGTGCTCTCCCAGGTGCCAGACCAGACATACTCATATGCAGAAGAATTATTTAGGACAAATTATAACCACTTGATACTTTAATCTGTCAGCCTTTGTTGAATGTAGCAGAACTATGGGAAATGATGGTCTCATTTCAAATTTTATGTGGGCTTCTGCAGCTTGGTAAAGACCAAGAGGAGAGTAGAAGACAATGGGAGAGATTCATACCACATATATAAATGTCCCACCTGGAAATACTTAACTTTAACAGCCTTCACCGTGCATCCACCACAGAACAAAGCTCTATGACAAGGCCCGTAATTCCCATCCATCTACTTCTTTCATATGAGTATATAACTACCACGATTGCACTGGGGGCCTCCCACAGCAACTGGGCAAATTTTGTTCATTATCAGTAGTGCACTGTTTTTGTCTGTCTGTATTTTTGCTGGATGACATATGGACGAACTGCACGCCCATGCAGGTTAGCTGCTTACAGAGCAGTAAATACCAGCTGAAAAAGCCGTGGCCAAGGGAAGCACGGCTGACAACAGCCCCTGATCCGGGTAATGAGCCCTTCATACCAATTACCTCTTGTGGAGGTCTAACCTTCACTTCCTCCAGGTGTACAGCCTTCACCAAAATTAACAGGAGCTGCACGTATATAGTGATACGCAATTCTTCTGGTGTATTGGGAGGGGGATCCAGTTTACAAGTGGAAAAGAAAGAGTGACAGAAAAACCAGAAAATCCTTAGCTTGCCTAAGAAATCCCTTTTCTCCCTTTCAGAGTACCCATTGCTTTCTCACAGGTTGGTGTTTTTCTTCCTACTGATGCTGAATGCTGATAAGACCGTTCTCGGTGCAGCCTCTGGAACTCACTCAGCTGCTGAACAAACCCACGGACTTTCCCTTACACTAGGTTATAGTAAATTGCCTGATTTATACACACCTCTGGCCACATACCACCTCAGTAATGCCAGTATAAATCCCAAATAATACCACTTATGTTGGCAAATATGGCATAGGATTTGCAGGGGGAAAGCAGAGTGGCAACACTGCAGTAAACTGAGTTAGCTGTTTCAACACCATATTTAAAAATAAACTTGCTTTCTGTTAATACCTGTGTTTCTGTTGTTGTTGTGTTTCTATAGCACCACTTGTAAGTAACAAAAATGTTCCTATAGCTGCTTTTAATTGACATTCAATAAAGCAGATCTTGCACACTATAGCTTCACCTACCTGAACTTTAGTCTGCCATCAGGCAAAACTATTATCTGCAGTTACTGCACGATAATTATTAAAATATTTCCCTGAGGTTTAATATTCATTTATTTATTTTCATATTAAACACAAGCGAGAAGTATTGTGGTTGTGTGGTCCTAGAGCTTTATGCAGGTGGGCACAATATCACAGTATCACAGTATCGTCAGGGCTGGAAGGGACCTCTGGAGATCATCTAAGTCCAGCCCCCCTGCCACAGCAGGGACACCTCCAGCAGTTGCACAGGACGGCTTCCAGGTGGGTTTGGGATGGCTCCAGAGTGGGAGACTCCCCCACCTCTCTGGGCAGCCTGTGCCACTGCTCTGCCACCCGCACAGGGAAGAAGTTCCTCCTCATGTTCAGATGGAACTTCCTGTGCTCCAGTTTGTGCCCGTTACCTCTTGGCCTATCCCTGGGCACCACTGAAAAAGACTGTTCCCATCTACCTGGCACCCTCCCCTTAAGTATTTGTAAGTATTGATAAGATCCCCCCTGAGTCTTCTTTTTTCTAGACTAAAAAGTCCCAAGTCCCTGAGCCTTGGGCAGTGGGGAAGGCTGCAGAAGCCTGGTGTTTTAGTGGGACTGGCAGACGAGCGTTCCTCCAGTGGCACGGGATAGAGGTGCTGCTTGCCCAAGGTCCAATAATACTCCACATCAGCCATGAATGAATCACACACTCGATTTAAGCAGAAGCATTATTTTTCAAACGTGAAAGGATTCAATGTGTCCCAATTTTGTACTGATCAAAACTTCACTGGCTTCTGTCAGAGTAAGGCAGGGGATCTGAACAAAAGAAACCCACATAAAAGTAAATCTAGCAGAGAGAATACATAAAATAAATGGCATGTTAGCTGAGTACAGTCCTCCAAAATGGATTAAGGGATCAGGTCACCCAGTGCCTTGAGACAACTTCTCAAATCTGAAATACCCTGGTGTTCACTGTCAGTAAATGTCCTGATGGAGGCTTCTTAAAAAATGGGAACCCTAACTGATCATCCCCTCCGGAAATGTACATAAAAGTCACAGAAACACTTTAAAAAATAATAATAGAAGAATAGGTTATTTACAAGTCAGTCTTTGACCAAAGGCCAAATCTCCATCTCCTGATGTGGAGTGGCAGTTCTTTAAACCTTAGGCTAACGTGTTGCTGTATTCCCAAGCTTTAAATAATTTTCCTTTGAAACAGGGAGTTTAAAACCCTCAGTAAAGTATGCACACACAGCCTTCACACTGAAATCCAAATCTGAACTGCTTGCTCCGTGAAGCATTTTGTATTACACACCTGGGGCATAACATACATGAAAGGCTCTATATGATTCACCTCACCTCCCCACATAACCTTGTATTTTTTTAATCTTTTCACTTAGTGAGAACAGAAAGATCGCTTGTAAAGATTACAGGAAAAAAATACAGAATCTAGAAAATGGCATTTTTTTGCTTTAGGAGTAAACAGGGGGTGGTTAAATCTCATTGTTTATCTCAAACTTTATACCAGCTTTGCCGTGGGCTTGTTCACAGATCTTCTCTCCTGCCATCAGGATGAGCCAAAGAGCCTCCATTTGCACGAGCATATGTCCCAGTAGCGGGTCTGAGGGGTTCCCCATGGAAATAATGCCCCAGCCCCTGTAAACAGGACTAAACAGCAAAAATGACTGACAGAAACTGTGACAGGTAAGATATTAAACAGAGACATGGAGAACAGGATGAGCAGTTTTCCATACAGAGAGCTGATTTCCAACTTAAAGCTAAAGCTCATTCATCCTAAGAGAGCCCTGTTGATGTGCAATTCATTTTGAATAGACATGTCCAATTTAATCTGGTTTGTTCTTTGCATTCAGTAGCAAAGATTTTTGGCAACCAGTAGCTTGCTAATGCACAGGTCTCTCCCAGCCCAGTAACTATTAAGGAAACAAATAACTTTATTTTCAGCTGATGAAAAATATCCAAATAAATCACCTTTTAACATTAGCAGAATAACTTATCACCTCTTTAAAAGGTAAGTGCACACTCTGGGTCATTCTTCATCTGCACTTCAAGTGTAAACAGTCGTTTTACCCAGCCTACAGCTCTGCTGTGATCAGACCACAAAGCTGACAACAGAAGGGATGGTTATTGTCCTGCTGCCACTGCACGCAATGCTGTTGAGCTGCCCTGTATTAAAGAAACTTCAAGGCTGATTGTACAGTTGCCTTGTGCAGTAATGGCAAATAAATAAATGAAGTCAAGACCCGGTATCACCATCCTGCCTTTAATTCTGTTTCTTGTTCTAGAAGCCACTGCATGGGCTCAGCCTTGTACAGTACAGCATTGTACAAGCTGGTAGAATGAGCTTTGAGTGTGTGACGCGTGTGGGTGGGTGGATATCACAAATTCAGAATGCTGTTGATCTCAGCCCAGGCTATTTTGCCTGTTGCATCCTTTGCTAGTGGTGTAGAAGCCATCCCACTTCTGGCAGCACCAGCACTGGGAATGCTCCCCATGCTTGGTGACGTTGCATGAAAAATTAAGTATCAAGGAGAAAAAAAAGTCAGGAATGGGGCTTCATATCCATTGGCATTCCCTGCCAACGGGCTGCAAATTAGTTTAAAAAGCAGAGCCACAAGGAAAAAGATCAAAACCAGCGACTGACTGGAATTCAATGAGGCTGAGGGGTGGGAATGAGATAGCTGTAAACCACCTTTGCTCCTCTCTTAATTTGGTGCTGATCTTGTTCCAGCTTAAATTTGAGAATAGTGACGGCTGCTCTGAGTTATAGGAGTTGCCAGCATTCTCAGGAGGTTTTCTTCTTTCTGGTGTTTGCGAAGTGAAAGTCACGCAAGGAAAGTACGTCGTGTCAATCATGGGCTGGGATTCCTTTGATGCTGGCATTTACTTAAACTTTTATACTGTTTTAATATTTCACAGCTAACTTGTGACAAGGGCAATACAATTAAATTAAAGCAAATAAACTGGTTGGCTTCAGATGTACCTTATCAATCCCAGTCCTTCCACACATCTCTTAATGATTTTGCCACTGAACTGTCACAGACATGATTAAAAAAAGGTGGCTGCTAAAAGTCTTAATGCTGATGAATTTGATCCTGAGCACTCTGTTCCTACTCAGCGCAAATGCTAAGCAATTAATTCTTAGCCCTGACTTATGCCACTTCCAATTAAAGCAGGGTCTTGCACAAGAATTTTTGAAAATAAAAAATACATTGTCTTGTGGTGTGTCACCACGTTGTGCTGTTTTTTGATCCAATGTAAACGGAATATATATAAGTGAAATGGAAGAAGAAGGGAAAGAAGAATAGACATGAAGTTTAAGGAAACAACCGGTCAGCACACTTTTCTGGTGACTTCTGTGTCATTTTTTTTTGAGGTAACATACAGTCTGCCCACTCAGTGCCCTACAACACATAGAGTGTTAATTTCATCATCATTGGTGCGCGCAAATGAAAGACTGCTTTCCCTTTGGTGGTGCAATCCTAAGCCTCTTCTCAGCAATGAAATCACTTTGTTATCCACTGTCATGATCATGCTCTAATTCAAAAAATCACTTAAGCGTACACCTAAGTCTGAGCTTTTTCAGACAGGTCTTGGCACCTCTGTGGTTTTAAGCATGTTCCAAAGCCAGTGGTTTCAGTGTGGTTTATAGATGTGGTCCAGGAAATTTCAAGACCAGGGATGCTGTCAGGTGTATGCCAGGTCCCGAATGGCATTGATTTGTTGCTGCCATTTGAGCAGTTGGGCATCAGCATATCCTCTTGCCAGGTATCAGCCCTGACTTCTAGACTTCCAACAATTTATTTCTCCTGTTGTCTGACTGTTGGCATGAAAATTGAATTACAGAATTTACCTTTGATGCTACTGGAAATTCCCAATTTTTGCTGGATCTGGATTTGGTCAAATCACAGGAAATATTATTTTTTAATTATTTCACAATTAGGAGTGTTTGATGAGGCAGGGTGATGTAGGAATCACTTTCTTATTTGTGTGGTTGTTTTTCTTTCAGAGTCAAAAAAAAAATCACTTAATTCATCCTCACCAAACCCTTGTTAAAGGCTCTAACAGAGTCAGTCTTCTGGAACTTCTGTTCATGTCTCTTAAAGAAATAATCATACTTTACACTTATATAGCACCCTGCATGTGAGGAAGTCAAAAAAGGCAAAGAAGAGCAGATTCCCGAGATTTTGACAGAAGAAACCAGAGACATTCTCATGGGACTCGGAGACTTGCCGAGCAGGGATAGAAAATAAAAAGAGTGAGAAGATATTTTTTCAGGTTCTGCATCTTAGCGAAAATAGAAGTTCTCTGGGGGACTTCTCTGAAACTTGTCACAAAACTGCGATCTAGCCATCCTAGGCTAATGACAGTCATCAATGAAACTTGATTTTCTTTCAACTGTCAGGTTGAAGAAATAGCTAAAAGCAAGAGTGGAAAGATATATTCTTTCTTTATTTTCAGATTTTTGGGTTACTATTACCTGACGACGATAATTTTGCAGAAGATATTCAATTGATGCTATAACAGAATTTGCAAGGGCAACCAATCTGTCATGATTATGGTAGTTTCAGGCAAATCTATGAGGTTGCACAAAGAAATAATAATAATTTTTAGGATTCCTCCTTAGACAGTAGGGAAAGTTCTTTAATTATGGGAAACTCATGGCTTCTTGGAAGTTCTAGCTCTGTTTTGACTCCATTACAAATGCAACTTCTACACTGACATAAAATAGCATAAGAAAATATTTTCCTTTTCCTAATATTTCTGAGTATAATTTCAGACCCCAATTCATAGCTGAGCTTTTACAGTAGAAAGTAATTCAAACAATAGGCATCAGAAAATTGCTACTGCATTATTTCAAAAGTTTTCGGAGTTTACATATGCTAAGAAGGGTTTCAGATTTTTTAAGTTTAGTTATTATTATCACAAGTATAATAAATTTCATTTCCTTAATTAGCCATCACTTTAAAAGGTTTACAATTCCTAAAGCTATTTTATTTTAACATCACTCATTTTTAACAGATGCCACAATTCAGAGAAGTTCTATAAATAAGTACACTGAGCAATTTAAAACTGAACATTATTCTGAACCACCTGGTTGCAAAATAATATTTACGTACAAATGTGCATTTAATTTAAAAATATTATCCTACAGTTACATTTTGTGTCATATAAAAGTTAAATTAACACCCTAAGTTTTATTTATGAGACATTTTTTAATTTTGAAGTTAAAAGGAAATGATAAATTATTTCAGCTATTCTATAACTTGTTGTGTATAATACAAAACATACGGCTCCTTAAAAAAACATCAAACAGGCTGCCCCTGCAAAATACAGATAAAGTGCCTGATTCTTCCAAGGTTAGCAGTGCTGGGAGTTGGGATTTGGCTCTGGCTGATGTAGAGCCAAAGGCAAGATGTGAAATCACACTCTGGGTTTGGGTTCTGAGCCTTGTGAAAATTGAGGAATTTTGTGTTTATGACACCTACATCCATAGCTGGTGTCACCGAGGGGGACTTTGATCTGTCCTGTGTACCCAAGGTGGCCTAAGTTCACTCTTCACACCACTTTTGGGGAACCTGGCTTGTCAGGATAGGCACAGAGCTCTGAAGAAGCACTCTTTGATATGCTTCGATACATTAACCCCCCTATTTTTAATTTGTACATAAAAGTGGGTGAAACCTGAGCAGGAACCCTGCAGGACATTGCCATGTCAGGCACGTGCACCGTCATCCCAACAGTGTCGGAGCCAAGCACCCATGCAGACCTCCAGTGCGGTGTGTCTTCAAAGGCTTCTAAATGGACGCTGTTCCTTTGCTGTCTTTTTTTTTGTTCTTGCCGTTTCATCAAACTGTCCCTCTTAATTCCTTTTTTTTTTTTTTTCCTCCCGGGTACCAAACTCAAACATCAGTAACAATAGATTATCAGTCAGTCAAGGGAACCGGCTTTCGGCTCTGCTGAAGTGCCTAACCTCCTTCTCACTGATTTCTGCTGGGCTTTTGTGGCGTCCGGAGGTGTGAGCTGTCATGGCATGGAAAGGCTGACATGATCTTATGTTTTTACCGACTGTCTGCTTGGAGAGCACCAAGCAATTTTTCACACATGCTACACCATGCTGACTGGTGGTGTAAGAAAGAAATGATCGTTTCCCCCTCCATGACCGCCGTCTTTTCCAGTTTCTTTGCTTCTTGGTCTTTTCCTTTGATGGGCACAGATTCTCAGCCTGCTTGCACGCTTGTCTTTGTTTCTTTCCATGTGTAACCTCATTGCAAGGAACACACAGGCTTGTCCCTGGAGTTGTGAAGGTCATCTGTGCCAGTGCACAGGTCACTACCACATGACCAAGAAACGCAGCTCTCAGCACGTCCCTCACGCAGCTCCATCACCACATTCCCCCCTCTCTCCAACACGCCTGTGTCACAAAGTTCTCAACTCCTATGACTCAGGGAGCTGATGATGCCAGGGCTGTAAGTTGTACCGACTTCTTCCCAACCAGATCACAGTAGGGCGAGAGCATGGTGTTGCTGATGCTTTAATAGATAAAATAAACTTATGGCACTGACAGTGCACTAAGGAATAGGAAAAACAGTGCAGAACTGACAAATTTTGTTGTTCTGTTGCTGTTAACTATTACTACTGGTCCTGCAGCTCCTGCTGCTGCTATTTGGAGACCGGGGTACATGGGCACTTCTGAATTTCATTGACTTTCCATACTGCAGAAACAGTACAGCATTTGCATGAAGATGAAGTTCAGAGACCAACAAAACCCATTTTGCTGTGGTGGTTCTTGAAACCTTAGTTCATTTCTATATAAAACAGGAAATACTGAGGCAACAGTGCACTGGAGGCTGGTAAGCTCTGACTTAGGGGTGACCGAACAGCCTCACATGCCCCTTTTCTGTGCAGACAAGGTTAAAATGCAGTCAATGAACATAACACTGAGCTTCAAGAAACAATGAAGAGTTTTAAGGGCAGTCAGTGCCTTTATACAGAGCACAGGTACCCTGGCTCCGAGCACGTTCCCCTCACCTCCGCGACTGCCAGGCAGATGCTTTCTGGGCTTTATCCATTCCCAGGAACTGGTGGAATACTGCTAGGTCTCCTCACGTTTTCCTGGTGTTTCTGCATTTCTCTTTCATCTCTCCAGACACAGTATTTCGAAACCAGAACTGGAAGTGTTGTGTCACAATTGTTTCACCAGCGCGTAGTCGTCGTTCCTGGAACCTGTTTCATAAGGCTTGGTGTTTCTGGAAGTAATATGTGCGGATGCAGAAGTTATATAAAGGATTCAGACAGGCAATTAATAGTGAGAAGCACAGAAGAACTTCAGATGCATGCCTTTCAAAGGAACCAGGAAAATAATTTTCCAGCGTCATCCAGGAAATCTTTGCCTGGTGTCGTATGGGGGTCTTGAAGCCACACTGACTGAGATCTCCTGACTAGTGACATTAATTCCAAATGGACCAAAATCACCCCCTTTCATCCCATTCTCCAGAATACAGGAAGATCTATGGTGTCAATAGTTTGGTAGGAGATAGATCTCAAACTTTGTGAAACTGACATTGATTTTATAAAGCTAAAACCTACCAACAGACATGTGCAAACCCAAAATCACACAGAGGTCTTTTCTTCCTCGGTTGCAGTCAACCTCTTAGGGCGTGTTTAAAAGAGCATTGTTTTTCCTCCCGCTGCAGACATAAGAGGTGGCAGGTACATCCTGCAAGAGCCGAACACCTTCAACTGTGCATTCACACAAGCGAGAGACCTCTGAAACAAATACTGCCTCCCAGAAAGGACTAAACAAAATAAAACATTTCCCAGACATCATACCAAAGAGAAGAAAAATATACTAGATCCCCTTTAAAAGCTTATCTGGAAATGAAACAAAACTTTTAGGCGAATAAATATCTAGTGAACCCGAAGATGAAATGAAATATTTTTGGTGACCTGAACAGAAGAAAAAGAGTAGATCAGTTAAAAATTGATTAAAAAAAAAAGAAAGAAAATAACCCCAAAAATATCTTTCAAAACCCAGATGAGACCCCGACAAAGAGAACTGAATTAGTTAAAAGGAATAATCTGATAAAAAATACAATTATGGTACCCTAAGGTTATCTGTTTATCAGATTTCTATTGTACACTTTTCATGTGTTCTTCTCTTTATACCTCAGCAGATCCTTCCCAATATTTTAAGCAATTTCTCTGAGCTAGTAAGTGCCTTCCTGTATTTTTCTATGGCCCAGTATTTCCTCATATTTCTGTTATAGCTTTTTAATGCAGCAGTCTGCAGTTGGAGCAGAGAGAGCCAGTGAAGGTATTTCCAACATCGGAAACACACAGGTTCATCTCTCATTTTTAGAACTTTATTTTTTTAACGCAAAGTTTTGACTATTTCAGGTCAGTAACCGTGAGCCTCTGAATGACAAATTCAACAGCCAGACCTGTAAAAAATGATATATTTAAGAAGAAAATTCATATATTGTTATTTTAAGTGTATACATCCTTAATAATATATATTATTATTAATAATAATAATTTGTGTTATTAAGAACTTCAATGTTATGTAGCTGCATGGCTGCTAATTCCTAGATGCTATCCCACCGTTTGCATGCTGTTTTCATCTATGTTGGAAAACTAGTCAGGAGTTATAAGCAGGTTGATGGTTTCAGCCCTTTCTGCCTGGTGATTTGTACAGATGATGATGTGAACATAGCCTGCCAGAGAATCAAATGTTTTGTTTTTCTTCTCCTTGGGGTGACCATTGTCTCCAGCTGGTTCTATACAGAATGAGTCATTAATTAAACCTGGATTCTTTGCAAGTGGCCTGTTGCAGGGCTGTGGTTTATTCTTGCTTGTTCTGCTCCCGCGAACAATATTTTGGGGGATTGCAGGCTGACGTTATTTTTATGATTTCACATTTTCTTTGCTCTTCCTTCTGCTGCAAGTATTCCTCTAAGAGACAGAAAGTGAAAGGCTCAGTTAAGAAAAACACAGCCACCTCCAAAGTGCTAAAACTGCAATAAACCCATCATCTCTAACAACAGCGGAGCATGAAAAGATAAAAAACAGCCTGCCAAGAATGTAGTAACCACCCATTCACTTTTAAATGCTCTCCACACTTCAATGCACAGACCTAATTACTTTTCTGCATTCCCAAATCCACTTTGCAGAGCTGCAATCAGAAACCTGGCGTTAAAATATTTTAGACTCTAAGGATCAAGACTAATTATGGGCCTAAGCTGCACCTTTTGGTTTCCTTACGAACCAGCCAGCCCCCCCTCCCCCAGCCTCTCCACCACATTTCCCTTCTTTTGGGATGCTTTAAAGCACGCTCCACTAGAAGAAAGGCTGTCCGGTCTCAGTCGGGGGTGAAGTAAAGAGAGAATAAAACAAAAAGCAACTCAGTCCAATTCAGTAAGCTTCAATGAAGCTGGTATATTTAATGTGAGCCCAGGGTTAGCCTACAGAATTGTGGCAGAATGCAATATTCTCAACAAAAAAAGATGTGTTTAAAGTCGGGCAAGGCCCCATAAGGCTGTTGTTGGTGTTTAAGCAGTACACCGAGGTATTTAGCTCTGAGGGTTTCTAAACATTCCAGCTGAGAATAAAACCCCAGCTTTACAGTAGCTTCTTAAAGGTTTGGGGGGCTGGGAATGTTCCCTCCCCCTTGCATTGAAAAGTCAATAAACAGTAGGAAAGATCATGTCATAACAAAGATGAAGCCACCTATTACAGGGTATAGTGATGGCTAATGGCGCTATCAGAAAGACTAATCCCATATATTAAATGCTGTAATTGTTATAATAATATCACGGTTATTAGAACACCCAGGCATGGGGCATTTTTCATTTTGTGCAGCATGAAACCACTGCCGACCGTCCAGCCTTCCTATGGTGGGTGCTTGCTAAAATATGGAAATATTAGATAATGACGTCAACGACGCAGGCAGCAGCCTGCACCCCGAGTGCATTTTCTGATACGCGTATCTTACTTTTCGTGTCATTTACTAAGCTGCTTTAGGTCATTTTGTCTGGAGCTACAATCTTAAAAAGCTTTCATTCGCACTAAACAATTACCTGCAAAAGTTGGCACTGGTGTTTTACCTCTGCGAAGCCCTTTCAGTTCCACTTCTTTAATAATGGTAATAAGAATAAGAATAAAAAAAGTAACATACTTGTTGCTTGTTGCCATGCAGGTGATGAGCCTGTTTCAATGACCTTAATGAGAAAAAAAACCCAAAGAAAATACTTCATTTTCTGAAGTCTCCCTCCCTTCCCTTTACACACATCACGGTAGGCTCAGCTTATTACGAATCCCATGGTTATGGGCACATAAACGTTTTAAACCCCGGTCCAGTTTAGGATAATCGAAATTAAATAGTCATCCACAGCTGCTGTTACAAGGGGAAGGGTTAAAACAACAAGGCGGTCTGCAGGGCGATAGTTCACATGAAGGTTTAAGAAAAATAATAAGGGAGTTAGCAGAGAGCATGCACATTGGCTTGCAACTACCAATTAACCCTCCTTGTTAGATAGGTAATTTATTCCACTCAGCAGCATCAAATATCAGACAAAAAGGTGGCCAAAACAGTAATTATCTTCATGGAATTCAAAGGCTTGAAAGCCATAATTCCTAAGAAATAAAAACAGAGTTCTTTTCATAGTGTATGCTTCATCTAAAGACTGTAATAAGACCCAGGCCCTAGCTGTGACCCTTTACACTTCAAGGTGAAAAAGTAGGTTAAAGAAAGTAATGGCAATAATCACGGGGCTTTTCTACATAAAACAGTCTCTGAGTGGAGGTCAAAGATCAAACACTCGGGGCACTACCTGCGTCACACAAAGATCTCTTCCACAATAGAAATGAAGAGCAAGACTGGCAGGAAAGAGCAATAAGACTAATCAATTCTAAAATTATTAGGAAAAGAAAGAGACCAAAAAAAAATATGCGGATTTTGAAAAGTCTGGATGAGATTAAAAAGAAATGCTCCCATTGTCTCCTTAATTTTTTGAAAAAATAAGTCTGAGGATTTCCTGCACTTCACAGAGAGCTTCTATCAGGAATGAATGTTAAATATTTCCATTTCATCTTCATCCCCACCTACCACCATTCTTTTGCACCATCTGAAATGGGCTTTACATTCTTTTTTGTACCAGTTTGGACACTTTTACAGAGAACCGAAGATGTCTGTCTCTCGGGATTATATTCTAGTTTTTTTTTTCTTAAACCTTTGAATCATTTTTGCACCATAGCAAGATCCCCACTCTAAGCTTGTGTTAGTTACAGAAATGCGTTTCACATTAAGTATCGTCATGTGGAACGCACTTCTGCTACCCCCCATCACTCTGACTGTTTGAGAGTTCAAAGGTAGATCCCCACAATGGCATGTAAGAGCTCTCTGGACTTGCTATATACCCTGGGGGGCATTGTGTCAAGGGTTTAATAACAAAGATATTCCTCATTTTTCATTTGAAAAGGTTAAGGCGCACATCCAGTTGCCCAATTTAAATTATTCTTTATTTTACAACCGACTTTAAGTCTTATTTTAACATGTAAATAGCACCCCATTGACTTTACTAGGCTTTCTTCCTTCCTTAATGCTGGGCAGACGTCAAGGTTGTGCTGGAACAGGAGCAAACTGCTCAGCAGAAAGCATGATCCAGAGCCAGCAGAGTGGAGGGAACTGCAAAGCATGCACGCACAAAGATGTTACTTGCTAGGCTCATTTTTTTGCCTTTGGTCTTCCTTGAGTTTCAGTCGTCTTGGTATCTACTCTTTCCCTCTGATAAATCCTTCCTTACAACTGAGACATAATATGAGACGTTTATCTGCTCTACAAGCAGGTTGGTGGACCCCCACTCCACCTGAAGTTTTGCTGTGAAATATAAAGCCGATAAAGTAAAGAAATCCAGAATCCGGTGCTCTGGTACAGAGAACCATCCATCAGCGGTGAGTCATGTGTTCTTGCTAAAAAGGTTGCTGCAAACATCACCTTTAATGGGGTACGTAGCATTAATTGGCCAGCCTCTTATTAACTGACAACAGACTAAGCAGTCTTTGTGACTTCTGAATGAAGAGCAGAACAGAAAATTAAAAAAATAAAAGTGAATCATGATGTTTCTGGAATTACAATGTGGAGCTGTTTTATGGGAAACTTTAAAAGACATGTACCGTATAACTAATGCTTCCTATTCTCTAGGTAGAATGCAACAAAATAATAAGTGTTTGCTGTATGATTCCCAGTTTTTTTTGGAGACCATAGTAATGACAAAAGACTTCTCTTATTCTTTGCTGCTACTATGGAATAGTCAAAATCTCCTTGGATGTCTGAACATTTTATATCGTATAATCTAATAATTCAGTATAGCATCAGGTCACAGAAGGCTGATTCATCTATCTGACACATTCAGCTATCTATTAGATATATGCTAACCCTTATGCCCATACTGTACAGAGCACATTCTGTAAAAACTGAAGGAAAATATGACTTGACTTTATTTTTTCTAACGGGTCAGAGAGGTCACAGGGGTGAAAGACAGAAACATAGGTGCATTGTTCATCTAATATTTATTATGTTGAGTGCATACAGATTCTGCCAACATTTTGTGTTTGCTGAACTGCCTCCCCAAGATTTTAAGATAGGCCAAAAGGATCTGAGACATGAAAATGCATTCATTTATTCTGCAATATTACTTCTTGTAAACTTGCTGTCTGAATTTTCTCCACATACAGGTCTTACAGCATCCTCTAATGTATGTCACCACAGATATATCCCTAATTATTAAATTGCCTTTAATGGGTTTAAGTCAAATATTTGCATTCATTGTCAGATATCAGAATTCACTTCCTTGTGATGGAGTTTCAATTAGCAATTATTGTCTGATGACTCCTTAGAAAAAAAGAGTGCTTAATAGCCACTGCACTAGAAGGTATAATGATGGCTACATTGGCCTATTGTTTGAGTTCTTGGCCAACTAGCAGAAGGTCACTGAGCCTCATACCATTGATGTGATCTGACTGAGCATGAAGTTAAAATTATAGTCTCACAATGAGCTGTGATGTTTTGGGTTGCAATGTTTGCAATTAGCCACAATGTGACCTTTATGTTTCATCCCTTAAAAGCAGAGTTGCATTATTGATTATTATTCCTGGCATTGCTGTAGTTTATTAGTTTTGTCAGATTTATTTTATATTCAGTTATTTGCCACATGAGGATTATGTGGCAAGTCATGGAGTATGTGCCACACTTTTTTTATTACAGCAGATGTTCCTAAAATAGATGTAAGCATCTCTGCAAAAAGCAGCCCCTCTGTGCCAAATTCCAGCTTGTGCTAATGTGGGAACCCAGTAGGATGAGAGAAAGAGTATAAAGAACCTTTATCCATTGCTGCTGGAATGACAGTTTCTGAATTTTGAAAATGCTCTGCAGATAGCAGTGAGTTGCAATGAGAACAGGGATGGCTGAAGCCAAATCCTGGGTTTATCCCTCTCTCTGCCAGGCCCATTGTGCCCTAGAGTATAGCATGGCAGAGAGCGGGGCACTTATTAACGCAGTGCAATCCCTCCCTGACTGGAATGCAGGAATATTTTGTCAAAATTCAACCACTATACTGTATAAAGAATTTTTGTCTAGTGTACATAGACCTCAACATGTGGCCATTTTTTTTCCCCAGATGCACTTATTTGGGGTGTGGCAAAAACCTCTGTGCTCTGACATATTCTCCTACCATATTTCATCCCATTATTCTTACTGCAGCATGCAGGGTGATGCAAATCTTTCAACATTATCTTTTTTTCTCCCTCTGTATTGAAGGTGACACCAAAGCATCTATCATCAACACATACTGACTTTTTTCTCTAAACTTTAATGGGAGTTTCAAGCAAGTTTGTTCCTAAGAAATAATCTTGGCAAACTTCAGTAACAACTTCCCTCCAAAAACAATAGTTCCGTTTAAACCATTTTAGTCTTTGAATTCAACAGAGAGCAGTGTTTCTTACACCAGCCCCAGCCCTTCCAGCTTCACTGGTGATTTTTACATGTCACACTATCAGGTAATTTGTCGACTTTCTTTTGTCCAAGTGAGTCAGTTATCTTTTCCAAAAGATCTGTCAGTTTGTCTGGCAGGATCTCTGCTTGGTTAACTCAAATTGAACTTAAGCCTGTTTTTCATGTGATATCTGGTGACTGGCCTCTAAAACCTGTTCTGATGTTTATACCAAAATAAAAATATGTTATTTTAAGATTTCTTGATGAAGCAGGACTTTAGGGCTGGGATAACCTAGACTGTTAATAGGACTAGTAGAACTGCTAGGACTGATAGAACTGTTAGGACTGATAGAACTAGTAAGACTAGTGGGCTTTGCTATGCTCATTTCTGACTGTGGAGGTGGAAAAACTAGTTTGAAATTCCCAGGAAGTTTTAAAGATGAAGTCAAACTCATGAATCATAGAATCATGGAATCGTCTGGGTTGGCAGGGACCTTTAAGATCATCGAGTCCAACCATCAACCTAACACTGCCAAAACCACCACTAAACCATGTCCCTCAGCACCACGTCTGCCCCTCTATTAAATCCCTCCAGGGATGGCAATTCCACCGCTTCCCTGGGCGGCCTGTTCCAATGCTTGATAACCCTTTCCATGAAGAAAGTTTTCCTAATATCCATCCTAAACCTCCCCTGGCACAACTTGAGGCTGTTTCCTCTTGTCCCATTGCCTATTACTTGGAAGAAGAGACTGACGCCCACCTCTACACCCTCCTTTCAGGGAGCTGTAGAGAGCAATAA
The DNA here is from genome assembly GCA_017639485.1 of Pluvialis apricaria. Lineage (NCBI taxonomy): Eukaryota > Metazoa > Chordata > Aves > Charadriiformes > Charadriidae > Pluvialis > Pluvialis apricaria. Next base: position 85,151,554 of record CM030044.1, on the reverse strand, counting down.
GGTCTCCCCTCAGCCTCCTCTTCTCCAGGCCAAACAACCCCCGTTCCCTCAGCCGCTTCTCATCAGACTTGTGCTTCAGACCCCTCTCCAGCTCCGTTGTCCTTCTCTGGACACGCTCCAACACCTCAATGTCTTTCTTGCAGTGAGGGGCCCAAAACTGAACACAATATTCAAGGTGCGGCCTCACTAGTGCTGAGTACAGGGGCGCAATCACTGCCCTAGTCCGGCTCACCACAGTATTTCTGACGCAGGCTAGGATGCTGTTGGCCGCCTCGGGCACCTGGGCACACTGCTGGCTCATATTCAGCTGGCTGTTGATGAACAGCCCCAGGTCCTTTTCCACTGGGCGGCTTTCCAGCCACTCTGCCCCAAGCCCGTAGCGCCGTGTGGGGTTGGTGTGACCCAACCGCAGGACCTGGCACTTGGCCTTGTTGAACCTCACACCACTGCCCTCAGCCCATCGGTGCAACCTGTCCAGACCCCTCTGTAGAGCCTTCCTACTCTCCCGCAGACCAACACTCCCGCCCAACTTGGTGTCATCTGCAGACTTACTGAGGGTGCACTCGCTCCCCTCATCCAGGTCATTGATAAAGATATTAAGCAGAACTGGCCCCAACACTGAGCCCTGGGGGACACCACTTGTGACTGGCCACCAGCTGGATTTAACTCCATTGACCGCCACTCTTTGGGTGCGGGCTTCCAGCCAGTTCATTATCCAATGAAGTGTACACCGCCCCAAGCCATGAGAAGCCAGTTTCTTCAGGAGAATGCTGTGGAAAATGGTGTTGAAGGCTTTACTAAAGTCCAGTAAAGCAACATCCACAGCCTTTCCCTCAACTGCTAAACAGGTCACCTCGTCACTTAAGAAGATCAGGTTTGTCAAGCAGGACCTGCCTTTCCTGAACCCATGCTGACTGGGCCTGATGACCTGGTTGTCCTGCATGTGCCATGTAATGGCACTCAGGATGATCTGCTCCATAATGTTCCTTGGAATCAAAGTCAGATTGACAGGCCTGTGATTCCCCAGATCCTCCTTCAGGCCCTTCTTGTAGATGGGTGTCACATTTGCTAACCTCCAGTCAGCTGGGATGTCCCTGGTTAGCCAGGACTGCTGATAGATGGTGGAAAGTGGCTTGGTGAGCACTCCCACCAGCTTCCTCCATACCCTCAGGTGGATACCATCTAGCCCCATAGACTTTTGCGTGCCTAAGTGCTGTAGCAGGTCCCTCACCATTTCCCCTTGGGTTATGGGGACTTCATTGAAAACCACGACTCTCTCTATATAGACACATATATAGTGTGTAGAGAGAGATAGATATATATATATACGCTATAGACCGAGACATAATTTGTTTGTCCCCCGTGTCCTGTAAGTGTGAGCAGAAGCACAAACTTTTCTAATACTACATTCAGCTACGCTCCCCTGTTTTTCAAAATCTTACTCTAGTGTGTACTGTGTCCCTGGCAAGTTTTCAACATCTTCTGGGAAATGGTGCCATTTCCCTCAATGATGCAAAAGCACTGTCCAACAGGACATGTTGCTATATTTAGGAGAAGCAACCACAGAACAGTTAGGAAATTCAGATCAGCCTTGTAATTTCCAGACCTTGGCTACAGACACGGAGCATCCCAAAGCAAGCCACTTGCTGTCACTAACTCAAGGTGAGGTAGAGGAAAGTCAGAGAACTACACGTAGTAGACCAACAGCAGGGTAAAACTCCCACCTAGCATCCACATTTAAACTTACATAAGAATAAGAGCTCGTGGTGCAGCAGTTTTGATTTCATGGAGGTGCAGTCAGGGATATCAGGCTGCAAAGGCAATGCAATTTAGTTTCGAACTAGGAAGGAAGGAGGGCAAAAGAGAGCAAGGTGCTATACTTGCTAAGGAGGTAAGCGTGGGACAAGTTGTTTTACTGAGAGCTGGGGAGTGGGTCAGAAGCAGTTTTATGTTATCAGTGGCTTCAGTAGAGCACTTGTGGGTTTTAGCAGCTTTTAAATAAGCAAATTAGAGCTGGAGAAGCAATGACAGCCTGTGTATACATGTATATGCATAGTAGACTCTCTCCCTGACAGCCGACGATAAACATTCTTCAAAAAGAGAGTATTCCCACCAGAGATCTCCCAAATTTCATTTGCAACATTACTAATCTCAGCAACTGAGAAGGTATCTTCAGGGTAGAAATTCTGCCAATGAGGCTCGCGAGGTAATGAGGTAATAGGCCATGTGTTGTGTGACAAATCAGCTCTGGTTGGAAGGCAGCGATGATACGACCCTATTTGGCAGCATGGGAAGGCAGAGAGATTAGTTTCCACCTGCTGTCAGTTAAGCTTTTGCATCACTTCGCTTGTGTTTGCCAGAATATGCACAAGCCTACGCCAATAAAAAGATGAATATGTGTTTTCTAAACTGGATTGTAGCATTTTATAACTAGTTTATTAAGGATTTAGTCCAAGTTCTTCAATTATTGCTAAAGATTAAAGTGCATTTTGTTATTGACTGCTAAATTATTTGTGTTGAAGCGTGATTCCTGAGTCTTTCTCTGGTTCACAATATTTTTCTTCTGGCTTTGCAGTGACGAGTTCCAGGAGCATGCTCCAGGTACATGTTCAAATTGCTCTGCCTTTTTGTTTCTCATTCCCGGCTCCTGCTTCACACCCGTGTTTAGTCCGTAGACATGTGAATAGATAACCTTCCAAGCATGGATGTGCTTCTATAGCTCTTTTCTAATGGGGTTTGGCCTTCTCACATTGACAGCAACCTCTTCAGTGCCAGTGCTGCGGATGTACAGCTTTGGTGTTGTTATCCACAGACAGCCCCCCTTGCAAATGTCTTTCCAGTGCAACCTCTGTGAAAGGAAACTTCCGAACTGCGTTCAGACAAATAATGAAATTCACCTTCTTTATATCACTCAGACACTTTTGTATATTGGATTCAATACCAGTTGCAGTTGCCCAGCAGTCCTGAAAAAGCAGGTAAATTGTGGAGCATTGGCTGATTTGAATTATAAAAGCTCCGAAGAGATGCTTATAGATAGTTTGTGGAGCCAGCTGTAAAATAACTGTTATAATGAAATCTTAAATACAATGGGCTATTGTGTTCAACACAACAAAGGCAGAAGATTAAAAAAAGCCTCCTCTGGTATGCAATGCTCCATGAAAGTTACTACATCTGGACCCTGGTGGGTATTGACTTTGAGAGCTGAGGACTACATTTGCAAAGTGCCATTACTTGTAATTCTGTGCCACTTAAATTGTTTTCAGAATCTGCATTGTCAAATTGTTCCAGTGATTTGCTGGAAGGAAAAATAAAACTCTTCCCATGCTCATGCCACCACTTTAACTCCCCTTGGAGTACGATGGAGCCAGGTCTTTCCAGAGATGGTTAGGAAACAGCAATGTTTCCTGAAGAAGGTCTGCCCGTCTAGACAGAAAAAATAATCCACCACCACATCCCACACTGTTTTCTAATTTCAAAACACATGGAGTCCTCTATTTTGCTGCCTACGCTGACAGCCATGTCAGGCTGCAGCACCAAGCAGCCTCACTGAAATACAGGAATCCCAGGCTATCGCTAGGATGCTCAAAGTCAGCCAAGACAGAAAGACGAGGAACTACTGGAGAGAGTCCAGCAGAGGACTATGAAGACGATCAGGGGACTGGAGCACCTTTCTGCTGAGGAAAGTCTAAGAGCCCTGGGGCTGTTCAGCCTGGAGAAGAGAAGAGAAGAGAAGACTGAGAGGGGATCTCATCGGTGACTATAAATATCTAAAGGGTGGCTGGCACAAGGATGGGGCCAGAGTCGCTTCAGTGGTGTCCAGTGACAGGACAAGGGGCTACAGGCACAAACCAGAACATGGGAAATTCCACCTGAACATGAGAAAAAATTTCTGTACTTTGAGGGTGGCAGAGCACTGGAACAGGCTGCCCAGAGAATCTGTGGAGTCTGCTTTGCTGGAGATATTCAAACCCCGCATGGATGCCGTCCTGTGCGACCTGTTCTGGGTGACTCTGCTTTGGCAGGGCGGTTGGACTAGATGATCTCCAGAGGTCCCTTCCAACGCCCATCATTCTGTGATTCTGTGAATGCCCTGTTAGGAACCACTCTCATATAGTTTCCATGAGATCCAAAGGCTGCAGCCCTAAAAGATCCCCCGCCAAAACCTAACTGCTCCTTTGCTGACACTGGGGCGCTCAAGGGTCAGTGGCTGTGCAGAATATTTCTGGGTCGTCTTTGCTGACCTGGTGCACTCCAAAGGGTTTCCAGCCACAGCTGGGCGCCCTGAGGATGCCCCTTGTCCCCACTGACATGGGGTGGGAGCAGCAGCAGCAGCAAACCCCTGCCCTCAGTGTCACCCTTTTCCCAGCCACAGTCAGTAATGGGAGATGTGCTGAGCTTCTAGGAAGCTGCTGAAAGTCCTGGGTGTTTGCTTAGCCTTGTTCGGAAAGAGCGGAGGAGTTCTTCGCCATTATTTTTTATTTGTATTGTTTTTGTTTTGTTGCTGTTTTCCTGATTATTTTTTCATGTCTGATAGCGGATGGGACAAAATAGCAGGGGCTCCAAGCACTGGCCTCTAATTGCGTTCAGTTTTTGTCTAATGGTTTGTAAAGGGAAGGGTGGCACAAGAGGGACACCCTTGTGTTGGTCTGGCGTGTCCCAGCGTAGGAGGGCAGCCACGCAAACGGGGACCTCGGCAGCCTTTCCATTTGCAGGCTGGTGCGTAGGAAGGGGAAAATTCACCCCCGTTGATTCATATCCCCATGTTTGGGTTTTTAAAATAAACCTGCTTACCTGTACACAGGGGCTGTTTGCAGAACGAGCACCTGCCTCATATATTTCATGTGTAACCTTGAGGGCTTCCAGTAAGGTAATTCTTATGCTGGGATGAGCTAATCTAGCACAAAATGCTACACCTGCTTCGTTCTGCTAACAAATAGGCCTCTGCCTGCCAAAGACTGCCTGACCTGACTTATTATACCTTCCCCATCAGCAGAAAGACTCATATCATCACTGGGCCAAAGGTGAATTGCCTGGAGACAAAGTTGGAATGAATTTTTTGCAGTCCCATTTCGCCAGGCATTCAAACCACTTCATCCTGAGGAGTGAAGACCTTTAACTCTGTCACATTTATATATGCTTATAAGGACGGAGCAGGTTCTCCCCGCAAATCTGCCCCGGGTGAATGTATCAAAACAGGTAAGCTGGAGGAAAGTGTTTTTGTCTCTCCTGCCTTTTGTTCAACGACACTATCACCCAGAGGAAGAAGAGGTATGGAACTCCACTGCGGCCCTGATGTTCCCTGTGTCTATCACCATCTCTGCAGTTAAATGCATGTAGCATGCTGTAATGCATGCTAAAGCATGCAGATATTCAAATTCACATACAGCAATGGGTTATGTGGGGAGAGCAAGGAGGGGAAGTAACGAATTATATGCTTGTATTTGGCTTCTGGTCCAGAAAAACGTCGAGACGTTTCCAGCCGATGCCAGTTTTCCATTTGAAATGTTGCTTTGTATTTATAGTTTTCTTAATCCCTAAAGCAAAAGAGGCTAATATTCATTTAAAACCCAATAACAATTAAAATCCCCAATAACAATTAAAACCTACAATGAACAACTGCTCTAGCTTTGTTTATTGCACGCATAAATAATCATACTTCAATGAACATGTTAGTATCTATGATCTCTTCCCAGATTAAGGTTGCCTCGAGACTGCTTGCTTTGGTTACTGTAAATGTGACATGAATTACACTCAGGAAAATGTGTCTTACATGCTGGGTTTGAAGTAAATTATTTTCTTCTAATATACCTACACAACTGTCACAAGGAATTACACTGCAGATTTAGTGATGTTAAGTGTCAATTGTAATTTGGTGACAGCCATTTTATTGGCTATGCATATTGCTCTGCGAGGACCTGCTTCTCAGTATGGAGGCCACCGTATCATTAAAAACCAGTGATCCTTCACTGATGACATAATTTGACTGGCAGAGAGAGGAGCAGTGAGGGGCTTGCTTCCACCTGCATGGAATCTGCTGTGTGTCAGAGATGAATTTGCCTTCAAATTAGAAACAGCACAGCAGACTGGTGGCTGTGATTTTGCTTGATTTCTTTTAAGGAGTTTCACTGGAATGGTTACTGAGCAGCTGATAGGAGTCTGCTTTAATATGTCAAACGTATATATTATGCAGCCTGTAAACATTTCAAATATTTTTAGCCACAGTATACAGCGAGTTATCAGTGAAATACTTTCAGCTGAATTGAGCCACATGCTTCCCCTTCCTTCTGCACACTCACCCATCCACGCACCCCATCCATCCATCCATCCATCCATCCATCCATCCATCCATCCTTTTGTCCGCAAGTCTGCCTCTGCAATAGGCTCACAGTATTAAATTTATGTGTTAAAAAAGGAAAAAAAATGTGTTAACATAAACCCAGTGTTTCAACAGATAAAATAAATCATACAAGCTGTGTAAAAATTTAGAGTAAGAGCAGAACCATAATCATACATTCTGAAAATTTTATAAACTGACAATTCAAGTTATGTGTTTTATGCTAATACACATAGTGGTAGGTTCTAACAAACTGTGATTCACACATAAAGAGTAGAAAAGTTGAAGGTATTATATATGTAATATCTATTTTTCACATGTACATCTTTATATATACATTATGTACTTATTCTGAGAAAGAGGAAATAGATTCTGAGACTTTCTTAGCAAATTTAAATCAATATAGCTGCCTTTCCATTTTCAGTATTTAAATTAAATTTTTTGCTGCAAGGCACTTCAAGGAACAAAGCAAAGTACCTTAAAAGAAAGTGTTTCCCTAGTAATTTCACCTCATTTCACACCTATTTGGCAGCTTTTCTTAGCCAATTGGTTTCATTGAAAATGCTGACAATGTTCACCTATTGGAATTGTCCGTATGGTAAGGTGTGCTTTCCCCTTGGATTCACTTTATTAACTTTAAATGTAGAAAATAACTTTTTTTTTCCTAAAGACTACCAACATTCCTCAATATATACTTTTGTCTGTCTCCCATTTTTTTCACATTGCTTGTTCTACTTTTTTTGAAAAATCTTTACTGAACAATAAACAGCATAAATTATTCAGCCAATTTCAGTCCAGTAGCATAAATCATACTCTAGCAGACATGCTACTTATGACAAATGCTTTGTCTAAGAGAAACATACCACTGAAGGTTTAATCAGAAGCTCTAAACATTTCAGACTTGCTCAATTTTATTCTTGGCAAGAAGCACTGTTTTTTGCTATATCTTCCAAAGCTTTGGGGGAATGTTCATTTTTCCCATGAGAATACTGAGGCCATTTTTACCCACTCCAGGAAAGGGGAGGGTGTTAATAAAAGAGCACTTTCCTCAAGAAAAATTCAAAAGGGATTGGCAAAACTTCTTGCTCTTGAAAGCTCGTTTCAGAGGCAGCCTTGGATGTTTTAAGTGCTTCCTATATGATGAAGTATCAGGACTTGCATACTGTCCCTTTTGAAAGCATAAACAGCATGTATGAAAACATAACCTTTTATGGGATAAAAGGTTTCTTAAGATTTTATTAGAACAATTTAAAAAAAAAAAAAAAAAAAGAAAACCCTGAACTAACACCCTCCTGTTTTGCTGTGCTGCTTAAATAAGTCCATTAGATGCTTTGGCACAATTACCCTTCATCTGATTTAGAATCATGGTTTTATACAGCTAGGAGTGTTGAGTAACTGCTTCGTCCAGAACCAAACCTGGGCTTTAAATGTTAAATGGAAATTTCCATTGGTTCTGAGGAATTTTTAGCTTTGTTGCTAGCTATTTTGAAAATTATTTTTGAAGAAGATCTGCTTTGCTCTGAGGATTCTTTTTTATGTCACTGCTGTAGAAGTTTGCAGTCTTATGGAACAGCCGGTCCATACCCACCACGTTCCCAAAATTAGTACCTATATTGTAATATGAGGTCTTGCATTGGGTCCATCCAGGGACTGTATTCTGCAGCCCCAGTTAATACGGTTCTGTTTTATTTACTGCAGTGCTTTTGTTTCAGCATCATCTAAAATGTCAGCTGAGGTCCTGGAATAAGGCTCTGCTTCCTGGATGGCTACCTCTTGCACAGCCAAGAAAAACACTGTTGAGTCAAATTTATATAAAACGGCAACCTGAAAAAATGCTGGGGTAACAGAATTGTGGGAAGAGAATTGCAGATAAACTACTGTCATCAGCACAGTGCAGAGCTTACGCATAGTTGTGTGAATGCAACACAAATTATGAATAGTTTTCAACTAAAGAGCAGAACACTCAAAATATATAGGCTCAGGATCTAGCTGACCTTATCCACCAGATTAAAACAATCCGAAAAGTAACCGTATATAGAGGCAAAACAGCTAACATGTCCTTTTAAAGAAAAGTTGTTTTTGTTATTTTTAAGTTCTGGCTGAAATGTAGACAGCTGAATAGAGAAGGACCAGATGCAGAATGCCTATGCCAGTTTTTGTTATTTTAGGTCATACTAGTCAGCACCAAATAAAGGGAAATATAAATATTGACATCCTAAATCAAGGCTGTGGTCCACTGAGTCTCACAGATGCTTTAGCGTAAGAAAAAGATGCGCCACTAGTCACAGTGAGTGAATCTGTTACCTATCAGTGTTTCTTCATGCTTCCTGAGGGTGGGTGATTTCCATAAACCTTTGAGTTCGAGACGGTATGTGTGTTTGACAAACATTTTTGGATTATATATATTTGTATTGTTAGAAACCTTGTTTGCATGTACCCAGCCGGTCCTATGTGAGGCTTGTGAGATGCTTGGTCTCAGAGGTATCGTGTTGAAGTTCCACAGCATCATCACAGGCTAAGCAAGTGTTTCTCCTTATTAGTTCACCTTACTAATATTACAAAAAGAAATCCAAAAGTAGCACAAAGCTCCCATTATGAACCTACCGTCAGACACAAAAGGAAAAAAACATGTGCTTGTCTGCCTAAATGACTTTTATTTCGTTTTAAAAAAAAAAAAAGCAAACAAAAAGCAAATATGAAATCTAGGGGAGAGAGACGGAGATTCTGACACATTTGGCTTCTCGATGAACGCTGTGGCAGGGTTTGAGCACACTCCTCTAACGTTAAAGGAGTGTAAAGAGCGTAAGGAAAGCAGAACGACATTCCCTCTCGCTTACTTAGTTGCTCAGGCCAAATCTTCCGGTCCATGACTTCATTCTGTCACTGTGACCTGTTTTGACCAAACCCTTGTTCTTTTGTAGTCCCACAAAAACTGCTACCAGAGCAAAGCGCTGCGTGGAGGTTTAAACGTGGAAGCAGCCGAGTGAAGAGACAGAAGCCCAGATCCTGCGGTCCCTGTTCTGCAAAATGTCCCTTGCACAAACTGATGTTTGAATTCCGCAAGTGCGAGCAATAACGTGCATCTCCAGCCAAGCACTGCTCATTCATTTAAATTCAATTTTTCCTCATACAAAGGGCCAGCATAGGAAGGGACATACAAAGATTTGTAACCTGAATGTTTTGGAATCTTTTTCCCCCTTTGGACCCGATTGGAAGGCGGGGATCCTCCTCAGCGCTGTAACTCAGTCTTAATTGTTAATGATGAAGAGCAGGACTTTTTTTAAATGTTAGAGATGGGTATAAGAATAACCTAGCGGATTGTTGTGGATTTGTCCCATGCATAAAACTGAAAAGGACAAAAGAACCAGGTCCTAATTGTAAAATAAGAGTAAAATATTTTGGATATGGCCTTCAGATCTTTTAGCAACATTCAATTGCCTTTTAATTAATGGTGATATTGGAGATCATGGAGTTCTGAAACAACAAGTGTAAAGAAGCCACAAATTATGTGAAAGGGGTAAATCCTGATTAATTTAATATGTTGTGCGTAGACATTTACTCATAAATAAGGACCAGTAAATGTGAGGTGTTTGAAGTGAAGAAGGCATCATCCCAATTAGAGCAAAAACTTAATATACTGACATTTGCTTTACCATTTTTGTATGTTTTCCTGTTTGTTCTTTTAAAATCTGTTTGAATTCTGTTCCAAGTAAACCCGTTCATGAAAGTCTAACAACTGTTAGGAAAGACCAGGACTTAGACATAGGTGTCAAACCACCTCCAGGAATAAAGGAAGTTCAAGCAGGGTCATATGTTTTTTCTGACAAGATGTTAAAAAAACCACTCCAAACCACAAATACTACCACAAATAATCCTGAAATCCACATCAAACCATTCTGTGTAATGAAAGCATCAGTTCACAATCTGAAATTCTTTGTAGCTTTCTGTTGAAGTCTGAAACTGAACCCACAAAACCAGCTGTTGAGGTGTGCCAGTTTGAGAAGAGCTAGAAGACCACAGGGAAGTATTACTTCCACTTTTCACAAACTTGTTCAAGATGCAAACTTTCTTCTAATCGTTGAATCATGACGTCAGGTAAGAAAGCATATTTTTTATTTTATTTTTTTTTTTGTCAGGGGCTTGCCTATGAAGTGAGAAACCTGTGACCTGCTCAGAGCGGAGCAATCTGTGAAGGATCATATTTGAATGTTTGTCTGCAGTAGCCCATTTTCTGGCATGTTCATACTCTAATTTTTTTCTAGGTAGCCTTCTCTTTTATTTTCTGTGTTGTAAGTGATGACAAAGTTCATTGCAGTCACTAGAAGGATGCTTTTCCATATGAATACTGATTCGGTTGTTGCTTCACCTTCTGTTTATATGTTAGTAGGCACAATTCATGACAGTCTCTTCTCATCGACAAGTAAATTACTTTGCTTTTCCTTGCAAATCCCACATTTGCCTCATTTTTCAGTTTTTTCTCAATTACAGCACCTCTCATCCCAGTAGATCCTAAAGCACTTGCCAGCTTAACACCCCCTGATCTACAAATGACTGCATTTCTCATAATAGTAGCACGGGGTTTTAACTCACTCTCATAACAACCTTGACAAGGCAACTTTGTTCTTTAGCTAATGTCTTTAATTGGGCACACACTGGTTGTTAGGGTAGGATTAATTGTGAGCATCTGGGAATTTATTTATTTACTGTTTTTTTATTTTTTTTTTTTTTTTTTTTCCCCAAACAGAGAGTACTGAAGTCTTTGCTATGAGAAAATGCACATAAAGACTTGGCACGTACCTTGAATTTATAAAGGCCTAAGAACCCTTAAAGGGGGATTATATTTCAACAGTGTCTCTTTAAATTTGTGGTAGTTGTGTACATCAGAAAACAGTATGTTTGTATGATAACTGGATAAATAAGAACTTGAACCCTGATTCAACTCCATGTACTTGTGAAAAAAAGCAAAAAAAAAAAAGTACTATTGTAGTTAATGTTAGTTTTATGAAAGGGAAGGACAACCTCCCTTTCTGAACTGAAGGCTGACCTATTGTTAAAGTTATGCCTGAAATTAGCCTTTTCATTATTGAGGAGAGTTGTCTTTTAAAGCTTCTACACTCCCCTAGGGGCCATAGGGTAGGTCTGTAGGACAAAAGTTCTACACCAGCAAGAAGAGCCCAGTGAAAGACCCCAGTCTCTGAGCTGTGATCAGCAAACGAGACATACACATACCCCATCCAGTTATATTTTGTATTTGTATTTACCATAGACTCCTATTAATGGACTGGAGTCACCCAGGAAGCATTAGTGAGTTACAAACACACTGGTATCAGTCATGCTGTTGGGTATGAAGAAGTGACCAAAGATAGGAAGGATGAGGGAGTTTTTGGTAATATCGGTGGTCAGGACAACTCATAATCATTGATTTGCAATATATAGAGAGATAAGGAAAGAACTGTGAGACAAGGATGACATCTGTGTTGCCTTTTGAATGTTGACAGTGATAATTTAAGCACATTGCATTTGCAAAGAAGGTAGAGTGGTTGGAGATTCCCAGCCTACATGCTAGTAGCCCTTTGCTGGAAGATGACATTCCCTAGAGTACAGAGGTTTGTGAATGCTCCTCGTTTGCTTCAGCCTGGAGTCAGTGTTATCAGCTCAAACTCCTCAAAAAGGTGAGTTAGCTTGGGGTAGGCTGCAGTGGATAATGAATAGCTAATTATCCTAAACTTCTGGCTGATGTAGAATGGGAACTACTTCTAGTTTCCAGCCAATGACAACCAGCTAAATGGAGTGACACCCCTAGCTACACAAACATCTGTCCATGCCTTGACTCTCATGGCATGTAAACCATGAAATACTTCACTCCATGCATGCTGTAGAAATAACCTTAACAACAAAGTAAGTATTTTGCGAGGATGCTGATTGTTTTGAAGTTCTCTGAAGATATAAAGTGTTTTAGCTATGCTTAGATGTTCCAGGTATGGGTAATAACTAGTCATAACAAAATAACAGCAGTTTTTTACAATGTACCAAAACATCCATATACATTTTGTAAACTTGTTCATATTAGGCATATCATGTGGACCACAGCAGATGATCCTGGGCTAGGAATATGGTCTGTAAAAGATGGCAGAAGTCCTGGGATGGAAACCCCTCCAGAACAAAGCAGTAGCTCTTTCAGTAAACCCCTTCCTTGGCGTCCACCTCTTAATGGAATATCAGGGAGAAAGTGGCAGTGAGGACATGGCTTCGTGGGGCAAGCTTCAGAAACCCTCACCAATAGGCTAGAAATTCCACTAAATGTCTCAGACACAAAACTGATTTCTTTCAAACATTAGCTTGCTGTGGAATGCACCAATGAAGCAAGGCTGGTGTGATTCTCCAGTGCATCTCTTTGCTAATTTTAGGTTGTAACCCAGTGGCAAAGAATGGACTGACCTAAAGGTTGGAAACTATCTGGAATGGTTTCTGTCAGCATGCCATAGAGGTACATATCTTGGACAGAAACAATGGGCAAAATTTCCTTTTTTATGCCATTGCTGTCTCCTGTTACAACGCAGTGTATCCCACCTTTTTCCTTTCCTAAAAGTCAACATTCAACTGCTACAGAAAATTAACATCTCCCTTTAAAATCCCCTGGCCAAAATAAAGCCTATTTCAATGGCTGTATGCATGTAAGTACATTTATTAAAGTGATTAAAATTGCTTGGGATTAACAGAACAAAACACTTAAGCTTTCAGGAGAACTAGGCTGGCATTTTTTATATTTTCCTAAACAAAGGATTTATCATCTTGTATAAAATGTGAGGTTATTTCTCTAAAGGTGGTTTGGCCTATGTTCTCTGTATTTTAATACTCATTCACTTTGCATCGGGAGTGATATGCTCTTTTCTGATGAAACTTGGAAGTTTTAGTTTGAAAAATGATGTGTCTTATAGATAGCATGGACTAAGCAATTTTAGCTATGGCAGAGCAATAAAAAACATTCTTACCATGGATTCATTGAAGGTGCAAGGACAAATATTAACCTTGGTGGGTTTATTATAGCACTTATTTAAAACAAGAAGAAAGGAAGGAAAGGCATTCATATTTAAATTGTCTCTATGTCTTCGTAAGGGGAAGCAAATTTATAAATGTGAGTGAATACAGGTTTAGAAGTAGGATGCTGTTAATATGTTCAAAAACATTTTGAAAACAAAATATGAAACTAAGTAACAGTTTGCACAAATTCCACAACTGGACTTCTTGCTCATTTTTAGTAATAAAAGTACATACATTATATATGCATATTTAGGTATAGATTTAGGTTATTTAGCTAATTTGCTAATGATTCAGAAATCAACAATTCATAACGCTGACTCTAAATAAATAACAAATATTAAAGACATGCTTTCATATGTACAGTAAGAACATAATTAATTGAAGTGTATCAGATACCATACAGAAAACCTTTACCTGTCCATAGAAATGACATAAAAGCAACTCCTGTTCATTCTAAGCAAACAAGAAACCTATTGAAACCAATGGGACTGTTCCCAGCAGTAATGCAAAAAGGATTTGTCCCATGAACGTTACTTAGGAGTGAGCTGAATCCTGCCTATGTGGGCAGAAGAGGCAAATAGGGACACTGAAATATGCAGACCCAGTCTATACTTCACATGTCCTCCATGAGTTTTGAAATGATTATTTACTATTTAGTTGGTGTTTTTTTTTTGCTTGTTTTTTGAAAAACTGTAATGAACCTTCTTACATTGAGCTAGGGAACCTGACCATCCCATCGGTGAAGCGAAACTGTAAAGTTCACGTGGGCAAGCCCCGTGGGATTGGAATTTCTCAAGTGATAAAAACTTATGGGCTGGGGTTTCAGATTTGTTTTCGCCAGTCCGGACTCCTAGTTGATCCCATTTTAGAACTGATGTGCAATATTTAGAGCTTGGCATGGAGCCAGCGATATCATTAAATCCTCCCTGCTAGCTCTAGCAGAGAGCAGTTCCAGCCTAGGAGCTGTCTTCACGTCAGCACAACTTCTTAAATACCCACAAGATGGAAAAAGGAAAAGTAAATGAATTATTCAGGAGTAAGTTTGGTAATCAAAGACTGAGAGGTTTTATTAAAACAAGAACAAAGCTCTTACCATCAATTAAAACACTTCCATCTTTATGTAAATGCTTAACAAAAGAAAAGAAGCTGTTTCTAGTCCTTCCTGCAGTGCATGGGGGATTTCGTGGTGCCTACACGGGGCCTTCAGCCCTGAGCGCTGCTCCCTGTGGGTGGACACCCCTGCCCAAACAGGAGCCATCCGCTCCCACCTAGGGGGTCGCCACATCTGACTTCTGTACTAGTTCGTCACTTCAAGTTCGAGTTTGGCACCAGAACAACCACCCACCCCCAAAATTTGGCCCTGCTTCTCTCTTCATCCAGGGGCAAAGGACATTGCTTTCAAAAGAAAAGCAGAACTATTTATCATTAAGACACTAATTCTGATATCTTCTCTTGCTCAGCGCTTATTTTCTTAGTGTGAATTAAGACCATTACATTAAATTGAATGTATTTTACATTTTTAGGGGGAAAAAATCGTAGGATATTGTTTATTTGCATGCATTTTCTATGCATATGTGCTTGAGAATATAAGAAATAATGGGCTAGTTTATCACTATACGTATGAACTTCACAGACTGCACTGAATTATTGGTTTCTGAAGGAAATAATA
The DNA here is from genome assembly GCA_017639485.1 of Pluvialis apricaria. Lineage (NCBI taxonomy): Eukaryota > Metazoa > Chordata > Aves > Charadriiformes > Charadriidae > Pluvialis > Pluvialis apricaria. Next base: position 85,136,510 of record CM030044.1, on the reverse strand, counting down.
TTATCAGGTCACCATAATGCTAAGCAGTATTACATTTTAGTAGATAATTTCTGAAAAGTGCTTACTTTTGAAATAAAAAAAAAAAACCTGAAAGAAAAAAATCGTGGTAACAGTGCTGACTGAAAAAAAATATTTATATTTATATTAAACCCCTCAGCTAGATTCTCAGACACATCACTGTTTAAAATGCAGTCACCTGACAAAAACAGTTCTAATTATTACCCCCTTGGGCTAACATTTTTCAGAGTGACTGGCTAAAATGCACTCCAGCTCATAATTTCTATCTCTGACAGTGGAAGACATAACCTAGTTTCCTCTAATGCAAAAGTCTCTAATCTAGAGGGCAAGACCCTGTTCCGTATAACACTGAAGGGAGAAAATGCAATTTGAGCACAAGGAAATTGCACACATAGTTTGATAGTTCTACCATTCTCATTTTTTTTCCCCAGGATTAAATGTCTTGTTTTATTTTATGCTAAATTATGACCTGGCTAGGACTTGTATATATTCTTCGTCATATTCTGGAAATTTTATGCTGTAAAAACAAAGGGATATAGAAATGCCGTCTAACCTTCTTATTCACATTCTAGCTATTAAAATTTCCAAATTTCCGTAGAGGGCGTAAGTATATTTTTTTCTTAATGGATAGTTTTTGCTTTGGCAAGTGGCACTTGCAAACAATAAGCTTCATTCACCTCTGGGTTAATCCGGTTGTGTATCAGCACAACGTGATTGATTTCATATTGGTGTAATGCAGTAGTGAATCAGGCTCCAAGGTTTGAAAACAGAGCACTACATTAACATCTACATTTGTATACTGAAACACTGGGGAACAGATTTTCAGATGGGCTTCATCCCAACATCGTTTGCTTGCAGCACATTTTTCACCACCAAAAATAATAATAAAAAAAAGTGTCCATAATTTTGTGCTCATGAACACCACAGGGAACAAAAATTAGAAAGTCTCTTGGATAGCGAACTCCCTGAATTATACATGCACCTGCCTGAATTATACATGCAATTGAGTAGTTAGATGCTTAACCACTAATATTTGCAATAGAGGGTACCTGCCAAAATCCGGGCCTCGATGTGCAAACTCAACCGCTAACAGCCTCTCAGCTGACACCAGCAGATTTACCGGGGTGCATGGTGGGGGCTGCCCCACTCCAATTAGCACCACCCAAATGGTACAACCTTCTCTCCCCCTCGGCATCAGGGACGCCGCTGCATCTGCCCCCGGCTGAGCCTGACAAGAAGGTTTCCTGGCTTTGCTAGGAGAAATGAATTAACTTTTTTTTTTTTGTTCTATTTGGTTCAGTTCACATAGGCAGTGGCTGAATAATAAATTGACCTCAATCTGATAAAGCCAAAAATGCTGAAAGAGTTTCAAGGAAGTGAGTCAGGGATCCTGGAAGAGATGCTTTATGCGCTGGGCTTGTATTAACAATTTTTATTTCTCCCAGTCTAAGAACCACCCTTTCCTTTGTAGCTTGACAGCTGCTGCTTAACACCTTTTTTTTCCAGCTGGCAGGGCAGCTGGGAGAGCATGTTTGTGGTTAGTACCAGTGCGTTGCCTCCGTGAGCAGTAGGGGCACCAGTTCCCTCCTGAAAACGCATGACACACTCACATCTCATACATCTTCCATCACTTTAAGGAGTACCTGGAAGTACTGGTGGCAAAAGTACAGTCCAAATAAAGGAGAATCAAAGCTTTCTTCCATTAGAACTCCCATTGCTGCAATGTTTGTATTTAAAACTCTTTCTACAGACTTGTGCACCTACTCAAGTAGAAGAAGGAAGCTCATTACTCCACTTTTTTCTCTCAGTGGGCCTCTATTTATTTTTTTAAAAATACCAATGCTTGGCAGAGTTTTCAGTGAATTATAGTACTTTGTGCTGGTGAGTCAGTGCTTGATGAATGGTTTCCTTTGCCTTTTTCTAAGGATGGCGAATGAGTGAACGTGAGCAGTGCAAACAGGGGCCTGAGGCAGTAATCACCAGAAAGCTTAAATCTATAAAAATCACCTGGATTCACACTCTGGGCAAAGAGCATTTTTTTTGGTTTTGTTTTTTTTTCGTACACATTTTTGTCTCCATACACACATCTGTTTGCAGGATCCCGTCCAACACTTGCAGAGAAGACCGCAGTATTTTCTAGCATCCACCCTGTAGGCTGAACTTGCAAAGGGAGCAACACTTCTGGAGGGTGAGTTTGGTGGGCTGGCTAAGGGCTTCATGGGACCTGGGACGTGGCACAGGAACTGCTGCATGGGGCCACAAAATGTAAGATACTTGGTGGGTGGATTCTTGCTTAAATGGGTTTACCCTTTGCAATCAGGAGAGAGAGCAGTGATGTCGACTATTGAAGAGTAAGCCTGGTTTTAGCTGAGCTGTGCGATCCCAGTAAAATGCCATCTCCCCAGATATTACACATTATTAGAAGGTTTCCTTGTATTTGTGTAGTTAGTGAGGCAAGCAGGGAGATATAAAGCAAACTATTTATTTGCTACTGTCAAGTATCACACTATTAGCAATTAATCTCTAAATTACCTTGTTTTCTACCTTTTTTTTTCTGCCTGCGAGGACTTGAGCTCATAAAACATCAGCAGAATCCTGAGGGATTTCCAAGAAAACTTCTGTTCTGAAACAAGCCTGTCAATATTAAACATATCTTAAACTACTGCAGTCAGGCATATCAGCAATCCTTACTCCTCACCGTGGTGTACCACCTGCAAAGTTCAAAGAGTTGTTGATGTCACCCTCAACCATCAGTCCTCAGGCATCCTGCTCAGACCTCTGCCTGTCAGCTTGCCCAGCGGCTGGAGAAGCCCAGCTACTCTCAAATGCTGTAGGAGACACACGATTAATAACTTTTAGTCCATGTGGATGATTGAGATTATAGTCAATGAGAAAGGCTTAGCACCCATCCACCGACACAGCTGTCCTCTGGTAGCTGCCTTTCATAAAGGTCCATCCTTTGATATAGATTAACTGGTGGCTTGCCCTTCAATGTGCCACAGCATAAATACTGAAAGATCCTTTATACCATTGGTATTTAAATTCAGACTGACAAATGAGCCGTAACTACTACCTGAGGGAATAATCCTACAACAGCTCTTTCGCAGCCGATGAATTGGCAAGGCAAGAGCTTCCTACGGGCAAGTCACGCAAATAATCTCTGCTGAAACCCAAGCTCTAAGCAGAAAAGGGCTAAAACATGCCCAAAGTCCTGGGCCCTCGGCACAGCTGGGCTCATCAGATCAACCACCAGCATTGGTGGGGCTGAAGAAGAGCTGGAGGAAACCCCAGAGTCAAGGGGAAGGGATGGGGTGGACAGGGAGCGGATATCAATATGGAAAACATTCCCGAGGGAGACATTGCTGTTAAAAGTCTGGAAACCATGGCCCCCAGGCCCTGATTGTTGAGGTTTTTACTTTCCATCTTTTGTAAGTCAGTAATGTTGTTAGCTCTGTGAGAAGGGCAACAGTTTGGTCACTGTCTCAGCTTGAGCAGGCTTATTCACCTTTCAACCACTCTTCTGTTGTCTTCTGCCAGCTTTTGTGCTGGGCAACATCATCATCACCTTATCGTCACTACCAACCGATTCATATTTTGAATACAAAATCAAGATTTGTGTATCTTTCTTTCTTGTACTGAAAAGATAACTGCTTTCACAGTTAAAACTGGTTCTAGAAAATTTTAGTGAGTGCACCATCTTTTGTATGGCATGAGGAAAATTGAAACCTAGTGCCAAAATGGAGGCAAATGCTTTTCTACCTAATCTCAAAACAAGAGTTGGGATATTCTAGCATGGAGAACAGAAGATACTAATCATTTATACTGGGAGGAACAATAAACTAATTGTATCTTCACTAAGAGTGGACATTGTAAGTGTCTACAGCCTGTATCCCAAGCCTCTTGTACAGACAGCAAGAGTAGAATCCAGCCCTAATCCTTTTGCAAGGAAAGAAACTGCCAGGAAAGTTCTCAAAGCTGGAAAAGGATTTGATTCTCTGTGCATCAGTAATTCTGTAATGCAAAATACAGAATGGGACACATCAAGAAATGCACGTAAAGAGCAAGAGATCTGTAACGAGCAAACTTGAAGCTTGCAGGGAATTCTGGTGTTGCTCAGAAAGGACAGTGAATGGCATTTGAATCTTGAGATTAACTTCTTGAGATGCAAAGAGTCTCTGCAGACATGAGCCTGTATGGTTCTCACCGTCTGACTCCCCACAGTTTGGGCACTACTATGCACTTCTGTGGTGCCACAGACTCTCGTCCCTTCCTAATCCCATGGGAGAGATGTTGTTGGTCTTCCTGAAGACCTGCTATTTGAAGCCCGGTACTCCTCTGACATGACGTTGTCTCCCCCATGAAGGACAGTTGAGCAGTCCAGACCTAAGCTCCATGTAAATAATTTTCTAGAAAAGAAAGGTCTTGGCAAATATTCAATAATTTTATCAGAAAGAAGCAGATTTCTCAGGGACAATGAAGAAACCCCAGTCCTCTCTCCTTTTCATTTTTATGAGATCCATGTAGACCAGAAAGAAAGAAACCTTTACAGTCATTGGGGCCACAAGAGGTTTGATAGTGTAGTGGGGGTGAGGAGATGTTTGTGAGCCCAGTCTTAATGATAAGCTGTTAAATGATTGCAGAGGGGAGAGGTGGGGAAAGGAGAATCTGCTGAAGTGGGACATCTGCAGTGAGGGATCAGTGGGAGATCTGCAGTTCACTTCACTGAAGCCAGAATTTCATCCCAAGTCTGCTGCTAACAACAGTGTTCATGAACATCTAAAAAACATTATAGTATTTTGTCATTGTTTAGTTGGGAACTGAATATGTCTGTGCCTTGGGAGTAATTCACTGCATCACCTAAACAACTTAATCATCTAAGCTTTTCATGTGTACTGGCAAGAAGCAGACCCAGACATTTGAAAAGGAAAAACAATCTAAATAAACTTGAACACCTACCAGAGGATACAGAATCCCTGTTTTTTCCTAGGAAATTCTTCACTTCAGCTGCACTGTTTTTGAACCGTAACCCTGGCTTAGTAATTTTCAGCCTGCTACATAATGAAGTTCACCGTTACAAATTTTCATATTCAAGACTAGAAAACTGTAAGGAACTGAAAAATGAAAGCAGTAACAGTTTATAGGCACAGTACTGTAAAATTATCATATTTCTGCAGTAGAGTTACTGATTTGATTGCCCTTCTTTTAACCACTTATCTGCTTTCCTTAAATAGAAATTATATGCATGTAGAAAAAAATCACCACATATGTTTCTTTTAGATATTCACCATCCACATTCTCATGAAGGAACTGGAAAGGTCCAGGCGGACACATGCACAAACATGCGCATTAAGCCCACCTCCTTCCAAATGCAAGCAGAGATAAAACAAAGAGAAGGCCCCTGCCTAGTTAAGAAGAGTATGCTATAAACTTTTACTCACCTACGTCATCCTTATTTAGGGGTGCAGTGTAAATGTCCTTATAACACGACACTTAGGTGAGTATTTATGCTTTATACTCACTTCCATGCAGACCCGGTGAAACACTTTCGCAGAGCAGTCTTGCGGACTGCAAATTTTTTGAGCAGTCCAAACATCCCCATTAAACAAACCCAAACAGGATTCAGAAAGTGCAGGATTCTAACACTTTCCCCCCAGATCAGAGGACCGCTGTGCATTCTCACTCAATTTAGACAAAGTAAACGGCAGTTAGTATACCCTCCCCTAATGGGCACCCCCACTGGGGACATTGTTCGAGCACCACCACGGACACGGCCCCAGTGCAGCTGGATATGTAAACAAGGACATAATCCGCCTGAAAGAGCGCTCACAGTTTGGCAGAGCTCGCTGTGTTGTTAACATATTGTGCCAAAGCAATAACAAAGCCATCATTTTAAAGTTTATTCGCAGGCTTTTATTAATCAAGAAATTTTCCAGAAATTACTTCTAAACGAAGGACCTTCCAGAAAGTCACCATTTGGGGAGGAAGGTTTCCAGATGACTTTTTCACTTATCTGTAGCTTGTTCCTCAGAATAAATCACAATTTAGTCCAAGTTCATTTGAGACAGAAAACACATTGCTGTTATACAATGTAAGGGAGCCTTCTGGGTTTTTATTTTGAACTCTCTCCATTTCTTCCAAGGCCAATCAGGCTTTGGGTCACAGTTCTTCACTAGACTGGAGACAGTCAACGGTCAGTACCTTGGCTTACTAGCAACGAATGCAAAACATTAACAGTTATAAATTCACTATAATCATCCTGAGTGTGCACAAGCCAGTATTTCCAAGTTAGGTACTCCAAGGAAAGAAAGTATGCTTGGCAATTTTTTGTAGTTTGGTTTCATTTGTTGATGTTCCAGATTTTTAAAGTTTTCCTAGAGTTTTAGGGACAGTCATAAAAGTGGCAGAACAACGTGACAGGAAAAGATTCATTTTGAGAATAAGCTCTCTGTGGGCCTTCAGCCTGACAGAATCAATGATTTGGGTACCAAAAGGTACATACTGGCAAGATTTGTTGTGGAGTTTACTAATCAATAATAAATTCTAAACTTGTTTAAAAAAACCCTGATCTTAGAAATAAAGGAGAAAGCTGTTCTGGATGTATTTTGTTAGAAAGGCAGAACAGTACAGGGAAAATGATGGCTGGTTAACTTTACCATTGAAACTCTTCATTATAAATTGATATTCACAACACTTAATCTGAAAAGATCACTTTTTTTTTATACTCAGGTAGTTTTGGAAGAATTTTGTGGTGTTTTTTTTTGTGTTTTTTTGTTTTTTTTTTTTTTTTTTAATAGTTGTACTGTGTGTTCAGCATATTTTGGTGGCTCCAAAAGGAATTGACTTACCTATATAGCCCATATCTGAGTATGTGTGTTATCTGTGGGCAACTCCACCTAAAAATTATTGGTAACTCTGTCTTTGTGGATAAACCATTGGCCATTCGCACTGTTGCCGCACTGGACAGTGGTACTCTGGATAGCCTGGATAAAATATTGCTGTCCACGCATAGAATATCTGCATATGCACAGTAAAAATGTGGTATGTCCCTCGCTGCACGTGGGCGATCAGTTTATCCTGTCCCACGCTGAACTTGCTGCATATGCTTGATTTAGCTGAGCCTGTTGAGCAGGTCCCATGCCTCCACTTCGCTGCACACCTGCAGACCAGATGCAATTTATCACTTTGATACCTGTTGAGCTTAACAGGTCTCTGTTTAAGCTGTTTTTCAACAAAAGTGTAACCGAAACCCCATATCTGCCCTCTCAGCCTAATCAGAACTATGAATTTATTTTAAAAAAGTGCCTTTTTGTCTAGCTTGCCCCCAGGCTCTTTGCTGGAGCAGTTGAGGTCCTGTTAACACTGCTGCATATTTAGCGTACCACTCCTTCTCGTGTAGGTCTGTGATATGGAAAAGATCCTGCACAAGGTGTCACTTGCCTTAAAACTGTCTTAGACCTCAAAAGCTGCAATGGTTGACCACTCTGATTTTTTTTCAGAGGAAAGTTCAAAAGCCACTACAGCCCGTGCTCTCAGACCTGTCTAGGATGGGCTCTCAACCTTACAGCCCGTGGTTAGGCGAAACAAAACCAGAACAAAGGCTTTAATTACTCAGTTGTGGTTTCTCTTTCTGTATGCTGAGGCTTATACCATCGTTGGGACTGATGACCCTCGAGCTAAGTATATGGATGGGATTGATTTTTATAACTGTCAGACCTGTGATTTGACCAGCTGCCAGCTGACCTTCTTTGTTTTGGTTCAAACTCAAAAAGCCAGGTACAAGAATTCTCTTTTGTCTGGCATGCTTTTTTCATTTTTGAGATCTATGGATTAAGAATATTGTTATCACTGACCCCAAAACATAGATGTCCTTATGTCATAACCATTTTCATTCTGTGATGACCGTGAGAGATTTATTATAGAATATGTGCTATGACAGATATCCTTTGTGTGATATCCAGCTCAAGGAGATGGCACTGGCTTCATACCAATTACAAACATTTCCCTCGTTTCAGATGTTACTCATTTTGAACCTCCAGTTCAATAATAATAGCTCATTATAATATTTATTATATTCAAATTTACTAATAGTATTATTTTAAACCAACAACAACAATATAATATATTGGTATTTATTATATTAAAATCTACAATTATTATTATTTTGTTAAACCAAACAGATTGTTATTTTTAGTATCACTGACGTTTTTTGCCCTTTTTCTTATCTGGTCATGGTTTCTCAAAATGTGCCTTTTTTTTCCCCATGATAAGAATTGGTGACCTCTGAATTTATACTTGTTATCACTAGGTAATGCAGAAGCCAAACGAAAATAGACCCCCAATTTCTACAGCTATGCTTCTTCGGCACTGCCAGTTCTTGATGGATCGGATGAGGATTGTGGTCTGCCTGTTATGGATCTCTGAAGGAGAATACTTGCAGATGCTACATATAAGACCGCATATTAAGCGAAAATGTGTATGTGCATTTTTGCAAAAATTACATGCCAGGAACAGGGATTTAAAACTTGTCTTTTTGTTTTCTGTAAAAGCGGTGGATGGGTCACACATAAGCCTTAGAATACACCAAATTTCTGAAATAACAGATGCCTTCTATTGAGATTTGCTTTATATTGGTACCACAGAAGTGAAACAGTTAAATAATTTTGCCTTCTGTTGAAACAATATATAACCTCTTCGTTATTATGCATAGCTTTCGTGCATAATATTTGAAGATATAGTGATTTATCCAGCTGGTTTCTTATATAATCTTGAGGTATAAATTTATATAGTGGGAGTTTTAGTGTATTTATGATGCATAGTAAATTGTATTTAAAAAGTAACTTGTGCAATATATTATACAGTCTTGCTTTAGACTGTTCACTCAACACATACACAGAAGCTTAAGAACTGATCCAGATTTTCTGTTCTGAACTTCAAAAATGAGTGGAAACATAAGACATTGCAAAAATCCCTAATTTCCTCTACTGAAGACTTATGTTGTGAAACATTTTACTTCTATATGAATAAAAGACTTTTTGAGGCCACACTACCTGAAATTAGTGCTAAAGTCTGAGAATATCTACACAATGATTATGTGAGAGAAAGAGAGCAGTACAGGAGAGGAACTTGGTCTCTATGTATGAAAACCAAAGGACTGCTAGTCTAAGTGCATGATTATTGCCCGAGTTGACCATTTCAACAACTCATCTCTATCTCAAATTCCCTGAAAAAGCCTTGCATGTGGTTTGGTATCTTCTGGTGTAATGATGGCCAATTACTAGATGACCTACATTTCCATAAGTACTACTTTAGAGAATTGTGTGGTTTTACAGCAGTTGAATTAATTTAAAAACCTTTTTCTTTACTGCTGCTTGCACATACCATTCCTTTGTATGGTCCAAATCTGAAAAAGTCTCTAGATTACCATTTTACACGCAAATGACATCCCCAAAATCACTAAAGACTTCCAAGTGTATAAACACCTACATTTGGGCGATATGAAAAGCTCACAGATATCTAGCTCCACAGATGCTTTGGTTCAAGCTGAAGCCCCAGGGAGTTTCCTACAGGAGTCATTGCCTTGTCTGCCTTGTGAATAGAGCAAAAATTAAAAAAGTAATGTGGGTTATCCAAGTGATAAACTACCTACTTGCAGTTTTGAGAATCAACAATCAAATCCTACCCAGTAAGAAAATTTTGCTATGCTAATGGTTTTGTTATGTATTAATAACAGATCACTCATCTAATGCAGAAGTGCTGAAACTTGTCATCTATAGGCTCTTGGTTATATTCATGGAATTTACCTAAAGCAGAAGTTTGAAGGTAAGGGTTTGCCATATGGCCTAGAAGCAGCAGAGCCTACACCCTTCTCTTGTAACAGCACAGCTCTTTGAAAATAACTAGGCTTCGTGGTATAATCTGGAACAGAACATGCTCCACAAAACAAAACAAAACAAAACAAAATTCAGTCTTACGCACATTTTCCACTTATCTAACAAATTTCAGTAATGCATGTGAGAAAAAGAGAGAAATGAGCCAGGCATTCACATTTCAATTCAAGATTTAACGATTCTGAGTCAGTGAAAGTGCTGTTATTAAACTGTTGGAGTGTAGTACCTGGTGATGAAGACAATCTGCTGGTATGCTGAGAAATCTTACTTATGTTTGACTAAGGTTTCTATCACCCTTCACTGGAGGCCTGGTTAGAGGTCTGTGACTACCATCTCTGAGCAGGGATGTCTGTGATGGTGTGGAGTAGTACTTCTTGCTCTATGCTGAAGACCAAATCAAAGAGCAGAAGTGGCAGATCCTAAAAGGTCTATTCAATGCCCTGAAAACCTCATTTACAGGAGTCACTGTGCAGCTCAAAAGCAGTGAAGGTTTACAATGAAGGTGATGGTTGAAGCAGTGCTTGGAAAAAGCTGTGACAAATCATCTATGACCCTGTGAACTAACATTTGCAAACTAAGTTGATTTTGTTTTGGAAACTGTTAAAGTAGGCAGCAATTAGCACAGTCAGGCTGGGACTTTGGTTTGCCTTAATTTTGGGTGGGATGAGCATTTGAAGAGAACTGGTTGCACGGTTCGAGGTCTTTCCTTGAGCCTTTACAACGCAAAGAATGAGTCAACCATGCATGACTGTAAGTTATCTGAATACTGTGAAAGTACATCCATAAAGGTGGAGTCCACATAAAGGCAGGTCTTTTTGGTGTTTCAAAAGCAACTGAGAAGAGGTTGAGAGCCTTCAGTATGGAAACGTAAAGATTTTACAGCAAGTTTTTGTAGTTTGTTCCGCACAAAGGTAACCGCAGATTTCAAGGTGATCGAGGAACTGTGAGTTTAAGCCTGATTTAAGCCTGATTTAAACCTTGAACACTTACAGTAGGATCACAAGAGGTAGTAGCATTTTTTCTTTGATGTTCTGCCATTGTGCGTGGCATTGTAGTGCAAGTGATTAGCAAGAGTTGGAAATAACAAAGCAGATCGTTTTACATGATGTTTTAGCTTGCCTAGAGCTGACAGCCTTTCTCATGTTATCTCAACCCATCGCAAGTTAGGACTCTTTCTGATTAATTTCATAAAAATTCACACTGAGTTCAAATATCACCCTGCCTTGTCTGAAATATAGTGAATAAAACCACATCCCTCATTTGGTATACAAAGGGTTTTGGAATCTCACATATGCTTCATTATTTCTCTGTATAGATTATACAGCTGTTTTATTTTAAGACTTGCTTGAGAATAATTGGATATACAGGGTCATTGTCTGTTCCAGTTTGGGCAGGCATGGTCCTAATTTGGATAAATATATCTTGATCAAAAGGACCAATGAATGGAAAATGCCCCTAGCTTGGTAAAATGATAGTGATTCTTAGGGTTCAGGAAGTTCATGGTCACAAATTACCCCAATACGTTTTTTTAAAACTCAAAAATTTTTTTAAATTAGTGATAAACATTTTAGCCTCTCAATTAATAACCATGTAAAGTATTGCAACAGAAGGGCTGAATGTAACAAGATAAGCAAACTATGCTGTCAAATCCCCACAAGAATGAATTTACTGGGAGTCTTTTATTCCTTCTGAATAAATCTTGTTGACCAATTCCCCTGAAATAGAAATAAACAAACAAATGCACAGGGACAACTTCCACCACACCAGCCTCCTGCTGCATTATGTCTCAACTCTATCAGCAATTGTAGCTGGCCACAAAAACTATTTCATTGCACAGAACATATTTGCCAGTATTTCAAATAAATAAATACATGGTCTTACTCAGCGGACACTTGCTGGGAAATTTCTAGAGCTTTTATTTTCAAGATTTTTTTCATGTCCAGTGCAGTGAATTTTTATTTTCAGAGCTCATGCTGACTATTTACACGAGTTGTTTTCTGTTTTAAAAGAGCTAAATTGTTACTGAAATTGTAAGCTACTAACCTAATCTCAAATGCCTGCTCAAACTATAATTGGATGAGATGTCGTTGCTTAAAATAAATAAAATGGTAAAAGAAAGATGCATAATTGCTCACAAATTTTAGGAAACTTGTGCTTGGTGTCTCTATGACCCACCTTATTTCTCATTAACCCACAGAAAACTTAGCATTCTCACTAAGCACATTATTTTTTCCTAGGCTGGAAAGGAGAGGACAGAAAGTCATGAAGGTTTAGTTCATTTCTAATTTCTCATCAGATGCTTTCTATTATGATTATAGGGTCAGTTTAAATACCTAGGACAGGGAAGCAGAAAGAGAAAATGAAGATAAACAATAGGGACTATAAAAGCTTTAAAAAAATGGTAGGAATTTGTTACTGAGGCAGAAGATTACCTGTGAGAAAATGATATAACAGCTTGTGATGAAGGCTGGTTGTTCATCTATTTGAGTCCTTTGCATAAACTTGTGAAGAGTCATATTGCGGCTGTTTCCTTGCTCCTGCTACTGGAATTGGAAGGGCCAAATCTGGATGATTAGAAATCTGTTTTACAGCAGTCAGATGCTCATGACCTGCTTTTCTCCTTTTGTTGTTCCTCTATTGCATGTGCTGTGCAAATAGCTTTTCTTCCTCTGTGATAGCTACGCTTCAGATGTCTCTTTACAGAGCAAACACTTTACTATCAACTTTTATCAAACTTTTCCTTGCTAAGTGAACCAAGTTACACTCTTTTACATCATCTTTGTCTTTCACATTTTCGTAATAGTCCTTCCCTGCACTTCTACTTGCAATTGATCTTTCCTGAACATGAGGTGACTGAAATCATAATGGCATTGTAGAAAAGCTTCAATAGTATGACTACACTGATTACAATGTGCTTGTTAATACTTCTCTCAACACTCTAAAATTTGCTTTTTTCATCATAGGCATTGTTTAGTTTTTCTACATGGCTATTTCACATCCACACCCATCCTGTGATCAACTAACTCAGCCCTGTTGATGAAGAAGAAGTAACCTTAGCATATTTGTCCCTCAGCACATGATGCTATGTTTCTACTATTGCTATTCTCACCACTGACTTTATCCCAGTCCTCATAGCAGACATATAAGAACTGCAATGAAAGGGACTTCATTTAGGAAGATAGGAAGAGAAGATGTGGACCAAGACACCCAAGCCCTACTGCCTGATGTCTCTTCAGTCACATCCTCCACAGCGACACAAAGCCACAGCCTTTGAAGTGGAGAAAACATGAGGGAGGGCTATTCTTACTCCTTCTTTCTTTCCTTCTTTCTTTCTCTCTTTCTATCTTTCTTTTTTCTTTCTTTCTTTATTTCTCTCTTTCTTTCTTTCTCTCCTCTTTCCTTCCTTTCTTCCTTCCTTCCATCCATCCATTGTGTCACATTTAATGCATAAATATTTTCTGAAGTTTCTGCACCAACTTATGTTCAGCATTTCTTCCATTCATGTGATCATTTCCATTGCTTTTTCAGCTGTTGTCATCCGTTTTTCCTCTTCCCTCTTGCTTTAGGCTATTGCAAAGTCAACAAATTCCTGCAAACCTTCTAGTCCAGCTGGTGTGGGTCTGGCAGTTAATTGCCTGCCAGCTCACCAAAGGTGGGAGCCCTCCTGCACGCTTTCAGACCATGTAGACCTGGTGAACAGATTCTTCAAATCCCAGTTGAGAGACAGCAAAAATCATGCACTTCCAAAGAATTAGGACTTTCTCCTCCCTAAAGTCCCATAGAGAATGTGTTTGGTTTGGTTCCTCTAGATTATCAAAGCACTACTAAGTGATAAAAGTGCCTTCTAGAAACATAGGTGCCTTTAGACTAACATTTTTATACTTGTAACCACCTCAAATAAATCATTCACTGTTTCTCCTCAACAGGAATGTATACAAGTTGTGGTAAAATGTTTAAAGACAGGAACAGACCTTATAAATAATTCAGAAAGAAAAAGGAAATAAGACGTAACTTATTAGTCCACAATGAATATCTAGAGAAAAAAGAACAAAAAATCCAAAGAAGCTGTTTATTCATAAGTTACCGGTACTTATATGAAAAGACAAACCAAAGAAAGTTCTAAAATAACTAGTCGGTTCCACCCCCTCCTTCTCTTTAGGCCACAGTCATGGCATGTGATGAGTTACCACTGAAAAACAGCCGACAAAGGTGGCAGCTTCTGGGGGCATACCCAATTGCTGTCTATTTGCACGTACAATGCCTGGCATGTGAGAACGCAGACACTGTAACACTCTTCTGCAAATAGTAGAGGGTGACAACAATTACAATCGGCTGTATTATTGGTATGTGCTGTGTGCACACTGGACATGAAACAACAGAACAGAAACAGCAGAAAACCAAGCAGATGGGGATAAGGAACATCTATCATTTGGGCTTTTTAGGTTAGAGGTTTCCATGCTGAAGGTATGTGGGCTCAAACAAACTTCACAGTTTAAGTAACCATTTCTCTGACTTTTTAGCTCAAAACAATAGTCTATAGCCTTAACCTTTTATATATGATGTATAAATAAGTTGGGAGTTCTTTCCTTCCGAAATAGGCATTAATTTATATTTCTCCCACAAGTCGATCATTCGTGTTTCCCAATAAAAGGGTGTTAGGGCTGCTATCTCGCTGCTGCTTAAGCATTTATCACTATTATAAGTGGTTCCCTGTAGAATGGTTCTTTTCTTTTGCTACTTCTGTATGTTGAAAAATGAAATCACTATTTATATTTTTCTGTGAAAACTGGAGAACATATTACTTGCCCTCATTAATACCACCCCAGATGTTAGAGGTTATGCTGCACTACACTTATAATGCTCAACAGTAAAACATTTGATTTTTTATAATAAATATTGAATAGATAAAAAAATCATCATTCACTTTTCTTAAGAGTTATAATATTGACTTCACAAAAGTCAAATTAAATAGAGCCATGAATACACACCATGAAATAGATTTTCAATACTTGAACAGCATCATCATATAAAGAAATATTTTATGACACCCAGGATGTTTCCTAGTAAATAGAAGAATGAAGAAAATAGAGGAAAAAAAGGAAGATGATGTTGGAGAGTTAAATAAATTGTGGGGTCTTTATGTTAGCCAAGCAACCCACAGTACTGTGGCTAGGTTCATCCTTTCCTTCAACCCTTTTTTATCTGAAGCCACATATCTGAATTACAACGAACTGATGAACTTATTTCAACTAAAAGAACAATCAGCACCCAGCTAAAACTTCTTCCTTTCTTCTCTGTTAACTCCTCCCCTTCCTCTGTCCTCACCTACTGTTACTATGAAGGTTATTGTAAGGTTTCCACATGAGGTTATAGCTGGGAAGTAAGAGTTTTATATAAAAACTTGGGAGAAATGGAAGTAAAAATCTCCAACCCAGCTGATTCATGCTGCTATAGCCAAAGCAGTGTTATTCAAGGTAGGAAATGTTATGGAGCCTGTCCTGTAAGATATATCTCTTCATTTCTGCTATTTCTACGTCCAATTCAGACTACACTGTTTCTTGTGGTTCCATATATCTTGGTTCTACCTGGGCGCATGAGAGCCAAGGGAACCAAAATACTTGCTACAAGTCCAAAATGTGTTCCTTGGTACTGCATTTCACAGCTGGTCAAGTGGCGTTTTGTTGAATTTGTTGATTATGGTAAATAAGACCATTTTTTTAATGCACTAGCTCATTCTCGTCTGAGCCTGCTGTGTTTGAATGTCATTGTTTGGTTTAACTGTAACATCCAAACCTACCATTCAGGCATTAGCATCATCTTCATGTGGGAGGTGACATTGAGCCACGGGCCTCCTCTCGCTTTCACATGCATTATAGATGCAGAATGTGTCAAAACTTCTCAGTATCCATTGTCTCTGATCTGTATTTGAGAGACATCACAACACGCAGGAGTGTACAGAGCAACTTCTCCAAGGACTTTCCCATCCTCCTTGACAGAGTACCACATCTTCACAAAAAAAAACCGAAAAACCCAAACAAAAAGAAAAATCCCCACTTCTTCCTGACAAACAAAGGCTGCTGTGGTGGCTAATGGGTGGCAATTAAACACCAGTGGAGTGTGTCCACTTCCCATCTTCCTTTAAGACTCACTAAGCACAGTCTTGTATAGCAATACTCCATCTGGGAACCCACACATCTTGCAAATTACCAGCTGATTGGTACTTCTGCCTATATCTCAAAACATTAACTCAAAGAATTTTCAGCCTCTGCATCATATCAATAACACCTTGCCCCATGGATTTAAAAGAAATCTTCAAAAGGGTTTTCTATTTAAATTATTTATTCATTTAATTCCCATTAAAAGGTAACCCAGATTTATTCCAGTTGCACTTAACATCCTCTCAACTTATGATAAATTCCATCTGTATAAACACACCTGTGTAAGAGAAACAGCATACAGAGGACTACAGATGTTAAATAAAGTGTAAAAGGAAATGTTTCAGGTGGGTTTTATCGTGATGAACTTTACAGCAATATTGCTCTCTCAAGATAGGTGCTCCATGCCAGCCAAACACTTCATGGCTGAATGTTGTTTCTGTAAGAGAGGCCATTTTCTAGTCAGCTTTTGTTATATATACATGCCCTCACATTATTTATTTGATCTTTCGGTCAGTTGTTGACACCATGAAGTCTCAAGATTTTTTTTGTCAGAGACAAGGCTCTTCCTTTTTCCTGAAGAAGCGTCATATATCTGATCCTGCTTCACATCTCATAGAATGGGGGAGAAGAGGAAAGTCGCAAACTCCCAGTCTTTGTGGCAAACAAGAACCAGAAATGTTGTAAAATACCTAATCAGCATAGAATAATATTTGGTAAAGACTCTTGTTCACCATAACCTAATTCAACCCTGATTAGATCAAGGTGCATGGCTCTCGGTTAGGCCAGTCATGCAAATGCATGAGGTGTAGATGTTGTAGTGCACCAGATGGCTGTGAAGACCAGTGGGTGAATCTCACATTCAGGGTATGAGTGTTGGCAGGGGCTTAGTTTAAGAAGTTGAAGAAGTTGTCTGATATTAGAAGATAATTAAAATCTTCTATCACAAAATTTTGCGTTGTAACTACATACCAGGGTTGCTTTGATACCTTATTTTTCAGGATCATCTCTGGATCGCCTCTGTTCAAGATTTTAGCCAAAAATTTGCAAGGCATCAGAGGTTTTTATTTCTAAGAATTGCTTGCTGCATTTTTGTGTTAATGAACAGCATGATAAACGCAGCTAGCTTAAAAATTTCACAGGTATGGCAAGACTGCAGTTCTCCCACGGCCATTGTCAGTCCTTGAGAAACTTAATTTGTATTACAAATCATGGCAACTTCTCTTGAACCAATATACTGCCACTGACTGAAGCAAAAAATCTCTTTTAAGAAGCTATGCTCCTGCCTAAGCTTAAGCAAATGCTCATAGGAAATAGCAAACTTCTGAAAAGGATAGAATAAGAAGTGAACAAAAGTCAGGAAACTGAGGGAGTACATATCCTGCTTCCTAAAGTAATTCTTAGACATAGCTGTCTATTTTGGCATGATGTAGCAATGTAAGAAAATAATCCTATGATGATTCTTAGTGTAAAATCTTTTTTGTAGAAATAATTTTTCATACTTGAAATTTATGAACTATTTTGAATCTAGAAGTAAGACCCAGAACTAGATTTATTGTGGAAAATTTGTTTCCAGTGAACTCACATAATTTGAGGATTTATGTTTTTGGAAATTTTTACTAACTTACTGTTTTCAGACTTCAAATAAAGGTGAATGATTCTAGGAAAAAAATCCCATTCATTTATATTCAGCTTTTTTCTGAATAGTTTCATATTCAGAGGTCCAAGACTCTCCAGCGTATATTGACAAAAAATACCCCTAAGATCAAAATTTCAAATTGTGTATTAAACTGTGAAATTAGAAGTGTTGTATTGGAATAGAAGTATTTAGCTCATTTTTGCAATTAACTGTGCAAATGTTTGCAACAATCTTTCCTGTAATGTGCTATGCATCAAAAAGAAAATCAAAAGTAATTCTGAGCAAGAACAGGCTAAGATATTATTGCACATCAGACAGCTGATGTTTCTTCAATAAACTAAGAAATGGAAGTTCATTTCTCCTCTCCAGTTCCCATGCTCACCATCCATGTGCAGCTTACATGAAAAAGGCAGTGTTATAAAGCTTAACCTTACTTATTTCTCTAATATGACCTTCTTAATATATCTATCTTTTGCTATCTGCCTGTCTTATAAACATTGAAGTCTCTGGATGGGCATAGATGTTAAATGGCTGTTAACCATTAACAGTCTTATTTTTGATGATGACTCTGAATTCCTGTCACTACATATGGAATCATCAAACCAGCAGACAAGGGCAGATTTCCCTTCCCACACTTTCATATGGGGAAAATACAGGAAAAAGGTGGGAAGAGAAATTTTCTGAAGGTCATGTATAAGACCACTATTTGAATGCTTTTGCAATGATGAAAATGGCTCTTCATCATTAGTACAAACACTTGCTTTTTCAGAGCTGTTGCACACTCAGATTTTTTCACTAACCTCAGTAGGAGCTAAGAGAATCCAGGCCCTTTCAAACTCAATACCATAAGAGTACAATCATACCCTCTAGAGGAATGGAAAGCAACATGCATACCTACACTATTGTGTATTCTATGTCTAGCATCAGCTTTGTTCTAAACACATACTTCTTTTTTTTTGTTTCTGGATAAAAATAATAACTAATAGCAATCCAAATACATTGCATGACACTAAATACACTTTTTTTTTTCCCCTTTTCTTTTTGATTTGTTAAAAATGGCAGAGATTTTTGCACTGGAAATACCAGATGGTGATTTTCTAAACTGCCCTAGACTCCTTCCTTATTCTCCCAGCATTTAATTCATTCCTGTTTGATGGGCTTAGCTCTCTTGTTACCACTCAAAGGCCCTATATGATCAGCTTGGACTTCTCAGATTGGTATCCTGCTCTCCTGTGAACAAATAACCTGCACTTTCAGAATTGTAACTCTTTTACCTCCAAACTCCATTACCTTTCCCACTGATATTTTTCTTAACCTCAAGAGTGATTTCTCTTGAGATGTGTGAAACTGCACAATCACAGCCCACATAAAGCCGGAGGCACACTTTTTCCAAGAAAATACTATCTGATTTTTCAATCTTCTCCATCTTTCCATATTGCCCGTTCTTGGTGCCATGTGATTCTTGTGCTTTACATGTTCTGCAGAGCAGTTAAATATGTCGTACGCAGCTGGGTCTGAATTCTTGTCCAGCAAGAGTGAGAGATAAGATTTCCCCACAGACGTGTGCTCGTGCACAGATGCTAACAGGAATTTCATTGAGGTTATAAGTCCTTGCTGGTTTTCTACATTACCATTAACTTGTGCTTGACACAGGTTGGGTCCATGGCAGCAGCAGAATTACCTGGCTAAGGATTACCTCCTCAAGGATGACTTTAAAGTTACAACACTATAAAACACCTGTGAAAATTCATCTGGAGTTCAGGCCTGGCACTCTGGAGACGCAGCTCTTCTGCACCGCTTTTCTCTCTCCCTCCACAGGCTTATTATCTCCTCAGACATGACCTAGCACAGTCTTTGAATTCACAGCTATTGTATAGTGTACGTAAATAAAATATGTTCTGATGTTCCCTGGTATTAAATTAGTTAAGGAAAAATCTTACTATCTATACTGTTGCAATATTGACCAGTACCCTTTACACTAAATGGAGAAAAAGGATCATGTGAACCTACATTCGATCAGACGAAGACAAACTGTTTAAAAAGAAAAAAAGAAAGCCCAAGGGTCTGGTGAGGCAGGACACTAACATAAATAATCTTTGCATAGGGTTGGATATATCCCAGATGGAGAATGTTATGCTGAAGGTATGACAGCAGGTGTCCACCTCTATTTTTTAAAAATAGAGCAAAGAGAGAAAGGAAGGAGTTCCATGAAAGACCGATGCACAGATTCAGAACTGATGAAAAAATGTTTTATAGTTCATAAGGAAACATAGCACGTTTCTCTACCTTTATGTTATTTCTCAAATTCGTTTCAACTAAATTGCTAAATATTGAGATGTATCAGGAGAGCATTTATTCAATCGGTCTCTATGAGTACCGTTGAGACTGTAATATAGGTGTTTGCAACTTATTTATTGCAATAAACAGTAGCAAAGGAAGCATCATATGCAATGTTTAGGAGAGAAAGGGACTGAAGTCAGGGTGACAGGGTACACACAAGTCAAAAGCTGCTTGTTTGCTTGGGATGCCCTGTCCTGTTTATGATTATGTTGATGTTGTATATTTGATTATAGTATAACTCTCAACTTTTATAACTCTCAACTTTTCTTGACAGTTCAGAATAATGGAGACACCAGCAATTTCTGTAGAAGTGCAAACCTGTGCCTTCTGTGACGTAGCAGTGTGTGAAAATACCGGATTTGGTTTTAACTCCTACATCCTGAGTGCCGAACAGTGACTCGTTCAGCTCATGTCGTTTCTTAACTTCAGTAGGATTAGATGTGTAAGAAAAACATAAATCAGCTCTCTTTTAGCTTGGGCTTACATTAATAAATAATTTTTATAAACGCACCCTGAAATCTCAGGTCAGTAGCAAAAACCTGTTGAGTTTTGGGCAAGACTGTGTTGCTGAAGTCCACCTAGCTTCAGCAAGAATTAATGGCTGACAGTAATAAAGTACTGAAGATGTCTTCCCATGCCAGTTGAGGTACAATTAATGTGAGTCTTGTTGTCCTTCCTCACCTTGCCAGGAGAAAGGAAAGAAGGGACAATCACCTGACTCTTCAGTCTGTGCTGCCTACTGCTACCGCCGCGGCGTAACAGGCGCATTGGAGAAAGTTCAGCTCGTATTTACTGGTAGTTACAACTACAAAGTTTTCCACCCAAACAAAACAGGTACTAATGGGTTTCCTGCTTCACCCCAGTGATCCAGCTGGTACATCTCTGTTGGAACAGGAGAATCACTGGCTGTCCACTTGTAGCCTGATATGTGGATTTTCTCATCTCTTTTTCAGTATCTAAGAGTGTTTCAGGATTATGGTGGCCTAAATGGGTCTGAGTCACTGCCTCTTTGGAAGACAGCTGACAATTAGTCTCAGGCATGCTGGTACATATTGAAGGCTGCTCTAGACAGTTGTCAACTCCCCCATCCCAACGTGACAGAGGGAAGCTGGTCCAGGCAGTGATCTCGGTCTGGAGCTCTTATGTGGCAGGTTTGGAAAAAGCAGGCATGTCTGTCGGGGTGACCTTTCTCGTCCAATCCAGCAGGACCACGGTGACCACTGGGAAGTGCATGGGAAGAAAATTTCTAGATAGTTCGATCTGGCTCATAGGTGCCTTCAGAAATGGGGTCTTGCTATGGTGCCTGTGTTTCATATGTCTGTGTCTGCATCCATTTTAGTTTAAAATGGAGGTCACAGTTCCCTAACACGCATTCGAATAAAATGAAACCAGAAGCTAAATATGGATTAATATTTTATCATATAATATTATCCATATGATAGAGATTTGCAGTTTTCATCTCAGACCCGTATAGGAGTTAAACTTGTGCCCTAAGTTTCAGCTCAGTGCAAAGAGCAAGTAAATGCTGGAAATCAGGATTTGTAATGGCTAACCCAAGCCATCCTTAACTACCTACACCTCTGTAATGTCCTATACTGGCTATGCAACTGTAGAAATACACTTAAAGTAATCTGTCCTTTTAGCTAATAACATCAAAATGAGACCTTTTTCTTCACTTTGCCTGGACCTCTAACCTTTAAAGGTGAGTTAGACAGCTGCAGAAAACCTGATCTCATTTTCTGCCCCTGGCAAGATTTTTTCAAGTTCATCTTCTTTTTTTCCCTTCTCTCAAAATCTGATGAAAAATGAAATGTCATGAAAACAGGCTCTGAGGCTAAAAAACCTCTGTCTGTCTCTGTGACAGATGTCAGTTTGAAAGGTTTCAGGTCACCTGTCAGAAGTATGTCAGTATGATCCATACAAACATCTACTCAACCTCTAACACTAACATTGAGTTCTGCTTTTTAAAATACCCCTTGAAAAAGAATCAAATGATTTCAAGTCACTGCCTTTTCCCCTTTCTTTTAACTCTGATTAATGAGCCAAACTCTTAGGCAAAAAAAAAAAAAAAAAAAAAAAAAAAAAGAAAAAGAAAAAAGGGGGGGGGGGGGGAGCGCCTTTAAAAAAGGACAGCTTGACCTTTTTGTGCCCCTGGCAGTGAACCAATCAGCATTCTCGTAATCCAAACACAGATGCCTGGAGCTAAACAAATCCTATACTTGTGAACAAGAATTCAGTTTGCTGTCAAAATACAATGACGAGCAGCAAAGTGCTGCTCTTAAGCAAAATATCCTGAATTAAATTAAAATGTTTTTGATTAATAAAAGGAGTAACATAAGTAATGTCATACATCACTAATACCATCATTTGGAAACAATTAGGTTGAGATATTTATGCATATACATTACATATGTACATTTAAAGCACAGTACCTCATCTCTACATGAGACATAATCCCATAATATTTTATGCCACCAGGAACATTGCTCATCTAACACTGCAATTCAGTATTTTGTAATGATTAATTAACAGGCTTGAATGTTATTTTGTTCCTGGCTTAGTGTCATAATGTTTGCATTATTTCTCACAACCCAGTTCTGCCCTTTTAAAGACTGAGCCTCTGTTTTGTTAAAAAAATTAATTGCGGTATTAAAGAGAAGATCCCAGCCGCATGACAGTTTTCATCGGCGTGTTGTTTTAATAGTCTACCAAATAGATATGCGCAGAGCTTTCTGCCAATTTCTATTTTCAAATGTCCCACATAGACCGTATTGAGTGGGTTCTTTATGTCAATGGACATGTTTCTGGATGTTTCTTAAAAGTCTGTAGTGTCAACTTTAGGGTCCAATATAACAGTTGGGAAAAAAGATCTGGACATCACACTGATAGACCACAGATGCACCAGATCCAAATTTCAATGTAATCGCAAAGTAATTCAGTGCTAATTTTTGTTGCAGGGCTAAACGTGTCATTTAATTCACACATGAAACTGATGAGAAAGCATAGGTAGTGTTTTTATGCCACTCCCCTCAGGTGTAGTCCTTTTTTTGTAGTCCTCCTTTTAACATTTTCTAATATGTTATTTGTATGCTGCTGCTCACTAAGTGTCCATAAACTCTTCTTTTTCTTGTAAGTGCAGATACCAAATGTGGAAACAAACTGCGTCAGATTTCAGTTCTTTTTTTCTTAATAATTAATGATGGCGCTGTGCCGCTCTCCAGGAGTTAATTTCATTAACATTTAAACTGATTCATATGACAGGAAAACAGTCAGCTTGGTATCAAAGGGTTACAGCTCTTACAAAACAAGTATCAGCTTCATTTTGGGCAGTTCTACAGAGATTTGGGAACAGTTGGAGGCAGAATCATCAGCAGAAAACTATCAGTATTGTTTAGATGAAGATAACCACAAACATCCTGAAATACTTAACCGTGTCTAATCTTTTAGTGACTCATGTTTACATTATTTTCTACTTTAACGTGCATTTCTTTTTTTTTATTTTTTAAATCTTCCAGTTGAACATTATTTTTTAATACAATCATAGAGTGGAAATGAAAAAGTTTACATGTCATATTAGGTTACAAGATGGCCAGTACGATTATTTCAAAACTCTGTTGGGAACGGATAATTTTTCTAAAATCCGCCAGCTGCAGAATTTCTCTGGTCACAGTGGATGTGATGCAGGCTGGGCCAGGACTGAACACTTTCTTGAGTACTTACTGATGCAACTCCAAGTCCACCTTGCAAATGAGGGTAAACCACTTCAACAAGTAATATTCCTTGGGTCTGCAGAGCTGTAAATACTAAGCAGTAAGTACAGAGATTTCCTTTCTAGTGTTCTCATAACTTCAAGGTTTGCAAACAAATCTGCAAGATATCATTTCTTTCTTGTGCCAAAAAAGCTTATTAATCTTATAGGTTAAATGCTAAGAATGTTTAAACAGATGATAAACCATTTAACGTTAACTTTCTTGCCTCCAGTTATTTTCAGCACTTAGGCTGTGACACTCTGCTCCTCTGAATAAAACCGTGAACTAAAAGGTATACACATTCCTTATCACACAGTAAGCCCTTTTAGAACCTAATAAATTAATTACATCTCCAAAGAAAGTCTTTCACTTGCTTCCCTCCCTTAGCATTGCCAACTACATCTGGCCAGCCAGCCAGACGCTGAGAGGGCATTATTGCAGATTACAATCAGAAATGTTGAAGCAGTTATTGGTGTCACACTGGAATAGCATATTAACATTGCCACAAACAGTCTTTCCCTTGTAAGAATAGCGCTTTGATGTTCAAACCTCTAGCAAGAATATTAGGAAACAAAAAAAAAAAAAAAAAGAAAAAAGAAGGGAGGGTGAAAACAGCAATGATTGTGAAGACAGATTTCCCAGCTGAAATTAATAATTCTGAGCAGCACTAAAATTAATTACTCTGTAGTTGTAAGCAGGCAGCGGATTTATGGTAAATGACAGAGTGTTTGCAAATTTTCCTGACTACTCGATTAGAAAATGCACCAAGTACAGGCGTCAGCCGAGCATGCATTATTTAAGTGGTTGGTGTCTGGCGACAATCTGGAAGCTGCAATTGTTGTGGTTGCCCGTAGGAAAATTCGCACTTTCTGGGAGAAATTCTTTCACCTTTGTGTGCCCACAGCACGGGTCTCTCCTCATGGCAGCTGTAGGATACACTGGAACTTCGTGACCTGGAAAATGTGGGACAACTGACACAAGGTGACCCCCTGAATGCTGGGGTAGGCCCAATTAATTTAAAATTTTGCTTGGCCTTGTCTCTTCCAATTTTCTAAATCCTCTGGAAAAATGATTAATGCGTACACTGCCAATGCGAAAATATTTTTGACCCTATTAAAGTCGACCAAGGGTAAACCAAGTGTAGGCTGGCATTGTATCAAACTAGCTTTATTAAATTTGATTGGAGGTTTGTATGAGGAAGGGACAGACAAGGACATTATTTTGCACAGCAACTCCCTTTTAAATGAAAATACTGGGAGGAATACAAAGTACTGGTATGCATTGGTACAGAACTGTATTTAACCTAGCAAAATCTTACCAAAAAAGTGATTATTTCTGGGAAATCTGAGTATTTCCTCCCTGTGAATGTTTGTTGTCAGTGAAGTTGATTCATTATACGACGAGTGTTGTTTCCCTTGAAGAGGAAAGAGGGTGATTCAAAGCTTGCCTTACTTCTTGCCTTTTTGGATTTTTATTCTCCCATTTATTCTTGTCCTCCCGCTCCAGCAGCTGAAGACACATCCAGAGGAGGGCTAGAGGAGTGGGACTAGGCAGGTGTAGGCACAGAAAGTCACACGAAGTGCTGTTTTCAACACTTTCCCCAATTTCTACAGCAGTCCATGCTCTTTTTTTTTTTTTCCAGTGAGATTTCTCGGCATTCATCCTGGTACATTCATGATCCTTAAACACAAGACCCTGTTCTCAGCTCCCAGGAACCTTTTAAGGCTAAAAAAGACATACTGTCCAGATTTGATTCCTCATAATGACTATTTTAGCTAAAAAAACCCCAAAACCAAAACAAAATGTAACACCACTTTCTAATTTTCTGAATAGAAAAGAGCGACAGCTGCTCTGTTTTTCAACCCCCTAAAACCTAGCAGAGGATTTCAGGTGCCATCCTGTCCTCCCTGCTTCTTCTTGTCCTGTTTGGGTATCCTGTTGGCTAGCTTGCCTAATTTAAAGTAAGTTTATATGAAGAAGGCGATCGGTCATAAGTTTGTCTGCTCCCAGTCCGCTCTTGTCCGCTCTCCTAAAGTACCCCAACTCTAGCTTGGAAATGGCAACGCCATTAATTTAATTTGGTGTGATTTGTTTGCATGGAGGGCATGCTACCTCCGATGCAGGATCTCCAGACTGACTCTTGCCTGCCCAGCTGCTGGACGGAGATGTGTGCAGGAGCCCTGAACACCTAGGGATGCTGGCTACAGGGTGCGGAGTTTTAGGGCAAAGATACTCATTAAACAATCTGTCAGAGGGTTTTTCTGTTTAGTACCAGCTGACAGTAAATCACAAACAAAAACCCTTTAAATGAAGTGGTCCAACTAATGCAGAGGAGAACATTCAAAGCCTTTAGCACTTTTGAGTGGTATAAGACTCATAATTACAAAATGTTCTGTGCTGACAACATGAAATAATCCTTCAGCTGCTCAAGACAGAGCAAAAGCAAAATCCGCTCAGCCTAGGCAGCCTTACTTAGAGGTGTAACCGTGGAGAAAAAATAACCAGACTACCGTCTTTGAGGAGATGGACATAATGATGCACATGAATGACAGCCTTATTTTGGTAAGATGTGAGCTCACTGGAGACCACGAACAGGCTGTCAGCAGATAAGCGTTAAATGATTTTGATGAAATGACTGAAATTCTGCTTGAATTAAGCTTGATAAACTAAAATGAAGAAGCCCCTAAACATCCTTATTGAACTTCCCCCAAATGCACATTTAGTATCCTCAGAAAACATTCCATCACAACTAGATGTAGTGCAAATATAAATATGTACACATACACATATATATGCATAAAGTTTTTAATTAGAGAGATGTGGACAAATTGTTTTTGTCTACACTACTTTCAACTTAGTTATCTAGAGTCAGAGTGAAGCGTTGTATTCCTCCAAACCTGTGATATGTCAGTTAAAGCCAGCTAAAAATTAGGTGTGATGTGCAAAGTTTGGATCTGACTATCAAACAGGTTTTTTCCCAAAACTCAGGACTCATTTGCAGGCCTCATCTATTTATATCTAAGCAACTATTAATATAAGAAGATCTCTGAATGTCTATTTACTGACATAAATTTGAATTGGCTGAAATGAAGGACACTGTAAACTTGATGTGAAAGAACTTAGATTTAGGCATGTGAAAGAGAAACATGATGGTAGCTCATCCCAATCCAGGAAATGAAACAAAGACTGTTGAAATGAAAAATACATATATAGGAGTGCACCGCTGTTATACTTGAATTATTTCATAGTTTGTGAGTGAGTGGACTCGGTAACTTCTCCAGTAAATTAGTCTTTCTAGCACATAGTGGACTGCCTACAGCGTTTCTGAGAACAGCAGCAAATCCAAGAACAAGAAAAAATATTATTTGCATGATTCTGAGCTACTTTTAATACTGAAACTTCAAAGATGAGTTCACCAAGGGGTGAGAGGACTCATAAAGTGTACAAGTCTAATTTGTTGAAGAGATGCAGACAGTTTCTAAAATGACTAAATAAATTGCAATTCATTTTTTTCACTTCTATTTTATCTCTGTGCTTTATGTGTTTATAAGGCATCTATCATTTTATGCTTAACTATGAAACATTTTGAGTCATATTCTCCCTAAAATTCTCCCTTAGTAACTAAAAGGAGAAACACAGAGAGACACCTGTAAGCCGGTTCAACCAAATATTTTACTCATTTGTAATATGAACCTCTGACGATAGGGCAACATCTGCGGTCGATCTTTTGCAAATGCTGCCTTGGAGATACATCAAAAGAGTCTTGTCCTGGGTTCGGACTGCTTCTAGGACTCCCACTCCTGTGGCCTTTGCCACCACCTTGCTATTTTACTTCTCTTTTCTGCCTTTTCTGGAGAACTCAGCCCTTTCAGTGATAATTATCCATACAAACAAGACCTGTGCTCTTTTGCCAGGCTGTTCGGGTGGCGTTGCTGTTGTTGAACCACTTGCTCACTACTTGATCAGTGATGACCAGTCGACTCTTGGAGACTGGGGGATAAATAAACTGGGAGGAAAGTTGGGGGCCCTAAAGTCTTGTAAAGGGATTGCAAATAATATCTGTGTATTCAGCAGGACACCTCTTTTCATTTCAGAAATATGCAGTGGTGGACATCACAGAAGAAGGCTTTGCGTTTCACTGACAAAACACTGTAGGAACTGAAAAAATAATAAGCTAACAGTTTTCTGGTGTAAGTGGGAAATGAAGGATCAGGTCTGAGATTTGTTGCAGTACTTTACAGTACAGTTACAAAACACCAACTGCTTGTCTTCCAAACAGGCTCAATCCTGGTCCTACTGATAATTACAGCCACCACATCATTATCCTTAGTGCGACACATGCACTGTCAAAGTTATTTTGGTGTCCAGCTTGTGGTAGGACTGCTCCTGACTTATGTGGATTCAAGGGTCACAAAATGAGTAGACGTCACCCTTAGACGGCATCGTGCTGAGTTACTTCAACAAAGAGGAGACGTGGTCAGGCATGAACAAAATGAATGTGTCCAAAATATGCAGCATTATGAGGTCTTTTGCTCCAGATGCGTCCACGAACTCACTGGAGCTAGTGGTCAAGATGTTTAGATATCAGGGGGCCTGAAACCTCCAGTCTTGGTGCTTCTCGTTTTAATCTCTTTTCATAGTTCTCCATTTTCTGGACTGAACACCTCTGATTCATGAGAGCATAAAACTTTTCTTGTTTAATCCAAAATCCAGGAGATTGCTCTTCCCCTCAGGATGAGAGAACCGGGAACCTCTCTCATCAAGATAAGCGTTATCTTTAGTTCCAGCCTTGTGATGACTGTGCCTATCAAAATGCCCCTATCAGACCAGTTGTGTATCAGCAATGGTTCTGTCTCTTCCTGAATGGACCATAACGTCTGGGAGAATTTGGGCTGGCTCCACTTTGTGGTGTGCTAAGCGCAAGACCTAGGCTGACAATTTTTTGAAGACAGTGGAGAGTAAGGGGAGGAGAGTGGTTAAATATCATTTTGCAGAGAAAACAAGGTAATTTTCTTGGAAAAACGTAGTAACAGCTCATCTGAGCACCTGGCTAAATGCAGAGGGTTGATTTGCCGGATGAGATATTAGAGGTGTGTCTGTTCATGGATAGCTGAGCATATCCATTGCCTAAGTGGGAAGGCATTCACTGTTCACACTGACAGCTGCTGTGGGGTGAGGTGGGAACTACCAAAGAGATGATAAGGAGTAGATTGATTGTGCCGCTATGTCGAAAGGCCTGCCAAAGGCTAGTGCAATCTTGAGTTCAGTCCAGCTTAGCTCCTTTCCTCTTTTATTAATTTTTCAATGAGGAGCAGACGTGAAGTTTTCCAGGAAAATGGTGTCTATAGGGCAGATGAGTGGAATAAATGCAGATAATTTTATCTTTTATGACTAAAAATACATATACATTCCGTATTAACCACCACAGCAATCCTGTAGCTGGAATGGTAGATTTAATGTTTTCCCCTGTTAAATGTTGAAAAGTTTTCCAGCTGAGGATTCTGCAGAGGCAAAGCCCTAACAAACTGGTGCCCAATTACTGTTTTAATTCCCATATTTCCAAAATTAAGTATAAAGGTCGAAGTAATTAGGAGCTATTTCCTGCATTAGGCACAGTAGAAATTAAGTCTTTTGTAACACCACAATTCTTATTTGACTGAGGATTACCTTTTATGTAATGTTTCCTCCCAAGTTTTACTGTGCTACTGAAGCTGCATGGTTCAGTCACGACAGGACTTAGATTCTCTGCATCCCAGAGACCCGTTTGCAATTATAACATCTTTATGAGGGTCTTGTTTAACCGTTGTTACATGGTAATGTAGCCAAGCATTTGGTTCTTGCTTAAAAATTGCTGAGGGAGACACTACCTGGGATACGAAGTTAAGACAGGGATCTACTCCACAGCTTAACTCTGATGGAAGCAATCTGGTTGGAGTCCTTTCCCTTTGTATATTTCTCTACCTAAGCTTCATGACCCTTCCAATTTATTACAATGGATATCACGTGGATGAGCATGTATTCAGGTCATTTTTAAAGAGTATATTTTTCTCGGTGTTTTCGGTTCACAGCAGAATTGTGCCAACTTTAGGATCGCCAGCTGACTCCATTTCACCCTTAGCTATTGGTCAAGACATTTCCCAGTGAACTATTATCCACTCATTTTAATCATCCGAAGATAACTCAGAAGATCAGTAGAATATAATATCCTAAAACTTTGTATTTATTTTTGAAGTACTGCACCATGCCAGCACACTTCTATCATGTCACATCATGTTACACAGACTTACAGTGAGAAGAAATTTAACGGGAAGTGACATGGTGTAAGTGATGCACTGACATGTATAATTTAAAGACTATACTCTTGTTGGAAGCAGACACCTGCAATTAATTCAGATATTGGGAATTCAAAATGAAACTGATGATTAAAGCCAGAAGGGACTTAAGATGCATATTAAGCTCATGAACTGGTGAATTTCTCTGTTTATTCATCAGAACCGCACAGTTACTAAATTTCTTCTGAGAACTCATCTGCAGAGTATCATTGCTGCTGCTTTGATGAGGTATTATCAGTCTATAAAATACACAGAAATTCACATTTCTTCAGGCCCTGTCTTATCCATGAAGGCAGAGCTTGATTTGAAAGCAATTTAAAAAGGAGATATCTTGTTTTCTGTTCTCTTAATATTTTTGATTAATTCAATATCTAAATTGTTGACTAATTTCATCTAGGAAATTTCAGTTGTTTTCTATGGTTCTATGTTAGTGGGTTTACTGAATATCAAGCAGAGATAATGCTTCATGGACGTGACCAGAAATCATAATTTTCTATATGCCATTTTGCAAACGTGCGTTGTTACATCTCATAAATACCTTTTCACAGACAACTTTAATGCAACAAAACATGCTGTCCTTGAAGTGTACCTACCCATCCTTTGGATTTTTTTCTATGGTTGCATATCTGTAATCTGAAATTCAGTATTTTGATCATCTCTGATGGTGGGAAAATCCTGCTTTGTTTAGCTGTGCCCTACTATGAAAGCCCTAAATGAGCCAACAGCTTGAGCCCTGCATACTAATAGTAATGAACATTGTAATCTTAAGATTGAAGAAATGTGTACTTTCTGTCTATTGAAATAATTCAACACGTGGAGACATATCTGTGCATCTATTTACTTAAAAAGACATTTAAGAAAGCTACTGGAACAGCTTTGAAATATACATAATGTGAAAAACGTAAAAGAACAGCAGCAACAGCAGAATTCATCCTACTACACCACCAGTAATTTCCATTGTGAGTTTATACTTACTAACTTTATGGATGGCTTATAGCTGATTAAATGCTAACCTGTATTTATTTACAGCTTGTCTGTTATTTCCCACTGGACCACAGACAATTGATCAAAAAGACACTGTTGACAGACACCTAAATTAGTAAACCAGAGATTAGGATCTTTGTTTAAAAATAATCATCATGTGAATGTTAATGCTTAGGGCTCTGTAAAAAGTTTTGGTTTTTTTCTTTAAGTGTAAACTCTTCCTTTCCTGAGACCATGGCAGTTGACAGAAAAAAAGTAAGAAAGGTAAAAGTTGGAGCGTGTCCTGGAAATGAAAGATTGCTCTGGCATCAAGTTCTCACATGTATTAAGAAAGCCCAACAATTAAATAATAGTGTAGGTACACAAAATGCATTGCAAACTCAGGGGAATATCCCAGGTGGACAAGAACACAAATCCATGTAATCGTTGCACTGCAAAGTGGAAGCAGCATTGCCAAGATCCGCCCTTCGGAGCTGAGCCAGCCCTCCCTTGCAAAACTGCTGGAAGATGCATTTCCCTGGCATTGGAAATATATATATTTGTATTTCTAACAAAGCTCTTAAGTGCAGGCAGTCTGTCTGATGCCCCCTAAATTGCCGATTATTCATTTTTCCACATCCTGTCATTTCTGGGACTGTTTGATTAGGCAAGCATTCTCGTCCCCCCCCCCCCCCCCCCCCCCCCTTTTTTTTTTTCCCTGGCTAGACTACTTCTATCAGCCAATAACAGGGGGTTGAATTGTGAGGCTGGCCAACCTAGTACAACACACTTGCTTCATTTTCCCTGAAGAGTTTGGCAGTCCTGAAAGACATGCTCAGTGTAAACGAACAACTGAGAATGTAATTAAGAGGCATGTTAAACTATAAAAAAGGGGTAGTAACCACAGTATGCTTTCATTAATTAAAGCACTTTCTAATATCAGCCAATTACATCAACCTCCTCTGGCCCTTATATTTCTTAGGCTTTGTGTAACCGGTCCCTTTATCTCTAATGGGATCCTTATAATGCTGACCATGTGGCTTTAGAACAACACCAAAATGCTAATCTAATCCCCAGTGTTGCCCAAAGGCATTACATGGGCCCTGACATGGATCCAAGATTGGTGGCACCCTAATTCAAATAAAAGCAAGAATTAGGGCTGATCAGGTGTCTCAGTGACAACAGTACAATGAGCGATTGGGGGGAAGGTGGGGGCAGGTTGGGGAGGGGGGGGGATGGCAGCAGCAAACGATCAGGCACATTTCAAAAGTAATTGGTCTCCAGGGAGGGTGCGGGTTGCTTCCTAGACCACTTCTACAGAGCCCTTTGCACCTTGCCAGCTGGAGGGAAAGTGCAGCCACTTCCAGAGAACAGCAGCGGGGCTAATGGAAGTGCACGTACGTGTGAAAACGGAAAGCAGGCAGCATGAAACCCAAGGAGTCGATTATAAACGGGACTTCCTTCCAGATTTTCCTTTTTTTTTTTTAAATTCAGTCTCGCCATTGTGCCAATTTTGCAGATAGCTGGATTAAATGGGGAAAGTTAGAAAGAACTAGTTTAAAACCACAGGGCTCCAGTTCCATCTTTGTCTTGCTGCATATGCAGCATGAAATGAAATGATGTCAAAGGCACAGTAAGGCTTTTCAGTATTATTTTTTTTTCCATAACATCGACTTTCATGAAGCACTTTTATTCCGTAGATCTCAAAGCATTCTCCAGTTGCATGACTGCAGCGTCATCGCTACTTTGCACAAAGGGGAAAGATGCTGAGAGATGGTGTTTTGTGCTCAAAGGCACTGAATGCAGCCTCCAAAAAGGACATCCTCTTAAGGGCTCACCTCATGAGATTACAGGCATCTTCCAATAAATAAATAACTAAATAAATTTAAAAAAATATAAAATGTCTCTGCTGTAGCTCTAAATGGATTGACCAAACAGAGAGCAGAATAGGAAACCAAATAACCCAGGAAATATTTCAGCTCTTTTTAGCTGTTAGAAACTCTCCAGGAATTCTCTTTATCAGACTTTCCCTGGCTTCTTGCTCTGCCACATCAGGTACCTGCAAGTCTCTAACTTTAGCCTGTAACCACTGTTCAGGCATGACTAAGTTTTCCAATGTGACTAAAACACAGCATTTAGTCAGTGGAATTTAACACTCTTTTTCAAGCTCCATCTCTGTGTTGCTGTGTCCCGGGCAGCTTGTCCAATCCAATCTGTGCTTTTGGGCATCGGGGCAGAAAATTTCCCGTATTGTTGGGAAGGTGAGTGTCAGATTTGCCTTCAGAAAGCTGTGAGAGGACCCCAAATTTTTATTACTTTCTCCTGTATCTTTTTTTATGCCTCTGCAGGTGACAGAAACATGTGCAACAGATGATTAAGTTCTGATTTCTTTTTTTTTTTTCCCATCTGCTGGAAAGGTATAGAAAGATCCGAGAGTGTATTAGAAGATAACACTTGCTGATAGACCAGACCAACTTCTGCAAAATAATTTTTGAGCAGGTAGCAGAAATGCATTTGTGTGCATAATTTTTGTCATTAACTGTTTTTTTTTCTTTGTTGACAAAAATCTTCACTTATTTACTCAGACTTTACCACGTAAGAAAACACAGCTTTGAATTGTGTGAATTTTCACCTGGAAAGCCACAGGTTAATGCAGAAAGTTTCTGGAAACAGTCAGACTTTAGGTTTTACATGTTTTCTACCATAACCTATCCTCTACAAAAAGAACCTTCCTGTCATTAGAGCAACCTGCTTTGTGCCCTGTGAACACCATCTGACTCTTACCAAAATATTTGAGTCTTACAGTCCAATTTACTGAACGTTCTTCTTTGTGTCCCAAGTTATTCTGATGAAGATGTAAAGAAAAATTTGACTACTATACTTTTCTTATCTCCTTGCTGAAAGGATGTTAGCAGGCTGACGACCCTGGACTTCAGGAGAGCTGACTTTGGCCTCTTGAAGAATCTGCTTGGTATGGTGCCGTGGGATGAAGCGCTGGAACGAAGAGTGGTCCAAGAGAGTTGGTTAATGTTCAAGGACCACGTCCTCCAAGCACAGCAGCAATGCATTCCTACAAAGAGGAAGGCAGGCAGAAAAGCCAGGAGGCCTGCGTGGATGAATAAGGAGCTCCTGGAAGTGACCAAAAGAAAAAAGGAGGCCTATAGGGAGTGGAGACAGGGGCGGGTAGCCTGGGAGGATTACAGAGGAATCGTTCGAGCAGCCAGAGAGCGTGTTAGACAAGCTAAAGCCCAGTTAGAACTAAATCTGGCCAGGGACGTTAAGACAAACAAAAAATCCTTCTATAGGTATGTCAGTGAGAAAAGAAAGACTAGGGAAAATGTAGGCCCTCTCCGGAAGGAAACGCAAGAACTGGTTACCCGGGACAGCGACAGAGCTGAGGTACTCAATGACTTTTTTGCCTCAGTCTTCACAGACAAGGACAGCAGCCGCACTGCCCAAGATGCAAATTGCAAAGGAGAGGACTGGGAAAACGGAGCACCGCCCGCTGTAGATGAAGATAAAGTGAGAGACCACCTGAGGAACCTGAAGGTGCACAAGTCCATGGGACCTGATAAGATACATCCATGGGTCCTGAGGGAACTGGCAGATCAAGTCGCTAAGCCACTAGCCATCATATTTGAGAAGTCGTGGCAGTCTGGCGAGGTTCCTGCCGACTGGAAAAGGGGAAACATAACCCCTATTTTCAAAAAGGGAAACAAGGAAGACCCGGGGAACTACAGGCCAGTCAGTCTCACCTCTGTGCCTGGCAAGATCATGGAGCAGATCCTCCTGGAAACTCTGCTGAGGCACATAGAAAACGGGGAGGTGATTGGCGAGAGCCAACATGGCTTCACCAAGGGCAAGTCATGCCTGACAAATTTGGTGGCCTTCTACGAAGGGGTTACAGCGGCAGTGGACAAGGGAAGATCTACTGATGCCATCTACCTGGACTTGTGCAAAGTGTTTGACACTGTCCCACACGATATCCTGGTCTCTAAATTGAAGAGACATGGATTCGATAAATGGACCTCACGGTGGATAAAGAATTGGCTGGACGGTCACACTCAAAGGGTTGCGGTCAACGGCTTGGTGTCCAAGTGGAAAGCAGTGACGAGTGGCGTTCCTCAGGGGTCGGTACTGGGACATGTACTATTCAACATCTTTGTCAGCGACATGGACAGTGGGGTAGAGTGCACCCTCAGCAAGTTTGCTGATGATACCAAGCTGTCTGGCGAGGCAGACACGCTGGAGGGGAGGGATGCCATCCAGAGGGACCTGGACAGGCTGGAGAGGTGGGCCCAAGCCAACCTCATGCAGTTCAACAAGGCCAAGTGCAAGGTCCTACATCTGGGGCGGGGCAATCCCAAGCACAAATACAGTCTGGGTGGGGAATGGCTGGAGAGCAGCCCTGTGGAGAAGGACCTGGGGGTGCTGATTGACGAGAAGCTCAACATGAGCCAGCAATGTGCGATAGCAGCCCAGAAGGCCAACTGTATCCTGGGCTGCATCAAAAGAAGTGTGGCCAGCAGGTCAAGGGAGGTGATTCTGCCCCTCTACTCTGCTCTCGTGAGACCCCACCTGGAGTACTGCATCCAGCTCTGGAGTCCCCAACATAAGAAGGACATGGACCTGCTGGAGCGTGTCCAGAGGAGAGCCACGAGGATGATCCGAGGGCTGGAGCACCTCTCCTATGAGGACAGGCTGAGAGAGTTGGGGGTGTTCAGCCTGGAGAAGAGAAGGCTCCGGGGAGATCTTATTGCGGCCTTCCAGTACCTAAAGGGGCTACAAGAGAGCTGGGGAAGGACTTTTTACAAGGGCACGTAGTGATAGGACGAGGGGAAATGGCTTTAAGCTGGAAGAGGGCAGGTTTAGATTAAACATTAGGAAGAAGTTTTTCACTTTAAGGGTGGTAAGGCACTGGAACAGGTTTCCCAGAGAGGTTGTTGAAGTTCCGTCCCCAGAGGTGTTCAAGGCCAGGCTGGATGTGGCCTTGGGCAACCTGGTCTAGTGTGAGGTGTCCCTGACTGTGGTAGGGGGGTTGGAACTCGATGATCTTCAAGATCCCTTCCAACCTAACCATTCTATGATTCTATGATTCTATGTTGGACTATGACTGCCGGGAGGCTATACCTTTTTTTTAATCCTGGTACTAAGGCAGGTCAAATCCAGACAATTTGTCACCATCTTATGTTGGCAGGAACAACGGAGATGGAGAGACCTTAGATTAAAGGAACAAATTTATGGTGAGAGACCATCCCACAGCGG
Source organism: Pluvialis apricaria (assembly GCA_017639485.1). Taxonomy (NCBI): domain Eukaryota; kingdom Metazoa; phylum Chordata; class Aves; order Charadriiformes; family Charadriidae; genus Pluvialis; species Pluvialis apricaria. Next base: position 85,100,162 of record CM030044.1, on the reverse strand, counting down.
CTTTCCGCTCTTGTAGAATTCTATGGGGTGCCCCTTAGCATGGTGCAGAGCCTCAGGCTACCATGTTGTCGCTTTTTTCTGGCCTTTCTCAGGAGATGGCATCCAAAACGGAGGCACATCAGAGAATTAGGCACCTTTTCACCTTGTAAAGAGCAGGTCTCCCTGCGCATAGAAGGATTAAGTGGAGTATTACTATGCACATGCACAGTTTTGCTTTTGTCCTCTTTGGAACACATTTCTTTGTTGTTAGGGGAAAAATATTCTCTTAATTCCGGAGAGTGTAACAACTCTGATTATATTTTTAACTGCTTTACAGATCACACAGATCACAACCTATAATGCGTGTTCTCAAAAAGACAACTAATTTTCATTTTCAATCAGCTTCTCCACAAGATTTTTCACATAGTCTCCCTTCACACCACTAATTTCATTTTAGACCTGCCATCATATCACACATCCCTTGGCCTGCTGTGCTAACATGTTTTCACATGTTTATCCTTTATTACCACGAGAGAGGCAGGACTCATAACGACGCTCAGATTCCCTTGTTTCCATTTGAGCTGCTCCATATGAATATAGAGAGGCTGCTTTCCGCAATCCAGATGCAGCAAGTGGTTCTTCCCTCAATGCTGCGGCCACCTCGCCTGTGGAGTGACAATGTCTAGTGGAGGGGAAGGGCTTTGCAGCCAGGCAGCTTCTACCCACAGGCGTATGCTGCAACGGGCACTGGTGGTAAGGAGAGTTGGTCCTCCCATCTTTCCAAACTGGCAAAGCTGAGGCTTTCGTGTTTTATGGAAGTTGGGTGTGCTGGTGGTGATCTCCTAAGGCATCTCCTGTCTCTTAGCAGAGACACCAGAGTTATCTTTTAGATGTGCCCCTTGGCTTTCCACTGGTGAGGGTGGAAGCAGCGAAGGGAACACTTGCAGATCAGAGGTCCGCCATGCAGAAGAAGTGGTTTGCACACCAGTGTGGTGTGTCCCCGACTCTGGTGCTCCTGCTCCCACCCTGAGCTCACCATCACCGGCTCTGCACCCATCAGCTCCTCATCTGTCACTCCAGCAGGCCATTATTTTGCAGAGGCCAACCACTCTAATTATTCCTGTGCCAGGAGCAGTGACATCTCTGCCGATGGCCAGCAGTCCCATGACATGCGTCGCGTAAGTGCCCAGCTTGTTTGTTTGTGTGCAAGTGGCTCAGAGTAATTGAAACAGAGTGTAATGTTGGGTCGCTGGGCTAAGATAAGGATGCAAAACATATTAGTGTCTGACGTAAGAGGGACAGAAAGGTGAAAAGAATTAATTGACTGTTTTTGCAGCTTCATTGATATTAGCACAGGTGGAGACCCTCTTCTGCTCTTCGCCTTGCTCGTGAATCGGAAAAATCTCTTGTGCGTCACTATTTTTCTCATCTGAAACAAAATTAATCCAGAAGAGAAGTGGGAACGAGCAGAATTTTTTTCTCCAAGTTTTGTTGTTAATTAAAAAAACAATTACCAAGGACTTCTAATTACTTTACAAGTACACTATAGCCTGTACCTGCTCCTCAGGAAATTAGAGAGATAATACTTGAAACATCTTGTTAAACAAAATTACTCTTCCTCCACATCCATTTACATTTCTGCTTAATAGTCTTTTCGAGCAACACCTCTGTGAAACATTTATGTCCTTTAAGGTATCTTACTGCTATTGATATTGCTCAACAATTTCAATGTTTTTCTATTGAAAATGCAATAAAGTGGCAAGACTGGGCTAAGGGGCAGTGTTGGAAAGACCTTCAAATATGTCTGTTATAACAGATGGCCCAAGAAAAGTGGCTGCATAACATGTTGGGCACCACGGAAAGAAAGTGATAATCACTTCAGAAATTCTATAGACGGCCTTGGGAGACAAACACCAAACACCATGGCTACAGAGAGAGGACGACGGGCAATAAGTTAACACAGCCTTTGAGAGTCAAAGTTAGAATAAGTCTGTGATCTGCGTTGCAGAGAACAGAAAATCACCCAGGAATTAGCAAAGTAAAAAAACAGCAAAGGATTGGTGACTTGTGGCAGCAAATACATGTGTGTCACGGTTTTGCCCCTAATGGTACTGAATTTTCTGCAGAAATACTGCCTTTAATTCCAAGCAATCAGTAACAGAAAAGCAGTGACCTTATTAGAGGAATTCAACAACAAAATACCAAAACAATACAGAGATTAATGGTGATGACTGTGATTAGCATGTACTCCAGCAACAAAAAATAATTATTTGATAAGTGGCCTGAAATATTTAAAGGACATGAACAGAGAATATAAGCTACAAAGGGATCTGTAACATGACCTTAAGAAACCATATTGCTATTTAGACATGGTTAAAAAAAAAAAAAAAAGCTTCCTGACAAAGATGTTTTAGAGTTTGGAGTGGTTTTCAAAAAGAAGCAGTGGAGTCCCATTGATTTAGGTACTGGACTTTAGCTAAAGGGCAAAGCAATAGCTAGTAAAGCACAAAGGCCACCCTGCTCAGGACTTCTAATGATCCTATATTCTTTCCCAAATGTCAATGGTGTAATTCTTTGTTTCATAGCCCGAAATCCTTGGACTTCTCTCAATTATAATGAAAGCAACTGAAGTGAAATAGAAAATAAGCAAGACAATTTCACAGTGGTATTTTGGGGGGAGTTTACCATTTTCAGCTCAGCATAATGTGGATTGCAAGGTCGACTTCATTTTTTCATTGTAATTAATTGGTCACTTCCTGAAATTTACGGATACTAACAAACATTAATTGATTGAGGTAATACTTTCACTTCTTTCCCCCTCCCCAGGTGCAAGCATGGAACCAAGATTTTGCTTGTGTTTGGAACAACCAGCTCAGGGGTTTTAGATTTTGCTTTTAAAGACAACTTTCACGTTTGAAAGTCAACTTTTTTGTGGTTTTTTTTTTTTTTTTTTATTTTTATTTTTTAGCAACAGATCAGTTACTGTTTGATGTCAAACCCCTGACTGAATCTTGCTTTGAATATTCAAATATTATTTAGGTTATTATTTACTGTTAGCATCTACATTTTATATTGCAGATAAAGCATGACCACACCAAAATGTAACATCTGTTCTACAGTTTATTAGCAAATACTGTTTAAAAAACAAAACACTTGAAAGAAAAAAAGCTCACTTGCCTTGGAATACCCTAGAATTAATTTTTTTCTCACCTTAATTCTTAGTTACCATATCATTCAAGACGGTAAAATATGTGTTATGAATGCTACTTCCTGAGTGTTTATAACCCCTCTTTTTTTCTCTTTTTTTTTTCTCCCCCCCCTGTGGATTTTCATATACTTTGGGAGGAGAAAGAGTCTTTGAAAAGTGAAAGGTCAACTTGGGCTTGTAAAACACAGCGTATAGTTTGGTTGCCTCAATTTGCTGTTTGCTTATGAATCTCATTTAACCATTTATGTTGTGCGCAGCTTCATATTTACATTCAGCACATGGTAACGGTAATGCTACTTATGCAAAATATAGTAGATGGAACCTTTTCTGAAATAACCAGTTAGTCTTGGAGTTTCTATACGATCTCCCTCTTGAGTAAGTAATAAGAACAAAATCACATATTGAATGATATTCTTAGGAACATATGTTTTAATTGGTTCCTGTGCACCATGTTTTCCAAGATGGCAGTACCACGAAGCAACATTAATATCTATTCAAAGCGAAGTAGATCACAGCTGGCAGGTAGATTTTATTAGAGACTTATGAGGAAGAAATAAATTAAGCCACAAGGGATAAAACTGAATAGGTTGAGGGCTGACTGAACCCAGAATGTTATCCACCCTCCTATGTCAAATTTGTCTGGCTTGCAACCTTAACTAGGTTGTCCTTGAACACAATAAAATGAGGCCCTGCGTTTGTTGTGGAGGACCTCTCTTCCAGGAGGCATAAATGGCACCAGCTTTTATCTGCGCTCCCTGTTTCCTCAAGGAGCCCATTTCACTGACTCTGCTTTCCGTGCTGCAAAGAAAGAGGCAAGTTCTTAACCCAGTAACATTGCCGCAAATAGAAATTAGCTCCATAAAACTGGCAGATCTATCCTAGCTGTGTGCCTCTTTTTTCTCTCACCAAGTTTTTCTCTTTTTCCACTCTATCAGCTGGTTTAATAAGAACACGACTTTTCCCTAAAAACTTTTCTCCAGTTTGTAGCTTATGTAGGGACTGAAGTTGGTGCATCCAAATTTAGTTTAAATCATTACCAATGAGAAAGATTTGTCATTTGATAAACAGTGGTCTGTAGGTCTTGTTAAAAAAGGACCATTTATAGCCTATGAGATCCAACGAAGCTCAGATGACACTGATATGTGTGGAGAAGGACCGAGCATCCTTCTGCACTGATCCTGCAGTGAGATGCCCCTGATAATGTTCTCTGCTGGTTAGAAGTCAGATGTAGGAGCTGGGTCAGAGGACAGCTTCATCTTTGCAGATTTTGATTAATTTACTTGTGTTAGACTCCTGCACACACCTGCTTTTCTGAGGCTATGGGCCCCTGCAGCTCTGGGTAGAAACTATAGAAAACTTGGTGATGCAACAGCTGCTGATTTTCTGAAAATGAAATATTTTTTTTGTGAAAGCGCATGGACTTAATTGAAGTTAAATCAACGGGAAATGTTTCCTTCCAATAAGATCAAGTATTTTGTTTGATCTGAAATGATGTTAGAATTAAAAAAAAAAAGTTGATATAACACACATTTAGCTCACAAATATGAAACACTGTGACCTCCACAAGTGTTACTGCAATTACTCTTTTTGCTAGGCAGTCCTGAGTATGTGTGCCCAAGAGTAGCCTGAGACTTGAAGAGTTTAAAAGCTTGTCCTATAGGTGAGCAATGAAATCTGGTACAGGTGAAAGAAAAAGCACAATGCTGTTGAAATAAGCATATTTTGGACACTTTTATTTTCTTTTCTACAAGTTTTTGCAAATCCAACTTGAATATAAATAGAATTATTGGATGCAAATCTTTCTTCTTGTTTGTTTTAGTTTTGTTGTGGCTTATTATCAATCATTTGTAAAACTTAGGGAAAGGTGGTGGGATACTTGCATCTAAAAAGATGTGTATGTTAACATGTTTAATATTTTACTTTTAAAGGAAATTCTTGAGATTATTATAACAAAAAGGCTTGTTAAATTACATCTATTTACATTTTGATTTTTCTAAAACCTGAAAGCACTTCGTGTGCATTTTATCACTTCCCTGCAAATAGGAAGCTCATTTGTCAGATTCACCTTCTAGTTGTGCAGGTCTTCCACAAGGCAGAATAGGAGACAGAAACATTTATCAAAAAAAGAAATGTCTATAAAGCGGTGGAAATCGGTGGGCAGCTTAAGGGACAGATCTGATTTCTTTTACAACATTTAAGTTATTCTTTGCAATTGACTGTATTTCCACCTGCTGGTGTCCCCTTAATTTTCAGGTCCTTGTGAGGACAGAAGTGCTTTATGCAGAAGCTGACCTAATTTTATTTCCCTTTTCATGTATATTTCAGTGCAGGAAAGTTCGTAGCATCCTAATATATTATATACTGTAATTATGACATGGTTGTATTTGTGTAGTTTTGATGCAGATGCACTTTTTTTTCATGTTCTGCATGAACCAGTTGCCTTCAATAAGAACTGAAATGACCTCTTTCTTTCAAAAACTATTTATTACAGTTGCAAGACCTACATATTCTATTTCCATATGCACTGCTGCTGGTTCATGGAATATGCCGACAGCAGGCTGTTTTCCTTTAGCTGTGATAATAGCCAGTGCAAAACCAAGCACTGCTACAAATTCATTAAACTGGCAAATAAGCATTACTAAAATGGGACAAAAAAGGATTACATAGACTTTTAAAATTATGGGAGAAACCTTTGAAGGTTTAATAGCGTTCTAGATATAGTGGTACAAAGATACAAAGGAAACAAGAGAGAACTGTAAGGAGAAGTGGTATTTTTATTATCCAACTGCTAAAAGTTGGAATAAACATTTCTGAAGGGCTTGCGAGTTCAAAAACATGTCAATTTTTTCTAGCCATCTGCCTGACATGTCCAGCTTTCCATGTCTGAAAGTTTCCTTATGTTTTCTAAATGTATGAGCTGTCCTGAGAAGAAGTATTTTGTCTCTTTCGAAACTTTTCCTTTCTTGGGATCCTGGGATTTTAAGCAAGTTAAAAAGAGGAAATGTAAAATTATGCCAACGAAGGTGATATCCCAGGTATAAACCTGCAATAAAGTCTGTGGTTTTGTTAGCTAGCTCAGGTACTCAGCTTTTATCTCCCACACATCTAATACACCGTTTCTACCCAAACTGCATCTTGGTTGCAGGTATCACTCTGGAGAGGTCAGGCTTTTCCCGGTCTACATGTCTCTAAAGTACTGAAAACTGAAAAATCTTTCAACTCTTCCAAATTAAAAATGCCCCCTATTGAGCTAACATGTTTCTTGATCCTCTGCTCTTCCTGCTGTACCATTGCCATGCAGCAGTAAGCAGACATTAACAGAGGTGTTAGGAAAGCAGCCAAGATACAAAAAAAGGCCAGATTTGATTAAAAAAAAAGTCCGTAAGGTTTTTTTCCTTGTAATATAGGCTTGCCAATAGCAATTTTCTTTGGTATAGCTTTTCCGCTGCAATCTCATGACACACTGGCAAAAGTTTGCTGAGGTTTGAAATTGGTTTGGTCAACCTAAACTATGTTCCATTGATATTAAACTCAAAACAAATCATTAGGTTATCAAAGCTGTTTCCTTCAAGAACTTCAGGGCTACTCTTCCGAGTATTTCAGTATTTTGAGGATTGAATAAATTTCAAGGTGTTTTTGCTGCATTTTGTCTGCAATGTCTTACTGGAGAAGTTAGATCCATATCATGTCACTGGGAGAAGTGTGCCCACGGCACAGTGCTGGACTTTACAGAAGCTCTTCTGTGTCTCTACAGTGTCCCCTTGATTACAATCTACATGCTTCTTAATTATTTTTGTGCCAAGAGAATGGACCTCTGAGAACTTAGTCCACACTTCTACTTTCTTTACAATAATGCCCAGACAATACAACACCATGACCAGCTTTGGGATCTCCAATATGAGAAAGGCATCGATAAACTGGAGCAAGTCTACCAAAGATGGTCAAGTGCTGGTGCACCTGCCCCATAAGGAGGGGCTGATGGAGCTGGGCTTCTTCAGCCCAAAATGGGGAGCCTTTTTCTCTAAATTTCATCTAAATGCTTGTAAAACTGGCCTGGAAATGTTACCAAGCCAAGCTCATTTGTAACATACAGATGCGCTAAAAATCTAAAAAGAACTGCCTCTTTTTTTTTTGCATTATTACTGAAACATTATAGCATCAAGGAAAATTTTGGTTTGAGCTTGAAGAAAAGTTTAAGGGACCTCTTCATTATATCTCTCTTAGAAATTACTCTTAGAAATATTAGATTTGGAGAGAATATAAAAAGTGCACTTTATAGTCTTTTTGCAGTGTAGCTTATATCTGAATAAAGGTGCAAAAATCCTATTTAAGATTGTTCATTTAATATATGTACTATGTGAAAATAAATCACCTTTTTTATTTTAACTCCTGTGCATCTAAAAATTTGATTAGCTTCCATTCACTGAGAGTCAATGTTAATGCATCTACTCAACACCTTTAATTTTCCAGATGTGCGTACCAAAACTGTTGTTTTAGTAAAGACAGGGGGTCTAACCCTGCTCCTGACAAGGGTCATAGTGGATCACCAGGACAGAATTAGGCTGTATATGCTACTTTCACAAATTGTTTAAGAATTATAGAGGTTGAGGCACTGAAACAAATGCCCTCACGTTCTCTCTTCTTGAATCCTACCCCACTCTATCTAATGGTTCTTCCCACTTCCTGGGGCTGATCCTGGAGATCGCTTAAAGCTGAGCAAAAGAAACTACGTGTTAGATTGTTACTGGCCAGGGAAACAGTTAAGGACATACAACCCTCTCTAAGTATTTTGCATTTTCTGGATCTGCAATTTGCAATACTCTCCAAGCTTGTACAGGAGCAGGGGCTGCCCATGGCTAATCCTGTGATACCTCTGGGTCGTAACTACATCCTTGCAGTTCCCTGAGCTTTATATCCATGTCAGCAGCTTCCTGGTATGACTGAGGAAGCTGGTTAGATGAAAGAAAGGGGCCTGTTCCAGGAGCATAACCAGGCCAGGCGTAAATGGAAGGGTAGAACTGACCTCGGACTTGCAGAAAGACAAACAAACCAGGTGGTAGAATTACATGCCTAGTAAGAATAGCCAACCAGACACTGTAAATTATTTCCCATGAAGTTAAAGTTATAAGCACTTTCACTGCAGTTAGGAGAATGGGAAAATAATATCCCTACTCTCTAGTTAACAAATCCTGAGAGATCCTGCGGTCATGACCTAACACAGGTAACACTCCTATCCGCACAGGTTTTGAACATTTTGCAAACATCCTGTTCATCTAACCTTTGCAGATGCTTTTGCCACGTGTTAGATGGGCAACCATTTATTGTCTGTGCAAGTAACATTTATACAGTAAAATTATTTGGTATAACCCCAGAAACTCACTAAAGTGGTAATCAAAGTGTTTCTATAACATTACTCAGTAAAACACGGAATTCACCACCCTTTCAGAAATTCTCATAATTTTTAAACTTTTTAAAATGGTAATTTTGTTCTAAGCATAGAAGCGAGAAACTGGAAAAGCAAGACTGCTAATGTTTGGTACCAGCTTAGTTAATATTTTTTTTTCATTTGAAACCAAGGTTTATAGGAAAATCAACTGGACCAAGGTATAGATTTTGTGCTCATTATATCCTTTTACTTTCTGGAACTTGGAGTACAATAATTCTGTTCCCAGTAGGACTCTCTCTGCAGACTATGACTCTTGCAACCTTCAGAATAAAGTACTTTTTAAAGTGTTTTTCGACATAAAATGTGATACCTGTATACAATGATTTGTGCTGTTTGATTTTTACAAAACACAAGGTGTGCTTTTGATCCTGTATATGAACTTTGAAATTTTATGGGTCTCATTCTGAGGGCATCCTGCCCTGATTGCTATAGTTCTCTGATAGGAGGGAAAGCTGCCCCAAAAATCTCTTCTCTCCCATCTTAGTTTGTTCAAGTAGGAGACTCAGCAAGGCAGAAGCAATTGTGAAGGACAGTGAATATCGGAAGGCTGGCACTTATTTCCTGCACATGTCATATACTTTGCTGCCATTTGTGAGGATTTTTAGTGCTTCTAATTAAGCTAAATAGTATAAAGGTAGAAAAAAAAATCAATTAGATAAATCAGGGAACTGAAAAATATTACTAACACCAAAAACCGTGAAACCAATGCCCAAAATATACAAGGGTCAGCTGAAGTAAAAACATTTAATCTTTATACTGTATTATTACATTTTTTCCTAGCCCTTTCTGGACCATGTGTACCTATAAGAAAAGCAATAGCCGCAGATAATAATCATGCTGCCAGTTGAGGTATCGTACCTAGGATTAGCCAGGGCTTAGGAGGAGGACAAGGTCATTGCCAGGGCTCTCCAATTACTACTAGTATGACTACCTTTTCTAACGTGTCAAACAAAGACAAGCTTTTGAAGGCTAAATCCAGCAGCAGCAGCTTCTAGATGGGTTAGTGGTAAATGAGTGACACTGAGTCTGAGAGTTTGTCATTGTTTGTCAAGATAAGTTCACAATGAAGATGACTTTCATATCCAATATAAGCTATCATAAAAAGGATTGCACCTATAAACTGTGCTGCTAAATGCCTGACCCTGACAAGAGAGAGGCATTAAATAAAGTTAATGACAAATTCCCAGGGCTATTTGGGATAATTATTAATTGTTATTAAGTTATATTTTCAGTAGCTTTTGTTTCACTTTTCAGAGCCATGACTAAATTTACAGTGTTCCTTTAATTAATGGAGTTTTGGGGATGCTAACCTGTCAAAGGGCTGAATTGTTTGTTTCCAAGAAATGTTTTTCAACATTTATGCAATAAGATTCAGTGGGTGGAGAGAACCCCTGTAACCAGAGGGCTCACAAGCTGAATGTTATTTGTTTACTCTTTAGCATAATTTGATTCCTGCTTCCCTGATAAACAAAAAATGACTTGATAATTCTCTCCCTCTTGGGGACAGAGAGGGTAGAAGGGGAAGAAAAGGAGAGTTTGCACACAGTATGGCAGTTTCACAAGTGAAATTCACAGGATCCCCTAGAATTTGGCTCAAAATGCTTTAGGAAGCTCTAGGGTAGTCTACCAGTAAGTCACAGCATAATTAGTTGCTTCTGGAAATTGTATTTATTCCCCATTGTTCATTAGGCAGATGGGCTACCTGCTCTTACCTACCCTTAACTGTCAGGATCTGGAAGGAAGTTGATGAAATTCAGCCCTTTCTTAGCATCATTTCTTTAATCTGGCTGCAAATCCTGCAGAAGGGAGTCAATCTGGCTGCAGAGTATGAGCACCCCGTGCTCCCGGTGGCTGTGGCTGGGTACCCTCCTGGGGAGCACACACTTGCACGGGTGGGATGCCCCAGTGTGGGATGCCACCAGGCTGTAGTCATCACTGTGAAGTGTGGGCTGGGAAACTAAGGTCACCTTTTGAAAGGCATGCTCTGAAACTTTTGGAGTTTTCTGCGGGAAATGCAGGAGTTCAGCTCTGTGGGTAAGGCAGAAAAATCTGGCAAACCCTGACTTGTAACTTGCAAATGTTTGGAGAAAAATGTACAACAAAAATAGTATTTGTAAGCTGTTCTTTTTAAAGCAAACTGAAGCTTATTCAATTGGTATAAAGAATTCACGTCTACCCAAAATTGTAAAGGAGGGTCATTTACTCACCGTCCTTCAGAAAAACCGTTTAGGTTCTCATGGTGTATCAAAAAAGCTGCCATTAACCAAATGCTGGCCTGGATTTCTTGCAAAGACTTAAACTGAAGGGTAAAATAGCATTCTCATCCTTGGTTTAGTCCTTTGGTATAAATAACTATTGATAATTTCAGTTACCTTGTTTTTCTTATTTCTCGTGTGAATAATTGAATCACAGAATCAGAGAATCGTGCAAATAATTGTCTTATAAAAAGGCTGCAGTATGAATACAACATTGTAGAAGATGTATAGAGGGTACTTTGAAAGTTCTTTGAAATAAGATTGTCTTCGCATGTGTATCTGGCTCATTTAATAGGACTTTTTGGTTGTGATTTTAATTAAAAAAAAAAAAAGTAAAACCTGATTTGTTTCTATTCTGTTTCAGAAGCTGATTTTACAAGTGAGTTTTCTTTGCATCCTACAAGAAAGGTTACAAGAAGGGCTGCAAGAAGGGCTTATGAAGTGAAATCTTGACCCTGAAGTTGATAGGAGTCTTACCACCGACTTAAGCTGCACCTTTGGTATTTTTATTGGTGAACAACGGAAACACCCAATTTCCAGCAAGAAAGGATAACGTGCCGGTTCTACTAATTACAGCTTTTACCTAGACACGGTGATTCAGAACAAGCAGCTGACGGTCTGCCATCAGAAAATTAGTCTCTCGGATGGGGGTGTTTTGTATCCTCTCATATAATACTCAAATGGTACAACCATAACATTGGATATTGGAGAAATCCAATGTGAAAAATTTAAATTGTGTTTTGTTATGGTGTCCAATATCCTTCTGTTATCAAAAATCTAACTTAATCCTTTAAGGTTTGGTTTTCACAGAGCTCATCACTTGAACACTTTTGCTTAGTGACTCAGCACTCAAGTCTAGACACAAACATAGAGAAAAAACTCCAAAAAAAACCCCAAAACATACTTTCAGTCTGAGTTTCTTCTCTCTTGACAGATATCCTGCGTGACTCAGGTTCCTTCTTTTTTTTTGGAACTCATGTTTGTTCTCCTTCCTGGGGAATTTGTATAGCCGTGAAGCTGTGCTGAGATTTAGCTGAGAGCAGCAATATTTTCCAAACACAGACACAGGGAGAGAGAGAGAAAAATGTGGGGCTTTTACTTGCATTTTTGCCTCTCTACTTTCAGATAGTTTACTAATTATATGTACTGTGAATTTACTGTGCTGTTAGCAGATTCCTTGTGGGATTGTGTTTTGTTTCTCATCATCTAAGTTATTCATTCTCCACAACACAAAGTTAAGTCCTTCTTCAAGGGAAGAGAATGTGCTTTGCATTTAGTCATTATTTTTCTCTCTCTCTTTTTTTTTTTTTTCTTTTTTTTTTTTCCATAAGGGCTCTTATGAGGTCTAAAATTAAGCCAGTCCTGACTGAAGTGGTTCTAGGACTGTGCTGATCTCAAACCAAACAAGAGGGTGTTTGCAGGAGACCTGTGACCTGGAGGCACTCAGCTTGAAGTCGTCTGCTTTCTGCCTTTCTCGGAGATATTCTGACCCCAGGTAACTTCTTTTCCAGGAGGTACAGTATTCTGCCATTATTGATATCATTCAGGCTTGGCATGAAAACAGATGTCTGGTCCAGAAGTTTTTAGATGATGCATCTGGCCTCAGTTCTCCCTAGCTCTTGCATTTTTTATCTCTTTTCTTTGAACACATACAGATCATCGCGTGTGCTTCGTTTTACAGTTCATCCAATCTGCATGTATTCCCTACCATCAGCTTCTCTCCCAGAAACTTGCAGATCTGTGTATGTTGATGAAGTTTGCATAACAAAGAAGTAATTACCAAATCAGAGGAGCACATCATATATCAGAGAAATATCAAGAGGTTCTGAATACTCATCCTGAATATTGGTAGCCTTTAACCTCACCTAACGATGGCACCAGTGTTTACTTAACGGTCCTTCAAGAAGCCAAACTAATAATGTGCTAGGTAAAAGTCACCATAGGTTGACATCTAACTGAAGCTCAACAATGCATATAAATGATTAAAATATTTATATTAACTCAACGGTGCTTAAGTACCTTTTAAAGTGTCTTTATACGATTTATGAGCAGCCGCTCTGTTGGGTAGGTTGAATAAAGTACCCACTTCCACTACAGCATGATCGTTAGTTTAACGGTTTGTTCACCAGCACTGTTTCTGTAAAAGCTGAACTGCTGCCCTCCCTCTTACCTTAAACAATAAACACATTTCCCTGCTTAATCTTCGTCATGGTGACAATAAACTATGATGCTGCAAAACTTGAACTACCTTCTCTTTCTTAACAGTATCGCAAGAGTTTTGACCAGGAATGACCAAGCTCTTGATTGTTTGGCTTTGGGTCCAGCCTTAGACTTTAAAGGTCGAATTTAATCCAAAGCCACCTTAAACAATATTCTTATGAGTTTCTGCACTATTTTTCTTTTCTTTTTTTTTTTTTTTTTTTTAATGACTTGGACATCTCACTGCTACAATTGCTGAATGATGGGAAAGAATCAAATAGCACCAGAGACGGGGAGACTGGAATTCCCTAATTCAAACCTTGCACTTAAACTAAAAGTAAATTAAAAAATGGTTTGAATTAACAGCATAGAACCCAAATTGCAGAGGAGAGGTACTTTTCTATCCAAAGTGCGTAACCACCACAATATGAAGAGGCAAGGGAAGGTGTATACTGGCACACAGCAATACCCATGTAATAAGTAACATTTTTTTTAAATTTTATTTTTAGCCTGTTTTTGTTTTGTTATACTTTTCTTTTTAATGATTTTAGAGCAGTTAGATTCTGTCCTTGTGGAAAGGGCACAATTTTCTCATCTTTTCTCATTTGGGTTTATGTAAGCTGACATTTGCCGTGCCATTTCTCTCACTTTTAGCTATTTAAAGGCGCTTGCCCAAAGAATCCTTTTGGGAACTGGCTTTCTAGACTCGGGGCTGATGTTGCTTTCTGGGTGAAACCTTCTAACCTCTTCAAAGAAAAGACAGGTTTGACCCCAAAGCCCTTATTTATAACAACCAGTCACAAGGTGACCATCCTGCATGACCTGTGGAATATACTACACACTATTTTTAGATGCCACAGAATGCACTCAAGGGCAAATGACACAGTCTATGATTAACAAAGAATTCCTGCAGAAGTATTATTCAATATTAAGCCACATAAATGGACCCAAAGAAAAGAAAATCAAGAAAAGATAGATAGAGGTTTGAATAGTGTCTGAGTTCTTAGATACCTTGAAGTACTGATTTTTTTTCAACTCTAACTAAATAAAAACAATTATAATTTAAAGGTTAAATTAAATGACTTAGTTTTACGCTTATACACGTGTTTATATACATACGTAAACTTAAATATCCTATCTTGTGCTTAGTGTAGTTCCATGAACATCTAAATATGTTTCTTTTTCAATCTCTAATTTTCCACAGAAAATGGTCATTCATACACATCACCTGACTGCTAACATGATTTGAGCAAACAAATACACAACAAAAATCAGTGGTCCAAATGTAAATTGCGCACAAATGTACAAATAAATGCACACTGAATATAAATAATGACAAAAAAACTTTTGACTTTGATGCGCATGGATTGAAAACTTCTTTGTAGGTAGTTCATAAGAGCACATGTTTAACCGAAAGAAAGACTTAGGGGTCTGTGAACAGGACAGGGAATCAGAAACAATTTCGGCATTTAAACATGGCCTCCTGAGTTTAGCAAGTCACTTAATCAGTTAAAATCAGATATCTTAATAATTGGCAAACGGTTAGACTAGAGTACTAGAAGAATTTAAATATTTAAAGTGTTTTAGCAAACTTTTTTTCCCAAGATTGTTTAAATTCCAAGTGACAAATTACGTATTTAGATATTAGGAGTATTAAGAAAGACTGATGATCAAATGCAATGCTGCATGGCTATTTCATCCACTGAGGAGAAACTGAGTCATGACTTTAACTTTTTTGATGGTTAATTATGACAGCAGGACTTGAAAAATTCACACTGCTTTGCTAACAGTGGTCAATACCTTATTATACAGCTCTCCGGTTGAGCTTTGCTACAGTTATAAAACTCACGATTCTTTTTTATGGTCTTGTGAAACTGGAAAATTTTGAAAATTTTTAACTTTTGTTTTGGGCTGGAGAAAATATGAAATGCTGGGCAGGCAGGTAAATACTTTGTTGATGGTGAATAAAAACATTTTGTGTTCCTTTGAAAGGTTTTGTATTTCCATTTTAAATAGCAAATTTCAAGAGTTGAAAATCAGTAATAGAATGCTTTACTTTCACTGAAATTTGGCGTTAATGTCCCAGACTGAGAAACTTGCTATATTTTATTTTTATATAAGGATATATATACTCACACTGTGTACAAATTATATAGAATATAGACATAATTTCGCAGGTAAAGAGTGTTATTTTTAAATAGAAGAAATGTGTCGTCGTCGTCCCCCCCAACTTCAAAGCACATGGAGAGGAGGGAAAAAATATTTAGACTCCAAAGATCTACGTAAAAGGTTTTAAAGTCATTGTTTCCAAATCTCTCTCTCTGCACACGTGCTTCCAGTTTTGTGACTGTCATCAGTTATTTTTACCTCAGCCATAAAAGTTTTTTCTGGAAATTTTTGGTCATGCTGGCCTGTGCTTTCAGCAGATCTCACCAGTTAAATAGGGTCAGCTCTATTCTTTCTATGGCCAAGGGGAAAATAATGGTGCTGATTCACCCTTTCCTCTGAATCAATATTAAGCTCAGTGGTGTGCTAGAAGTGAAGCTATTCTTTTTAAGGAGGTCAAAACAAGATCCTGATTGCTTCTGACTTAAGGAATCCTTGATACATTTTGGATGTGGAAGGCTATGTCTCAGAGACAGATTAAAACTCAGAGATAGCTTTCTCCTGCTTTAAATTACTCTTATGGTATCAATTAGCCCTGGTGCTCTGTCCTAAAGCTTTGATAATGCAGCTATGTGCTCATATGCATCTGTTATGGTTCACCCTTAGGAAAGCCTCAAAAGCTGCTTTTTTGGTACCTGTAGCATTAGTTTCTTTTTAAAAAAATTGTGATACACTAAGAGCAAGTCAAGCACCATCTTGAAAACGTAAAGGAAAAGTTGAAATAGTCGCATTTTTAGAGGACGTGTTTTTTTTCAGCAGTTCTTCACTTTTCCAAATTTAATCCCTTTATATGGGTAACTCGACAGAAAAACAGGTATCTTTGAAAAGCTGGCAATATTCAGAGATACTGAAATGCAAAAAATAGTGCTGGCCTGTATTCATATGTTTTTTATAGTTTTGAAACAATTCCTTAATTCTTGTCACTACAAGCCACTGTGTGTGTCGGTGGTGCTGTATGATTGGGAGTGTCATATATCGACTCAAAAAACAAGATAAAAATGAGATAGGGTTCATGGAGAAGATGAGAAAACATGCAAATCTTCAGAAAAAACTTAGTGAGAACAACACAAACAGATTTTAATTCTTTGATTAAAGGGAAGGCAACTTGGGAATTTGTTTGGGTTTTTTTTACCCGTCTGCAAGACTGAACAGCTCAGTGAAATAAACAAGATTTGAAGCAAAGCACTTAATGGAGTAAATACCTAGGTGAGCATCAAAATTATGCAAAGTGATGAGTAAAAAACTGAAGATATTTTTGAAAATCTGGCATTTTTCATGCTTAATTTGGGGACCAGCATGAAAGGTGAGTGTTTCTCTGTAGCTGAGTTCTTGCACCTGCTTCACTTAAATCAATGATTGTGCAATGATTGATGTCACTTCGAGGGACAGAAAATGGGGCTAAAAAACCTCTCATGTAATCTGGTATGACAACAGCTACGTTCCCTTCTTGGAAAATCTCTGTCACGGTAAACAAAGTTTTCCAATATTGTGTTTTATTCTAACGGTTTCCCTGAGGTAGCAGAAGTAGGACGAACACCCTATTTGAAGACAGAACCTTGCTTTACATGATGAATACATATAAGCTGAGTAAAGGATTGTTCTTCGTTGTTCTTTCAGTTACTATTCTATGTTAGCACTTTTTTCCAAAATAAAGCTGAAAAAGCCCATGTCACTACTTCAAAAAGTACCACTGAGCCAGAAAATTCCCTTCCAGAGTTATTGAAAATACACCCCAGAAATAGTTCAACAGTTCTGTTTACATTCAGAATCAGGAGTGGCCGATATTTCATAGAAGAGATTATTTTCTGCGAGGTATTTAGTTCATTCCTGTCAGCAGAGGTGAGGGGTAACCAATGAACATTTCTAGATCATTCATGGGAAATGGTCAAAGTTAAAATAAGAATACCCCTATTTTATGTGAAAGGTGCTCTAAACTTCTTAGAAAATAGCTGATCCTTACAAAAACATGTCCCCTGGGAGACAGCCAAGGTTTTGGTGAGATGTGCTGTCCAGGAGCGGATAGCACAAGGCTGAGCTGCAAAAAAGGGAAGTTTTAACATCTCCCTTCCCCTCTCCAATTTAGGGCTGTGAAAGGGGGAAGAAATGTATGTTACGTGTGCTGCAGTGAAATTTCTCTCCTGTCATAAGCAGTCCCAGATGAATTCAAAGAGAAATTAGTCCTACCACACAACAAACCGAGTGCCTGTTTGTGCTGGGCTGCTCACTTTGCAATGACTTCATTAACACTACTCAACACCTTGCAAAACTCAACTTCTTGCAGGATCAGACTCCAAATGCTTAAAACTAATCTTTGCAAGCTCTTCTTACAACATATCTTTGGGTGACAATGCAGTAAAAAATAAAAAAAAATCACAGCCAGCAGTTATATTTTGCATATGATTCCAAGGAACTGCTAATGAGCTACACAATTTATCTTCAGAAGGAGAAAAAAAAAAAAAGAGATGAAAAAGGGCTTATGAAACATTTTTGGCAGCTTCTTCAAACTATTTTAGAAAAATGCAGCGAAAGGTTAAATGCCTTAAAATGGGTATTTTTGGCATTTGCCCTTTTATCTCACTGAAATTCTACCACCAGTTTTTTCATGTTTTTAACCTCATGTGTCAAACACGCAACGGAAGAAAAGCCCTGTGCCGAACTCGAGAAACGGCGAAGCCTTAGGGATTGGAGAACCCGCTGTTTTTGAAAGGGTACAGAGGTTCGGAGCCCTTTAGGTTGGGGGGGGGGTGGGGAGGGGGAAAGAGAAAAAAGGTATTTCTCACGTTGTTTTCAGCTACAAGCTGGCCGTGATACTCCGTGTTTTCTTTAAGTGCGATTTCAGCGAGGTCTGTGTTCTGTCTGCTGTGATGTATCTCAGTGCAAACAGCTCACTGTTAGCCATTATGTTCCTATTAGCACTGATTACTTTCTGATAGCTCTTCACCAGTTGGTTTCACTCACTTTGACAGATTTGGTGCTTTGTTTAACCTTTAAACTAGTGGGGCAATAACATTGCTGGCAGAATTGGAGAAATAATTAAGGAAAACTTAGCCAAGGCATAAGAAAACAACTGTAACAAGGCAGGTCTTTCTGGTGGGCTTGAGAAGTTTTCAGATGATCCTCAGGAAAAGGATGGAGCATCCACTGCAACGGCGATGGAACAATACAGCATAATTATGGCTATTTCCAGTTTTGTCTTCAGGAATCCAGTTTAAAGAGATTATTACTGCTTTACTAATCTTATTTTTTCTCTCCATAGGTTCATATTGTGTAGGCCAGGAAATAATTTATTTCTGCGTTTGTTACAGAATGTATAACAGCAGTGAGAATATTAATAGTTTAGAGAGCATTTCTGTTTTGGTTTATGAGGGAGACAGAAAACCTCAGTATTTTTAAATATTGTCTGCAAAACTGTTACATGAAATGACAACTCAAAATCAACCATTTTATCTGCTAATGTTACAAAGCAACTTGAAGATTACTGTATATGAAAGGGACCAGATAATTAAAAAAAAAGTCCTTTTCCACAAAGCTCTCCACCCAACCAATGTATGTTTGACAGTGTTTTGGAGGCAATGCCTCTGGGATAAATTCACTGAGCCTTTACAGGCAACTAAGGTATGAAGTCCCGGGTCGGATCAATGAGGTAATTAATGCATAGGTGACATGTAAGAAGCATCTTCTGAACTGCCGCCGTTAGTAGGTTGCTGCGTTACCATAAACAGGCTCCAACCTCGCTTTGCATCATTGCACCAAGCTGTAAACTGCATCAGCTGCAAAGCTGCATCCTGTAGACCTGCAAGAGTAGTAGCTCTTGGGAGAAAAAAGAGCCGGAGGGAAACCGATATGCTCGCTTGCTAGCAACTGCCTTGGCACTGAGCTTCAATTTATTGCTGCCTGGAGGAACAACACTGTCCCAGTATTGGGAGAGGTTGTCTTTCCATGAGAGAACTGTGTTGCTGGGGCAGAATCACCTTTGTGGTCCTCTGGCTCTTGAGATATGGCATACCAGACCCTCAAATAGGGTTCTTTCCTTAGCTGGTCCTTGCCTGTCTCCCAGCCTCACTCACTCCCTGCTGCCCTGCGCAGACTAGCCGGACTCCTGACATGGCTCAGAACTTGGGTGGCATGGACAGTCATCACGTTGACCATCTCAGACTTCTTTTGCTCTTCACAAGTCTGGTGGTTTTGTTTCTTTGTTAAAGTGAGGAGCTGCCTTTTTTGTTGGAAGAAGTATTCAACATTGCCACAGGAGGAAAAAAAAAAAAAAATTTAAGAGGAAAATGTGGCTGTTAACCCACAGAAGCAAAGAAGGCATTCACAGCAAGTGCTGTACACCTTCAGCTACTTCAAAGATGGCCATCTACTTTAAATCCAGTCAATTTTCGCAAATGAATTTTCACGTTGCCATTCTTTTTTACTGAGAGTGATTCAACCTGTTTTGGAAGAAATATAGTGCTCCCATTTATGATCAGCATATGTTCAGGTTTATGATCAGCATAATTTTCACAAAAGCTTAGTGAAGAGGCAGACTTCTGAAAGGCAGCCTGGTATTCTGCAACTATTTCAGCTCAGGAAATCCAGGTCTTTGTAGCTGGCACAAGATAGGCAACCTCCAGCAGAAGCCTTTCTGGAATTTTTCTTGTGATCTTTTTTTTTTTTTTTTTGATTTCTTGTATTTAAATAACTCAGTTAAAAATGCAATCAGTCATAATCTTTTTGTCTTTCTACCAGCCAAAACTAGCATGCAAATCACAGAGCTTGGAAAACAAGTTTCATTGCTGCATTCAGATAATTAAAATCTAAATAATATTCCAATACAGTAGCCAAAATAGTCTGCGTGATCATTAATAATTGAAGAGTTTGTAAGACATTAAAAAATAATGCATTCATTATTTTCCTCAGGTTGACTAGTGCATTAGATGATGTGATGTATTTATGATTCATATCCCTCCTTGCTTTAGTTGTACTTTCTTTGGCCGTGATAATAACTGAAATAGGCTACTTACCCTTTTTCTCAGATGTAAGATACTGACATCAAGCAAGTAGCACAGTTGTCTCTTAATTAAGTGTGGTAACCAGTCTAATTTAGTGTCCTTTCTTCAGTCATTTATCATCACTTTTACTGCTCATAGGATTATTTCTTATGCTAATTGCCAACTGTAATGCTCCTAAACTACATAACTGCATAAATATTTCCTAGCAAAAGAGTTCAGCTTTTCTCACAGCTCATTTTAAAAATACTCTGTTGAGCGCATGGGTAGCAAATATCCAAAGCAATGTGAATTTGTCTCTGGCCAGGTAAACACAGTAAATTTCGTGGGCTGTGCACTTTAACAGCTTTAGCAAGTGGAAAATTCAAGAAAAGGCAGATATTAAAGGTAAGATACGTTCCAGCCCTAGTAAAGAGGGAAACCCTGAGCTCTCCCCTCCTTCTTTTACCACGTAGCATTCTTTTAAAGAGTATCCGGAAACTGGAAAACCTTTCGGCATCACATTTTTCACCCCTGTGCATTAAGGTCTCTTGACAAATACAACATCATGTAAAGAAAACGAGAATGATGTTTCCCCTACTATAGTATGCGAATTTGAAATCATCTTTATCTCATTGTAAAGTGTACAATGTGCTTGACACCTCAAGAGGGTGCGCTTATAATGAGGGTAGGGATAAAGATATCAAGAACTGTGTTAATTAGAGAATTATAGTGCAGCTCCGGTAAAGAAAAGCAGGAATATGGAAAAACCGTACATGAGACTGTTCTAAAGACAGCCTTATTATTAAAGATGCAGGTGCCATTGCTTGTGGTGAAAAAAGTATTTATTTTGATAGAGCAGATAGTACTGCGGGAATAAATGGAATTGGGTCATTATATGTAAACTGAAATCCCCTTCTCTGACTGCAAGGGTAGAGGACTTATACATGAATTCATAAACCCCAGACCAAATGGATTGGTTAGAAATCAGCAGCCACATGAATTTCTCCATAAATGTCTCTCACCCCATTGCCACTTTTTTCAGTACTCCATATGCTAGATTGCAAACTACAGATTTAGCCCTTTTGCCCAAAGGCATCCGAACCTGTGAAAAGCCTAGCTGAAGCAGTGTCTATTGTTCATTGACAACTTGTCAATTTACTTCCAGGCAAAATAACTCATAAACATGATAAGTAAGGCAGATAAAACAAGAATTCTTTCACACTTTGCAACTTTACTGCAAAAATGCCTTATTTTTCATAAATGTGTGAAATCTCCCCTCAGAATTGTGACTGTGCATTGAACTTTAAAACTGTGTGGAAACCGCGCATGCATCTCATGATTTCTGTCTATAATAAGATGAATGTTAAATATTAAAGATGCATTAAAAGTGATGAAATGAAAGATATTCAAAGGTTCAACAACATTCTCATATCGCTAGCTGTTTTTCCTGAGTTAATAAAAGTTCATTTTAGGGAAAAAACTCCAAAAGACAAATGTTTGAATACCAGTCTCTAAACTGACACTCATATATTTATTTAACAGTTATTATACAAATCTTTCCACTTCTGGAACCATATAAAACTCCTTTACTTCATACACAGTGGCAAAGAGCATTAAATAGAAATCAATGACTTGCCAATTTAAAATATGTTCATACAAATAGCTTCCTAGTGTTCAATAATGATGACGATACTTTTCACAAAAGATAATTAAATGATTAATATTTTATGCATTGCCGTACAGGCAATTTTGCAATCACACACTCAGCATTTAACTGACTGCACATTCACACACACAAATTAGTTATTCGCAAGGAAAACTTCAGAACAAGTTGTCAAAAAGCACCTACAGAAATGATGTTATTGCACATGCCATTAGGCTGAGACCATGTTTATAATGCTAAAAATATTACTTTTTCCCCCAAAGACAGCTGGCAGTCTCCTCTTTTCCCTTTGTTCATTCCCTTGTTGTCTCTCAATGTGTGCAAAACTTGTGACCCCGTGGGAGCAGAGGTGGTTCTTCCCATGTTGCAGGTGGACATCCTCCAGCACACGGTACTTCTGACCTCTGATGTGGCGTTGCCACAACATGTGCAATAAGTGCGGTGAAACAGTATGATTGCAAATTGAAAAGTAATGTGTAGTGTTGTAGTAGATTACTGTTGGGACACTGGTTTGTCCAGCCAGGCACATTGGGGCATGTCACCTTGCTGGGGTGGCCCAGAGCTCCTGAGAACCTCCATCAAGCCCTGCTGGGGCATGCTCCAGTAGAAAGGTCGTTCTCCTTCAGTGGCTGGTGGCACGGCCCGTTTAGGTCATCCAAAACTTATGGTGGCCACCATTAAGTAGATAAGCTGTGAAATGGAGCTGTTGGGAAGCTGTTACTTTCCATATTTGATTGCTTTTATACAGACCCAGTGGTCTTTGGACACGGGCAAGAGGGTGGTGAACAGTTTTCTGTTGACTTACTGCTTTCTAAGTAGCCAGAGCCCATAAATGAAAGTGTGGTGGTTTTTTCTTGTTTTCCCGTTATACTTTTTCACCTGTGACTGTGAAGTATCTTGAGCATTAAACTTTTATTTCGAGTAAGGAATTAGAGTTACCAGACATTAAAAATGCAAACAAATATTTGTGAAACATTTTCTCTTAATCCAGTCATAAAAAAGATTCCAACTTTAAAAACAGTATTTGCATTATGCATATCTTATTAATATTAGATGACTCTTTGCCACTTATAATTAGAAGAAAAAAGGAAAAGAAGAATAATGAATACATCATCATCTATTGATTCATTACTGAAATTCACTAACTGTTTACACATCCTTTCAGGTTTTTATTACACATTCATTTTAACCAATTACAACTATAATTATAATTTACATGGCATAGTTAATCCTTTGTTTTCAGTTTTATCTTTGGGTAGTGTAAATCATTCGTCATTGTTTTTCAAAGAACTTCGTTTCACTACTGTAAGAATAATGGAAGACAGGTTTTTGGGAGCTATGCTTCTAATAACTCTGATATATAGTATATATAAAATCGTGGAGTGATTTAAAGTTTAATGCTCTCTAATGTACAAACACCCCTACGTATTACTTTTCTTCATATATGCATTCACAAACACACCTGAATTATATAGTCATAATACTCATCACTTCCATGTAATAATACACAGAAGGTTCCTTTTTTTTGTGTGTGTGTGTCAAGAAGTCGGTATTATTGCACATCACATACCAGACAGACATCCACAGCACTGTGAAAAATTAAAAGCCCTGTAATGTAAGGATATGTATCCCTGTTTGTTCATTACAGGCACAGTTATTGTGACTTACAAAAGTATTAAACTCCTCAGAGTATACCAAACCACCTTACTTAACATCCTCTTCTTCCCACACCATTTTACCAGAGTATTTTCCCCCCATTTCTGGTAATAATTACTTAAAGGATGTGAACAGAGTGGTTGAGGCTGGAGGATATTTTAGCGCAATGTTACATGTGCAACGATGGCAAAAAATATGAAAGCAAGCCAATTTTAATCAGTTCGGGACAGAGTTAATTCAACATTGAACCTCTTGCTGGTGATATTTACTGATAACCAATCACACCCCATGATGACTTATATACAGTAAGTAAAACACTGATATTGCATAGATTTCACCAACAGCCATTCTGCATTTCACCCTGCAGATACCATTCTGCATGGTGTCAAGTGTGCTTTCCTCTAAGACTACCATGCTGCTCTCGTTGACAACGTCACCAACAGAAACATCTTTATTAAACTATCTATTTACATGTGATCATGAGTGAAGATCCTTTTATTAATAAAACTTGTTATGCAAAATTTTTCATACTATCCCTCTCTTTTCAACGGTGATTAAAATACCGAACATTGCCGTGGGCAAGTTGTGAATGAAAGAGTACAATATAACTGTGAAAAATGGGAAGCAGAGAGATGTATTTTCATTTCACAAGCCAGGAAAAACTCAGTAACTAACTGCTAAAAGAATCATGGATTCCCTTAAAAAAAATCCCCACAAGTGAATTTGAGAAACATTTCGGTCATTTGCAAGCCATTAAAAGGATTTTGATGTTGAGATATTTTTTGAATATTTTAATACCATCCTAAATGACAGCATGTTCTTTGAATAACTGGAAACTGCAAAATAAATGGTGAAGTTAACAGTGGTCTTTGGTATAAGATAAAGAGTAATATGACTTTTAATTAAAAGTGGTTGATTTGACATTTATACTCCACCAGTTCAGAAAACAAATGCATTAACTGTGAATTAAAAGATGTAATATTGACGATGGTATTTCTTTTTCCTTTTTAGTTCTGCTTCTCCCTGCCATTCCATAATGTTACGCTATTTAAAAACGGTTTCACTTTCACCCAAAATATACTTCTTAATGTGATGGAACATGCGTTTCATTTCATTTGTAATTTTTGATCAGTTCAGCTATAGGAAATTAGACAATGTACCAATATATTCCAATGATAGCGGCGGTTGTTGGATAAATTCTATTAAAAGGGGAAGAGAAGGATGGAACCAAGGTCCTTTTATTTTCTTTCTGGTGTGAATGCACTGGGAATACGGAGCTGTAAGACCCTTCAATGCATCCATCTCCAGCATTGAGAAGGAGTACCAATGGTTCCTTACAGCAAAGATGTTTTAAAAGTTGGCCAAAATTCAAAAGAGGTTGCTGCCTTGTGAATGAGAAGGAGGGGTGGCAGCTCTGGAAGGCTCAGAGCCAAACTTCAGCGCTGGTGCGAGTGCTGGAAAACTTTTGAGGTCGGTGTAGGTGTGGGTGTCAGTACCACTGGTGGCTTCCTCCTGCACTCTAGACACTGCTCCCACTAAGTGCGACATAGGAGTAAAGGCAGATGAAAACATTTGAATTAATTACCCTCAATTATAGTTTAGTACATTGACTTCAGAGAATTTTTCTTTCTTAGTAAATCAAGTTATTAAACTACCTTATTATGACTCTCAGTATTAATTATGTGACACTTCACAGCTTAAGCTGTAAAAGTTTCGTGTTCTGTAACAGATGCCAATCCAATGGGACCTCTGTTTCAGAGGAAATTTGTTTTTATAGAGTTCCAGGTAGTTTTAAGAGGTACCTGTCAACTTTCACAATGTTCAGGATATGGATAATATTGGCTGGAACCCGAATCTCAGAACAAATAATTTCAACACACTTATTCTTTTTTATTTAAGTATCAGGTTGCTCCTTTTTCTTCCATTTCCTTTGTGTCCAGGTACATCACAACCTGTAGTTAATTGTTTTCACAACCTTTTGACTGAGAAATAATGGAGAAGCACAAAGATCAGAGATTGCAGTTAGTTTTTTTAATAAAATTATTTTTAAAAAGTCATGTCTAGATGCTTCACACTTTGCATTCTGGAAGCACCAAGTCTAAAATCAATAGTTAAAATGAGAATTATTTACAGGATTATTACTGTAAAATTTCCTGAAATTCTCACTCAGACTTGGTCTGGGCAACACTGAAGTTTACTGGGCAACCTTACAGAAATACTGTCCACACTTAGCATTGGCAAGGATAGAAGGCAAAATACACACCTGTGATAAAAGTATGAGAGTAAATAGCGAAGAAGAAGGGAAGACACAGAGCAAAGGAGAACTGTTTTGTCCTCTGCGTTTGACTCCACATAAGTCAGATTTTGGGTCAGTTTCTACCCCCATCTAGAAATTGCCCAATAATTCTTAAGAAGGTAGCTTAAGTGGAGAGAAGTTAAAGATCTCGTGTTGGCTAAACAAAGGTGTAGATTAGCTGCTGGTTAAAGTTCAGTTCACAGCGGGCATGCTCAGAAATTCAGTTCTACTATCACGGTCAACACTGCCTGCTAACAAGATACCTGTTTTTTCGAGTCACACAAGCCCTCCTGCATATACTCAGAATATAGGTAAACATTACATTTGGGACCTTAATTCCTTTCTTGCAACGTGTTGTGTGGATACATGGCCACCACTCTGCTAAGGGGAGAAAATTACAACCCAGGTCTAGTTGAGTTTAACTTCTCTATGACATACAGCTTAGCCACACTCCCTAAACAGTACTGCCATAGACAAAGCACAGGAATGAAACAGCCATTTTTTTCTCCGTCTTTCCCAAGTACTTTTCTATGCAAACTATTCCAATTGAACTAGTGCATTGTAAGACACTCAGTCTGTACAGTTACACATTAGTGCTTAAAATATAATGTAATGTAAGACCATTTACTCAGCTTCTCAGTTAAAATAGTCTACATAGACTTGTAGCAATACCTTTACTTATTTATTTTGCAGTTTTGCCATACTCCATTAACCTTCCTTTTGGTCAAGTCCCGTTACAGAGGCTCTGGTGCTACGTCCTTTGTATTCAAACTAAGGGTTTCTAAACTTCATGGGTGCAAAAAAGTGAGCCCCCTGAATGCATACCCTAAGCGGAGTTTATTTACAGAGGTATGAGCCACTTTCAAATGGGGGTTAATGAGAAGTGATCCTCCCTCTCAGCCAGACTGTTAACCAACTGGTGTCATCTACAGCTGGCTCAAGTCAGGCTATTTCTCATCTCACAGAGAGCAAGGGGACTGCTTTGTGGGCTTTCCCAGCTGCCAAAAGCCCCTCTTGTCTTATCTCCAGCTGGTGTAAATCCTCTGGACACCTTCAAGCCAGTGCAAATATGAGACTTTACTGCAGCTGAGAATATGTTTCGGATGCTTTGGATGTGGTGCACTGAAGGAAGCAGAGACAGCAGCGAAATGACTCCAACTGCCGTTGCGGGTATTTGGCTTTTGTTTTGGGCTTCTCCCCCATGCATCCCTGCAAGAATTAATGTAAATAACAAAAGAATTCTGATTTAATTTCATGAGTTCTACACATTACAGATGGATCTCTCACCCCCCCTACAAAGTACCTTGTCTCGCAGGTATGGCAGAACTGAATAAAATCCTCACCAGCTGAAAAACCTGGAATTTGGCTTTAGCTTCTCTGCAGTGTGGGAAAAAATTAAAAATATCACCTTCTTCAGTAAATGTGCAGATTATCATCGCTCCAGATAAAACTTGCAGGAATTAGCATAACATCATCTCAGCCTAACACCTCAAGGTTGTGTTGCGGCTTGGTATTTGAATCACGGACCATGTCTAACTCACAAGATCTTCTATCTCCTTATTGTCTACTAAGATTTTGAAAATACAAATTGCATCCTCATGGTTCCTTTTTTTTGTATACAGCGCATGGCAAGTTAAAAGGGCTTAGCTGCGTTGATTAACTATCCAAATGTTTAATCAATACAGCAATAGCTAGATGCTTTCTGGCTGTGAAAGACCTTGGAGAAGTCCCACTTGCCTTATTCCCCACCCCCAAGTGGGACATCAATGAACTATTACATGGTCCTTGCATATCAATGCAGAGGGGCTTAGACAAATACAACACTAATGGATAATTGTGGGTCACCTTGTCAAAATATGTTAAATGCCCCTTAAGTATTTTTTTTTCCTCAATTAAAAAAAAAAAATGACAGTAAACTGACCTTGCTGATATCATACAGCCTTTCAAGGAAGCAAATGCTACTCAGTCTGCAACCGGCTCATTGATTCATGGGTCAAAAATCCATTCTAACTAAATTATAAAAGACACATCCTCGTGTGTTGATACAACCCACGGTAACTGCCTGACAAAGTGTTAAACAATTGTACTCTTTAGCGTGGGCAGAACATGTCTACTGACACTTATTCAGAAAATAAACGTAGGGGCCTCTGAGTGATTCATAAGGAAGGGCTGTGGATCCCTGGGTGCGCTGGATATTAATGCATCGCAAAGTCAGGGAAAGTTCATCTTGTGACCACGGCTCCTGGACCGGCTCCAACAATATGCCATTTGCAGAGATGGCATTAACTGCAAGAGGGCCGTTGTGGGATTTGGATTCCTGCCCCTGTATTTATCTACTCACAATGTCATTAACACCCACATTGATCCCGAACTGTTGCCGGTGCCGCGGCTGTGCGCGGGATTGCTTGTTTGCTGGTGTCACAAATCACAAACCAGAGAAAATCGTTCTGATAAAGAGAACAGCTCTGTGGCTTCACATTGTTATAAATGAGCCATAGGAGCCCTCCATACCTGCTAGTAATGCGCTATAATAGTTTTGCTTAGCTATTATTTAGAAGCATTACCTTTGCTTTGGCTGGCAAAATTAGTACTAGGAGGACTGTAACATGATTTGCACCGGGAATGTCACAATGCATCTGTCATTATCTTTCTGGTCTTGGTATACTGCCTAAGACAATGCTGTAGGTTAAAATTGGCAACAAGGACAAAACATAATTAATTAGCTAAGTATTGCCTTCATCATGAGGCTTGTTTTGAAAGGGTAAGAGAACTACATAGAGTAGCATGATATTTGCTTTAATTTCTTGCGTATTACACAAAGGTTACTTGAATCACCAATATCATGACATTAATTGCATGTACATATATAACTACATAAATAAACACAGAGGTAGAAATCTGTACATATACATAAATGTGCATGTATAACATAAATCTGCTGCATATGTGTTTTTATATTTGCGCACAAGCATGGATGTAACACTCACAAACCTCCTATTATTCTATAGTCATAATTGCATCAAACACACCAAGAAGTCTCGCATGATTTACTTGTTTTGTGGTTGCGCCACCCCAAGTTGGAGCGTCTAAAGCAACCCCTAGCAAAAAAGTTGCTGCAGCTGCTCTAGTAAGTTTCTGGTCTAGATTGGTGTGGCACACAGAAGACCAAAGTAAAATGGCTTGAAGGGGATGGCACAGCAGATCAGTAGCAAAGAAACAAAATCCTGTTTAACATCATTCCAATCCGATGTGCAGTGGTGCTTACGAGTGAAAACGGGTGTTCACCATCACTCTCCTGCATCAGCTTCAAACACCGGGAAACACCTATGAAAGCTTTATGAGTAATAATTAAACAATCAATTGGGACTTCAAAGAACCTGAGCCACAGTTAATCGTAGGCACTCAAAAGCCTAACTATTCATGCATGGAACATTATCCCTTTAAAATGCTTTATTTGTAAACAATGGAGGCACATCATGAGAAAACTGTTTACACCCTTGATGAAAATTCTTAAAAGCACTTAAAATCCTGCCTGGATGTTAACTTTGGCCAGAGATCCCCTTTAAGGAGAGGTCCTCAGAGTCAAGCACTGCCGGTCATCACCAGCACAGCAGATCCCAGGCAGGAGGCAAGAGGAGGGTGACGTACTAGCTTTGGATAGGTCTGAAGTACAGCAGTTCCAAGACACCTAACTTCTAAGGGGCAAAGAAACATTCCCGAAGACCAGTTCAGTTTCTTCCCGAGCCTGGTCTTTTCCTACTTTCTTTAGCCTTCTTGAAATATTCTTGCTAGTCCAAAGGTTAGTTTTGACCCAGATAGTGATTCCAGTTTATTTTTTCCAAATGAGACCGTGTTTCAATGCCATTTTGTGTTTTAGACTTATTGGTGAGGCTTACTGTCTGTGAACAATTCTGACTTCTCAAAAATAAAACCAAGGTGTTTTTTACACCATATCTCAGAGCAACATTTCATCTCAAATTGCCAGCTACGAGCATTGATCTCTCTGGAGTCTTCATGAGCTCAGCAAATGCATTTAGATTCGTCTAAGGATCTGCTCATGGAAAGATTTTAAGAGCTCAGGCCGTTCAAAGTGATCAGGCACTGTGTCTGCTGAAGGTTTGCAAAGTACAAATAGGCTACTGACAGAAGACAAAAATCTATAAACAGAAATGCAAGGAGGACGAGCTTTAATACTGTCCCCTCGGTGACATCTAGAAGTTGCTGTTTTAAGTGTACTAAAATCTACACTCATCGTCTGCTTACATAAATGAAGTGTGCTTGACACTTTGAGGTTAAACGCTTCCTTGTAGATGAAATAGAAGATTCTCCTGTGCTTCAGTTATTGCGGGGTCTATGCCAGCAGTGGCAATGTTCACAGTGGTAGGTGCTCCCATGTTGGAGACCAAACTAAACAAAGTTTTGCTTGGAAACAAACCAGTTCATGAATATTTCACCTGTAAAAACAAGAAAAGGGGACTCGAGTCTCTCCTCTCGAGGTTGTAAGTGCTTCCAAGGAAAAGAAAAAGTCTTCTCCTTTCAGACATCATGGTTACATCGAGTCTGTCACCCAGCCCTGGATCTCGCTGTTTTGCCAGTGCCATACTCATCTTCCATTTGCAGTTTTGCTGACTTGCTTGTGGACTCTCATGCTGGTCCATTCCCTCCTGTCTGGCACATAGCAGGAAAGTGTAAAATCCATCACCGATTTGTAAAATGCTCATACAGAGGTTTTTGGTTTTGTTGCTTTTATTTGTTTCCCAGTGACCAAGGTCCCCCAGGATACAGAACCTTAGGAAAGTATCACACAAAGAGGTGCAAAAATACTGTTTAAAATATTGTGTGAACTGTAACCATATCCTGCATTGCACTGTTACTCATAGGACTATTGTACACGAAAAAAATGTTTGTAATTGCTGTGAGGGAGATCTATTCACTTTTTTACTGAAAGAAGACAAGGTGATTGTCTGTCTTACTCAGTATGCATCAGTAAAGAAATGTTGCATCCTTTATGCCTTTACCGAATGCGAGAAAACCACATCAACTAAGTAGGCTTCAAATAAATTTCGTTGATGGGTTATTCACAAATGCTCAGGCCCTAGTTAGTCTCGTATTCTGGCTGTTTCTTGCCTACAGCACTGAATGCACAGCTAGAGGGCTCACAAACAATTTAAAGACATACTAACCTATTCATACACAGAAGGACATGAAAAAGCCCTTTTGTATTCAGGATGACTGGTTCCCCACCATTGAAAACGGGCTTTGTTCAGTGTGTGACAAATGATAGACTCTGGATAGCTGATTATGTGGAAGTTTCGCTCCACTCAAGTAGACATGGTACTGGAAAAGCTGTGAAATTCAGCTGTTCACTGTGTCATACTTCCATAGGATCATGCTGCAAACATCTTTTGTGATCTCCACTGTAAGCCACAGCTGCTCTGATGAGCAGAAGTTCCCGTCTGTGGGTTCTATCTTTCTCAGAGGCTTTGAACAAGTCAGGGATGGCACAAAGATCATGAGGTGAGATCTCACCTCTGGTCTTGAAGGTCTATATGGCAGTTGAATTCAGTGCAATTGAACATACAATTCAAAGAGGGATCATGTGTGTTAAAAGTTTTCCTTTTGATATTTCAGAAATTATGTCCATGAGAACTGGCTCTTTATTCTCACATTTGCTCCTCCCTTGTACACCTCCAATATGAATACATAGCAAATATATGAGTTGCTGCAAGATTTTCTTCATTATTTCAAACTCTCCTGGTCTTATGTTAGCATCAAAGTGACTTTGGATGACTTTGTAAGTCTTGCATAGTCTGTTCAAATGTCTTCATTCTCAACAATGTGCTGAGAAATGACAACATCTTTGCATGGTATATTTCAGTTTTTTCCAGGCTTGATTAAGTCACAGTCATGATGGCTCCTTGTCTTCTGGTATTTTGGCACTTCTGCTTGGCTGTTCTAGCACAGACCACAATATTAAAATGTTGAGAAAGATTAGAAAAAAAATGCATGTAACTTTTTGGAATCTCAAAAAATTCCCACGGCAGTTTTTCATCAGAAACTGTTTGTGATATTCTTGCATGTGAATTCTTAGGAAAAATGTGCAGAACCCTTTAATTAAATTAAGCAACTGACACTGCATGGAATCAGTAAATATTAACAGGTCATTTTGTGACAGGGAAATAGCTAGTATTCTTACCAACAAGAAGGGATATAAATAGAAACAGTCACAGATCTAAATTTTTTCCCCTCAGAATCAGGACAAACCAGTAATGGGGGACATGCATCAGCAGTGTTAGGGAGAAAAAGACAAATTATGGGAACTAATCATATCTCCAACGTACAGCATATGACTATTGAATCATGAATCCACCATAATAGATCTCCAAAGAACATCACATATCATGAGAAAATAAATGCAACTTCTGCAAACAAAACAGATTAAAGGCAGAGTATACTTCACTAGGATGCACAGGAACATGGACGCAAAGCCTGTTTTAGCTCTTGGTTTCTAAACATGCTGTGCGGAAAAAAATCTGATTTTGTTCAACAGAATGAAAAGGGCTGTCAGCAGAAATGATGACAGCACCAAGCAAACAAAGTGTAAGTCAGGTGAGATACATGCAAAAAGGTTAAGGCTCCACAGCTATAGCGGGGTTACTAAAAAAGTTAATATTTAGCAACAGTTGCCCCATGGGTGTGTGATAACACTTATTTCCTATTCTAAAAAGCTACCATGTTCACAAAAGTACCATTAATTTTAATGTGGGTTATTCACACGCATCAAGGAAGGCTCTTAATTTTTAAGCAAGAACTGGAACCGTGCTTGTTTGGCAATGTATTCAATTATTAATGTATTTAACTAGGTACTGTGATAGTTTTATCAATGATGTTATAATTGTATATTGGCCCAAGCTATGCAAACTATCACAAGGTACATTTTCACTTCGTATTTAGGCCAGTGTCTCCTACACTGAGCTGAAATAGTACCCTGCCATGGAAATAGCTCCACATACTTCAGTAAAATGGCTCTTGAGGTCTAGGTAGTAGAATCAGATTCTAAATATCTCTACATTGAGAAAGTTCTCCAGCCCGGGGGGTTAATTTTCACTTTAATTTCTGTTTTCACATTCAAGTGTAAAATAAGTGTTTTGTTTGACAGGTAACTTTTCTTTTATGCTATGTGATCTTTTCTGCAAAATATCCCATTCATTAGATATCCTGCAAAATGCATATGTTATTTTAAAGCTTTTAAAGTAAAAAAAAAAAAAAAGAGACAAAAGCAAGCTAACGGCCCAAAAGAAATCAAGTCTTGATTTTCTGTGACACAATCCGATAGCCCAATTGTATGTGATCACTGTTTTCTGAGACACTGTTCTCAGCTGTGAGTGATAATGTCTGGTAACTCACTGAGGTGAAACATTGCTTTATTCAGAAAAATAATTTGGGCCACTGCTGTAGCAAATGAATGCTACATTCTTTACATGGAAAAAGAGCATGGGATATGATTTCCTATATAAGGAATGCTCTTCTGCAATACATCAAATCTCTTTTCTCCTGTGTGTGCAAATGCACTCTCCTTTGTTACATTATAAGAGGGTGCATAACTCCAAAAGAAATGGAGTTAGATGAAAAAGAGCCATTCCAAACTCTACTGATTAAAATAAATGTGCTCATAAAAGAGACAGGAGAGTAAATTACTGCATCCCCTGAACAGCAGTAACTTATACACCAACAAGTTTTTTTCAAGTTTGCCAGAGGAAATAATCTGCTATCAACAAGGGGTAATTGCCTGAGCAAACTAGTCTTTACATCTCACACATGCTGTCACCTTGTGTAAGAAAGAAATACACCACATATCAATTCAGGAAAAAAAAATTTGAAACATTCCTTTAAAGGCTGCTTCTCTCAGCCGTTTGAAAGAGAGAACATATACACAGCTTGGAACATATCTAATCTCTGCTCTTTTCTTATCGCTGAAGAGCATCCTAACACACCACAAAATTCATAACCTAAGCAGCCTCAGGCAATATTAGAAAGGATCCATTTTAGATTGGAACAGAAATTTTAATCTGAGATTTACCTGTGGCTGTCACAGGTGAAAGCAGGTTAGTGACAAAACTCTTCAGGAATAAATGAAGGAACTATTAAGTAAAAGAGTCAAAATGTTCTGATTTTTATACCAATATGGGCTGCTTAGAGACCTAGATGAATATTTATTTCAGTGAATATGCACAGATGCACACCCTCTTTTGTATTCCTATTACACAAATAGTCATTTGACTAAAATGCTCTTGAGCCAAGGGCTCAAAGAAAAGGAGTTTTCAGCACTTGCATGGATGATTTTTTTTTGTCGAAGCAAGGTGCAAGATTTGCCTGTAGGTAAGTATTTAACATGCATTTTGCCATGTATGACAAACTGCAACATGTATTCAACAAATATAAGTACAGCAGACAGAGAAAAGTTTCTCATTCATGAGAAGATCAATCCTTTCTTTAAAGTCTTGTACTGAAAGGGCAGTAACTGCTGAAATAAAAACCCAGCAAGAGCGGGCAATCTCTTTGTGAATCATGGAATCATAGAATGGTTTGGGTTAGAGGGGACCTTAAGGATCATCTCGTCCCAACCCCCTGCCCTGGGCAGGGACACCTCCCACCAGCCCAGGTTTCTCCAAGCCCCATCCAGCCTGGCCTTGAACACCTCCAGGGATGGAGCAGCCACAGCTTCTCTGGGCAACCTGTTCCAGTGCCTCACCACCCTCACAGAAAAGAATTTCTTCCTAATATCTAATATAAATCCCCCCTCTTCCAGTTTAAAACCGTTCCCCCTCATCCCATGGCTCTCCTCCCTGATCAGA
The DNA here is from genome assembly GCA_017639485.1 of Pluvialis apricaria. Taxonomy (NCBI): domain Eukaryota; kingdom Metazoa; phylum Chordata; class Aves; order Charadriiformes; family Charadriidae; genus Pluvialis; species Pluvialis apricaria. The sequence goes on along the minus strand of CM030044.1, from coordinate 85,065,466 downwards.
AGTCCCTCCCCAGCTCTCCTGGAGCCCCTTTAGGTACTGGAAGGGGCTCAAAGGTCTTCCCAGAGCCTTCTCTTCTCCAGACTGAACAACCCCAACTCTCTCTGCCTGTCCTCCCAGCAGAGGGGCTCCAGCCCTTGGAGCATCTTTGTGGCCTCCTCTGGACCTGCTCCAACAGGTCCATGTCCTTCTGATATTGAGGCCCACAGAGCTGGACGCAGTATTCCAGGTGGGTTCTCACCAGAGCAGAGCAGAGGGGCAGAATCCCCTCCCTTGCCCTGCTGGCCACGCTGCTCGGGATGCAGTCCAGGATACTTATAGAATCAAAAAATCATAGAATTGCTAAGGTTGGAAGGGACCTTTAAGATCACCAAGTCCAACCATCAACCTACCCTGACAAAACCACCTCTAAATCATGTCCCCTCACTTCTGTGAGGTTACAGAGGGTCTAGTTGTCATAGTTAGTTAGTTCTTTTTTGAGAAGTAGAAAAGAATCTGCTTCTTACTAAGCAGCATGCTCCATTTTTTCTATTAGCATTATTTTACCTTAAGTTAAATATTGAACAAAAACACATTTCCCTCTCTTCCTCCCCAGCAGAGGAAACAAAAACTGTCTTAATTTCCTCCACTCTATTGCTTCGACTTTTATGTAATTAAATGAGCTCCCTTATGCTACCTGTAGCACTGTGAGTATGAAGCCATGTAGCTAAAAATGAATAGGAATAAAAAAACCACCCAAACTTGAGTCATCCTGATTAACGTTCTGGGATGATCATATTTTGGAACCTGCTAGGATTGCTTGATCAAGACAGTAAGCAATGCAAAAATAGAGTCAGAACTTGAATTTTCCTAAATTAAAGATTACAGGGCATATGGGAGTATTTCTGTCTTCCATCCAACCCTTACGAGGCTCTTCCAACAAAGAAAAATGGAAAGGTCTTCAAACATTTTTGGCAGCATTCTGGCAAAAGATATAAACTACTGTCAAGCGTAATATGGAAGAAAAACCATCTCAGTTGACAGAAACAATATGCTTCAATTTTTCTGTTGGTCATGATTTTGTATTCCAACGATACTTTGAATTCCAAATTAATCAATGTAGTTATTAAAGAAAGAAGAAACCTCCCTTAACCACAGCAAAAGTGATGGATGACATCTGTTAGTGTATCCAGCAATCAATTCTTTGGTGTCCCTGCCTGTCTGCCTACATATGTTGACCTGTGATTGGCAAGGTCTGAAGTTTGGCCTGAAGTTTGAAGACCTCATGCTGTACCCTAGTGTGGTTCTATTTCAAAAGCATTGATTGCAGCTGGACAGCATCTGACCATACAGTTACAATTCCTCCTTAGCTACAAAGTAAATAAAAAAATCACAAGTTTTAAATAAAATAAAAAATAACCCAGTGCAGAGTACGTAGGCTGACATTTTTCACTCAAAAATTAAGTTTGCTCTGTTTTCAGTGTCAATTCATGTGAGTTTTGTGTATTTTATTGATGATAATTTCTAACGCAGGAAATACACCACCTGTAATGGATTGCTGCATGCAAGACAGAAATACATCACCGACACCTGTCCCTAGTACAGTAATAAAATGTTGCAGATTTCAGGGATAAAAACATCATAATAAAATATGCTCTGTATGCAAATAATAAGACTACTTTTTGAATTGAAACAAAGATGGAAACTGTTTTCTGAAGTGGAAAACTGGAGGATTAAAATTGAATCATTGCTTCTATCTCTCGAATGAAAGAAAATAAAGGATTACAAATATCACTCAACTTTTATTAGAGCATGGCAGTCATCAGAAATGGGACTATTCTCCCTGGGAACTATACTGGTGATATATCTTATAGTGAACAGTCTCATTTTGTTATACAACAATATTGAGACCCAAACTAGAACTGAGCTACTAGGACACTGTTAGCTTGGTTTGAAGAAAAAAATCAGACTATATAGAATCATAGAATGGTTTGGGTTAGAAGGGACCTTGAAGATCATCCTGTTCCAACCTTCCTGCCATAGGCAGGGACACCTCCCACCAGACCTGGTTGCCCAAGGCCCCGTCCAACCTGGCCTTGAACACCTCCAGGAATGGGGCCTCAACAACTTCTCTGGGCAACCTGTTCCAGTGCCTTAACACCCTTAAAGTGAAAAACTTCTTCCTAATGTTTAATCTAAACCTGCCCTCTTCCAGCTTAAAGCCATTCCCCTTGTCCTGTCACTACATGCCCTTGTAAAAAGTCCCTCCCCAGCTCTCCTGTAGCCCCTTTAGGTACTGGAAGGCCGCAATAAGATCTCCCCGGAGCCTTCTCTTCTCCAGGGTGAACACCCCCAACTCTCTCAGCCTGTCCTCATAGGAGAGGTGCTCCAGCCCTCTGATGATCTACGTGGCCCTTCTCTGGACCCGCTCCAGCAGGTCCATGTCATTCCTATGTTGGGGGCTCCGGAGCTGGACACAGTACTGCAGGTGGGGTTTCACGAGAGTGGAGTAGAGGGGCAGAATCACCTCCCTTGCCCTGCTGGCCACACTTCTTCTGATGCAGCCCAGGATATGGCTGGTCTTCTGGGCTGTGAGCACACATTGCTGGCTCATGTTGAGCTTCTCATTAATCAGCACACCCAGATCCTTCTCTTCAGGGCTGCTCTCAATCCATTCCCTGCCAAGCCTGTATTTGTGCTTGGGATTGCCCTGACCCAGATGTAGGACCTTGCACTTGGCCTTGTTGAACTGCATGAGGTTGGCTTGGGCCCACCTCTCCAGGTCTCTCTGGATGGCATCCCTCCCCTCCAGTGTGTCTACCTCTCCAAACAGTTTTGTATCATTGACAAACTTGCTGAGGGTGCACTCCATCCCACTGTCCATGTTGCTGACAAAGATGTTGAACAGCACGTGTCCCAGTACTGACCCCTGAGGAACGCCACTTGTCACTGGTCTCCAGTTGGACACCGAGCCATTGACGGCAACTCTCTGAGTGTGGCCATCCAGCCAGTTCTTTATCCACTGAGTGGTCCGTCTGTCAAATCCATGCCTCTCCAATCTAGAGACCATTTTATTGTGAGGGACAGTGTCAAATGCCTTGCACAAGTCCAGGTAGACGATATCAGTTGCTCTTCCCTTGTCCGCTGCCGCTGTAACCACTTCGTAGAAGGCCACCAAATTTGTCAGGCATGACTTGCCTTCCTTGATGAAGAAAAACAGCAGCAGTGAGGTCTTGCTGTCTCCTCCTTCCCTTAGTGAGTTCATCCCTGACTATTACTTCACGTTACTTTCCTCAACCACACCTCATGTCTCCCAAGCAGAATATTTATTTATACCCAACTATTTGCCATAGATCATTAAATAACACAAAAGACATATGCTGTTCTGGCATTAGGTTGTTTAAAAAGCAGTCTTATTTATTGCAGAAGGATGCATAAGTTGCGGTTGCCACACCTAGCAATAGTTCATGCTCAGAAACCTATGCCCAATAATGGATCAGTTTCCAGTCTTGTCAGCAGCTTTCAGAACATAAAGAGAATTTTCCTAACTGCAGCGGGTGTTGGAAACTCACAGAAACGTGAGAGCACAGACATATTTGCTGCGCCACATCCTCTGAGATGGAGAACCAGTTTGCAAAATCTGAAGGGATACAACAAATTACAGTACCTTACACGTTAAGGAGTTTTTCCCACATTCGCTTACACTTTCCGTAATAGTTTCTAGAAAAATGCATGAGATGTACCTAAATAATATTCTAACAATTACGGCTCCTTATGAAAGAGCTGGTATTTCAAAACATCGGCGTATGTGTTAAACATACCATGGAATTTAGGATAGGAGCCTTTTTCGCAAGCTGGGAAGCCAGAACAAGGGATGTAGATCAACCCAAACAGATGCCAGTGGGATCCACAGAACACTTTTGCGTTTGCTGTTTGTCTTCAGCTATGGTTCAAAATATGACAGCAAGTGTTTATAAATATATATATTTGTATGTATATAGTATTTTTACTGGGACTCGATCTTGTATTTCTCAGCCTCAGTCTTTCCCCTTGATTCATAGAATCATAGAATCATTTTGGTTGGAAGAGACCTTTAAGATCATCAAGTCCAACTGTTAACCCAGCACGGCCAAATCCACCACTAAACCGTGTCCCTCAGCACCACGTCTACAAGTCTGTTAAATACCTCCAGGGATGGTGACTCCACCACTGCCCTGGGCAGCCTGTTCTGATGCTGGACAACCCTTTCTGTGAAGACGTTTTTCCTAATGTCCAATCTAAACCTCCCCTGCTGCAACTGGAGGCAATTTCCTCTTGTCCTATCGCCTGTTCTTTGGGAGAGAGACCAAGCCCCTCCCTTCATTGCACCCTCCTTTCAGGGAGCTGTAGAGAGCGATAAGGTCTCCCCTCAGCCTCCTTTTCTCCAGGCTGAACACTCCCAGGTCCCTCAGCTGCTCCTCATCAGACGTGTGCTCCAGAGCCCTCACCAGCTCCATTGCCCTTCTCTGGACACGCTCCAACACCTCAGTGTCTTTCTTGCAGTGACGGGCCCAAAACTGAACACAGCCTCACCAGTGCGAAGTACAGGGTAATGATCACTGCCCCACTCCTGCTGGCCACACTATTCCTGATACAGCCCAGAATGCTGTTGACCTTCTTGGCCACCTGGGCAGTTGAACCTCTCCGTTCACAGTTGAACCTCTCCATTCAGGGTCTCAGCTTTTTCACTTTTGGATTATTCTTTGCTCTTCCTGCAACTTCATTGAGTTTGCTTTGTCAATAACGCATTTTCCTGAGGACTGGAGCTCAGGAGATGCTGTCAAGGACATGGTCAAGGCTGGCATCATGCATGCATGAAGAGATATGTACTGTTGGCATTGGTGTGAGCTGAGGTAAACAGGAGTTATTGTATTTGTCCTCCTTCTCATAGGGCACCTGCAATGGGAACCTCTCTTCCTCTGTCTTCGCCGTCTACAATGGTCAGCTTGTTTGTTCATCCCCTACTTACCAGTGCTGAGACCCGCTGCCGTGTTGGCGTTCTCATGCTGCTCCATAAAGGACTTAAAGAGGCACAATTATGTGATTCTGTACTTCTGCCCCTCTCACGTCTTTTATCAGTAAGAAAGCAGGGAACAGGACACAAAAGACAAATGAGGATGGTGCTTGATGATGTCAGTTAATCAGTCAGCTATTTTCGAGTACTGACTGACTAGTCACTAAATTGCAGGCTAAAATGTCCTCTCATACAGGCACACACCAATCTGACTGACGTACTCTGGCTGCTGAATGTAGTAGTGTTTGAAAGCACTTGAGCACTATATACCTAATTTAACAATTTCAGTCTTTATGAAGATTTTACTTAAAAAATTACAGGAAACATCATGAAGAAACTCAAGAGAGACTTTAGTAAACATCTGGTTATAATTCTGAAAATGTGCTCCAAAGGAGTGTTTTAAAATACGAGGCCAGCGCATAATACTCCAATTTTACATCTGTTTTAAGCAAAATTAGACAGATGTAAATTTAAAAAAATGCATAACTGTACAACTGTTCTAACTATTTATCTAGGTTGTAACCCACCTGAAAAGGTTTTATGCCTAAGCTTGTCCTAGGTCAACACAACATAAAGCAAGCTAAAGATGACCATAACCCTATGAACCCTACAAGCCCCTATTTATAAACCGTATATCATAAATATCTATTACAAAAATATTACCAGTGAGAGGGGAAAAATCAATAAAAAATAAAAAAGAAAAGTGTGCATTATAAAAAAGACTGTCATGAGTTGAAACAGCTTCAGTTAAATGTATATATAACATACATCACATACAAAAGCTATTAATCCAATTTAACAACATTCAATGCATTTATGCTAAGAAACTGCTAAAAAGCACTAAATGGAATTTACCGAGATGAATAAAAAGCACAATTACCAACTAGACTTGGGAGATTCCAGTTAGTAAATGAGGCTGTGAAATTGCTTTGTGTTAAAAGAGTATTAATGGCTATGCTAGCACTTGACTAATATTTTATGGTGCAGGCTGTTACTAAATTAGACCCTTTGCATGTCTTCCTGTAAAGTCATTTAGTTATTCTTAGAATACTTTTTTCTTTACAACATTTTTAAGAGTTTGCTGTGTTTTGGAAGATCCTAATCCTGTAGACTTTTCTGTAAGCTGAAGCTACCCATGCTACCTGTTCCTCGCAGAGAGGTTGGTGGTAAATTAGTGCTGAGGGAGAACTATTGTTTCGCAAACTCTCTCTTTTGGCAAGTGGTGCAAGAATCAGCTAACTCAAAGAAAATCACACTAGGGTACAGCATGCTCAATACCATAATGGTCTGTTTTGGTGTGTCAGCGATGTGAAGAAGCGATGTGAACTGTGAATCAACTCCTAGCTCAGGCAACTGTGGAGTGTAATTCTTCCACCCTAATTCTGGCCTCTCTCCTATGCTGAGACTCCAAAGATGCCTTTGGACAGGTCTTCTGTGACTAGTTCTGCGAAGGCAAGGGACTGGTTCCCAGCTCCATGCTAGAGGACCTGGTCTGAATAATACTGCTGCACCTTGCTTCAAATTTGCAAGTAGTTCGTTTGATCTCTTGTGAATTTCAAGTTTTGTTGGAAAAAACTATATTGTGGAAACAGATTTTATTAGCTGTCCATAATATTGGTCAGAATGACAATGTGCTGGCACTTTTATTTGGAAAATATTTAAAGATTGTAAGTATCTTATGGTGGAAGAAAGAATAACAGGGGAATGCAGTAGGCCTCACATCAGCATCAGTTATTACAATCTTTTAAAATACTGGATATATAAGTCTGCTTACTTCTCTTGAAAAAAAAATAAAAATTAAGGCACCCAAAACACCTACCGTGCTATAAACTGCTTGAATATTTAAGTGAGAGGATATGAAATTGTATATGTGCATGTTCTTCATGTGTGAATTTAAATAATATATAAAGTTCATACAACACTGAATTGCAATAATAAACACTACAACCACAGTAACAGTGACCAATAAGCAAAAAATAAATACCGTCTGAATGAGAATTATAAAGTTCTGTGAGGTTATACTGCATTCAGTGAAATCCGAAGGCTGTATCCACTCAGCCTTTCCCATCACACTGTTGAGCAAAACACGCAGCGGTGCATGTGAAAGTGATTGGATGCAGCAGACTTATCCTGTAACAAAGTGAGGCCCTAACACCAGACTTTTATACACCTACACAAAGTCAAATTTTCCTTGTGAAAAAACTGATTGAGATGCAGATTCTCTTCTCAATTAACACTAAGCTGATGCAATAAAATTCCACATAATCTTCCCCGGCAAGGAGGACACGCAAACCACAGCGAGGGGAGCATCCAACCGGTCAGAAAACCCGACTGAGGGCAGCATTAGCCGCACGACGGTCTCCGAATGGAACTTGGAGGAAAAGCAAAATCCACCATAATGTACTGAGTCGTTATTGCTAACAGAAGCATAGCTCGTCTGTAACAGCAGTAAAGTTGGTCTCAACGGGGGAAACACGGCAGGGGGTTCATGCAGTGCTCCTCCAGCATGCTGGGGAAATGATCCCTGGTGAACGCCCAAACGCGGCTCGAAACATCAGAAGCGCTGGTACTCAGATCATCCCGAGCACCGGTTACAAATATATTACGAGGATGTATATGCTCAAAGCTGCTGTTATATGAAGCATGTCATCTGTACAGCCCAGAGGAGAAGAATTAAATTGTGCAATCCTAGTTAGAAGCTGAATGAATACTTGGAGCTGAAAGGGGTGAAATGCAATAGCAAGCAGTCAGGAAAAAAACAAGCTTTTGCCTTTTCTGGGCCATTTCTACACCCCAGAATAAACCCGGCATCCTGCCAAGGGCTCAGCCAGCTGCAGTGCAGGAGCACCGAACCCCAAAAGTAGAGGGTGGCCAGCTGAACTGATGGAATTTAACGTTATGAATGGTGATAAACAAACCCAACGCTACAGGGGAAGCTGGAGCTCCAGCTTTCCACTATAAAAGATTCTCGTCACTCTAAAACCTCCACGGCTTGAGCCGGCAGAAGCTCCTGGGTGGGAGAAGTGCTCTTTTATGCGTCCCATGAAATCCCATTCAGGTTCTGCTGCCATATGAATAGCTGATAATTGCCATTTCCTTTCGCTCACTAATGTTCCCCAGAAAATCGCAGCTGGCATGCCAACCCCGCCGAAGGCGAGCCGGGTGGAGAGCGGCGTGGTGGCAGCTGCCGGCGGCACAGCTGGGAGATGCCAGGTCACCTGCGCAGGGTGCAAGACCCCCGCAGGGACTGGGCTGGGGAAGGATGGAGCGAGGTACGAGTAACAAAGCCCAAGACCACTTGTTGACACATATAAGACAGGAAGGTTTTTGCAATCATGAAGCTCTGGGACCAAGGGGTAGGGATGGGGGGTTTGCTATATTGTATTTTTTTACAGCTACAATAGTACATTTTTTCTTGATTTTTCTCTTGAAGAAGATACTTACTTGACAATGTGGCTTAAAAAAAAATAAAATTAGAAGCAATGTTTAGATTAAAGTCAAGCCCTTAGAATTTAAGAAACGTGTTGCTTACCACCGCCCATAAGACTTCATCGTCTGTTGTGCCTATCAGCTGAAAAAAAAAAAAAATTAATTATTTGAGCACAGTTTTCAAAAAGTTCCCCCTTCATCAGTAAGTAGATACACTGGACACCCTAGAAGTCCAAATTAAGTTGCATGGGCAGCAAGACGTCTGGCATTTCACGCATCACAGCTTTCACGCGCCTAACTGAACATGGTTTCATTTGCACGGCTAACATAGGGGGATTTGTAATTACTATGTATATTTCCACACATGCACACACTGAGGCGCATATAGATGTAAATGTTTGGGTAGACTTAGACTACAAACAATGTCTGCCATGCAAAGCAGTGGAAATGGATTATTCACTTCACTCACAGCTTAACATAGATGAACAGCAATGATATAACATTATTATTACAGCGTGAGTGTTGCATCATTCAAAAGGTGTATAGGTATATAGAAAGCATCTGACACAAAGGCCTAATGGCATAGTTTCTGCTCAGGCAAAATTTCCACTAATGCTTTTAAAACCAGAGGGAGGCATTGACCCATTACTACTTACCACTAGCGTTGCTTCGAGGAACAATCGAAGAACAGGGCCATTATACAGCATCTTCCATCCCACAAAATCCCCTGCTGCTTTCCAAATGATACCTATTTACAGGTAGATAGACAATACTTTATCCATGACAAACCTTGCGACGTCCAGGCTAAAGCGCAGCAGAAGCCCTGCACCGCAGTTCAGAAGGGCAGCAGTGAGCCTGGATCAGCACGCGATGGCGTCAGCTGAGGATCGTGGAGTTTAATTTTTTTAATTTTAATTAAAATTAAGTTTAATTAATAGAGTTTAACTCACTTCTACCCCCGAAAAAATTTAAAGCAGACCTTTAAGGAACATCAGCATCACCTGCTGTTATCCTAGCCCAGACGTGGCCCCAGCATGCAGGGACGTTCGCCCGCCTCTGCTCCGGAGAAGCAGTGAGAGCCCGGGTTTCCCTCCAGGTTGTGTCACCCAGCTGCCGGGTAGGACGGATGCGGCGTTGATGAGATCTGACAAGATATCAACCCAAGGTGACTCTGCAGTGAAAACACTCGTGAAACGCAGCTCCTTGCACAGGCAGCCTGTATGCACTCAGGGCGAGATCATGATATACTTCTTGCAATTAACATTTTACACAGCAAATAGTCTCAATGAAATCAACAAGACAACCCGTGGCTTTAAAAAGCTTTTTAATATGGGCAAGAATATCTCCACTGGGCTTTGGCATGCTTTGTGTTTGATACACTGAATCCCACGAATGACAAAAAACAAACAAATCCAGGGATCACATTCACCTACAGCTGAAAATATTAAATGAATTTCTTACAAGTAGCAGTTTCTTTCCTGGCTAAACTTGCTTACGGCACAAGTGTGGTGCACTCTAATGAACAAAAGTCCAATTCCAAGCTGAGGCCACATATAATGATGGGTTATAGAAAAACCTTAAAGTTGGGTCCATTATGAAAATACTGAGAGGCACTTCATCACGGCAGCCTTGGCTGTTCAAACTGAAATGCAAGAAATCGCTAAGCATTACATGATAATGCTTCTTCTACTGACAGATACAAGTCTACAGTTTTTGGATTTAGAAATGAATAATTTGAATTTTGTCAGTATCTCTGGAAGGGTTTCCAGCATGACAATGGTGATTATGGAAGGAAGGAAAAATAAATAGCATTCAAGACTATGAAAAGAAAGACTTGATGGTCATTAACTACTAATGGAAAAAGTTCAGCAGGGGCATGATGTAGCCAACAATTTGTATTTTAACATATTGATAATGAATCCCAGCATAACCATTCAAATCAAAGTCAGTATGCTTCCTTTTGTCCCCATGGAAATTTAAATCAATAATACTGGCATTATCCGTATACACCTATATATACATCTATGCATATATATTTCTGAATTACGAAATACTATTGCATCGTTTTATTCTCATTTCATATTTTTAACACAGCGATGCACATCTCCATTCTTCCAATCAACTTATTCTGTTAGTGTTTTTCAGCATTTTAAATCCCTAAGCTAAGTCAATAATGTTGGTTACTTACCATAAGCACTGTACATGCCATTCTAATACAGGTTATTTGCAATTTGACATCCTCATCTGTATGCATTATTCCACTTGGAAAATTAAATGAAACCCTTGATTCAGAATCTGAAACACTTAGAAGTAATGATCCTGTTTACTGATTGACTGAAGTTGTGGTTTTTAAGCACTATTTAATAGAGGAAACAAAAAGTACTATCAAGTAAAAAGGAAGCATCTAAGTTACTTTAGGAAGCATTCATACTGTAGGAATAATAGACATTCGTTGTGTTTTTCATTGCTTTACACTTCCAAGACAGTTACCTATGCGGATAACTTAGTACTGTTTCAGATAACTAACAATTCAGAACTTGAACCTAACCAACTCAATGTAAAAGAAAAAAGTAGTGCACAACAACACTATTTTGTCAGAATCCCTTTCCGATATTGTTTCCCTGTTAGTGTGTAGCTGATAACAGCTGTATTTTATTAATAAAGATTAAAATAAATTGAAAATGGAACTGGAGGTTCTTGGGTCCGACGTGAGCCATAACCCTAAAGAAGTGCAAAAATTTACTTCTAGACCCCCACTGATGCTGGTACCTCCAATAGCAGCAGTAATGTACTGATGTGCAAAGCTCAAGAGTACCGGGAGCATCTAACGGTGAAGATGACATAGAGTCTGTGGCCGGCTAGGGCTCTGCTGAGGACCAGTTTAAGGAGAGGGATCATCTCACAGTGATTGTGCAGGTACAAAGCTGGAAGCACCTGGAGGCACAAAGTTTGGCCCATGAATCACGGATTTAGTCCTAGTTTCAGTTGTGACACAAATTAGGCGTTACATTGTGCTTTGGGTGGTGGTGTGAAGGGAAGACAGGCAGTCAACAACATCAAGGTTATTTTGTTGTTACTCAGTAAATGGTAGTGAATACCACCAAAACAAGAGAAAAGTGGGTTTTGGAGGGCAAATGATTTGCTTTTTGCTGTTTCCCCCTTCTACTAGAATCCAGTTTGAAGTCTTGGTGAATGCGGTGCTTTTAAGTGGTTCATCTCTATTCAGATGATATTATTTCAAATTCAAATTTATATGCATAAATTTGGGGAAATTCATTCTCACATATCCACAACCTCTCGAAGATTTTCTCAGCCATTACTACATTGCAGATAGTCAGTTTACTTCCTGATCTAAACCTTTCACTTGAGATTTTAAATGTATTATTTACTACAGAAGCATCATGAATTTAGTACTCATACTTATTAGCATAGAATTAGAATAAATCTGAGGAAAACAATTGAGAGAATTAGAAATACATTGCATACTAACTTTAGAGAGTGTAATGAGCAGATGCTGAAAGCTTGTTTGATGGCATATTTTTTATTCAGAATTATTTTAGGGATTATCTAAGAGCTGTACTGTGGATTATAAAAAAAGAGTAATTTCAGTTTAATTTAGCCCTATGAACATGTAAAAACGTTTCAGACAGGTGAAGTATACTGAGGGATGTCTTAAGCTACCACTCCAGGGACTATGAATAAAAAAAAAGTTAGTTGCCGAGTGGAGTTGGCATTTTACTAAGTCTGGATATAATTGTGCTAGAAATCTTGAGGATACTTTGAAGCAGTCTTAAGAGAGGATATTGCCTACTGGAATTCCTCCTTAGTGCAAGTTTCACTGCAATTTATTTTAGATCAAATATACTCGTGACATAGGATTATACTCTTGCTCTGGATATGTATATTCATTTCACCAGCTGAAATTGTTGGGAGCTACGTACACTCGTTTCTGTGCCAGCTGACCTACTTTATGGGTTCACCTCTTGAGAGTGGAAAATAGTCACAAAAGCCAAGCTTTTTACGACGGATATGCACCAAGCTGCTCGTCCATTTGAACCGACTGCCCATCAGCTTATGTGCTTTTACTGTTTCTGTTGGACTTCAGTACTGCCTTTCCATGGTTTCAATGTCTCCATTGCTGCACCCAGACCCTAACTCATGCAAAGCAGAAGTCAAGCCCAGGACCGGCATGGACCCTCCACAGCGCCCCAGCAGCACTTTTATGGACACTGGGTCTTACAGTAACCACAACATGTAGATATTCTCCTCTGTTTCAGTTCCTTTCCATAAATAGTAACAAAAGCTCTGGAACTTTTATTACTTTTCAGAAAAAAATCCTTTGTCTGCTATCACCCTCCTCTTTTTTTCCTGGCTTTTTTGTTTCTGACCTCTTTCTTTTTTTAGTGGTCAATAAAAGAGTCCCCTTTTTATGAAGTTACAGTCCGCGTTGTCAAGTATCCCTTACTAATCAGCCTGTTGAAAGCTCTGTCACTTAGTTATCAGCATACTTGAGCAAACTGATTTTCCTGCTCTGACCAACTATTTTATCCCAAGAGACCCCATCTGAATCAGTTCTAATGATCCTCTATTATTGACTGCTGATCCTCCACTGCTGATTCTCTGACAAGTGCAATAATTTCTCCTGATGCCCCCTAAGCTTATACCACACAACATAATCAAGTTGACTCAGAAAACGGGAGTTGAGACCTGGGAAAGAATGTATGCAAACATACATCTGGAACAAACTGATCCTGCTGTTTAATTACTCTGTGATCTGAACCAGAAGCTCTATATGACTGGAGAACAGCAAACACAAGATAAAAGTGACCAGAGTAAGATTCTTTGTCAGACCTTAGTGGTGTAAAAGCATGCAGAGTAAGTTTTGAAAGCAAAAATAACGTTGTTGACATATAGGCAAAACCAGCACAGAATACAACGCTGATTTACTGGTGGTTATTCTAAAGTACAGCTATGCACTGAAAGGGAAGAGTTCCACAAAAACCCGTCTTGCTTAATATTTCATTAATACACCTACTTCCTTGAGAAGGATGCAAATCATACCATTCAGTGTCTTGGGGGATTTTTGGATCCTGCTCCTAAGGGATGCTGAAAAAAGACCCTGCAAGGTGGGCAAGTCAACCGTAAGATTACTGAAGGAAAATGCATAAGACATAAATAATAGCAGACTGTCCTTTTTTTTTTTTTTCTGTAATATCACCTAAGAAAAAGCATTCAGATGCATTTCTAATCTCTCCATCTTCCTACACCTATCCAGAAGAACAAAATCTTCTGTCTCACAAGTGAATGCTCTGACCACTGGGTTCAAAAACATAGGGAAGTGGGTCATTCTCAAGCTTTTCTACTTTTATGAGAACTGTTTTCAACAACATGAGCTCTTTTCAACCTGAACTGGAGCAGGTGCCAGAATTTGTGACTTCTGCATGAGTATCCCATCCACAAAACTGAAGAGTTATACTCCCCTTGCATACACTGACATTTTTGGTGCAACTTGCAATCACTAGAGGTTGTGCAGTATTAGCGTAAAAGAGATCCAGCAATAGCAGGAAAATAGAACTCCTCAAATGCTGAATTTTCAGTACTGAAGACTTCAGAAACTCCCCAAAATAAGATTTTAAGACCCTATAATCATAAGTCTTAGTGTCTTTGTGTTCTGAAAATGCAAGTGTCTTTAGCTAAGCAGTCTCCACCTAAAAATAATGTTAGGAAACATCTCGTGAAACCTTTCAAAGTGACTGCACCTGCAGAGGTTCCTGCCCATGTTAAATACTTGTGGCGACACCCTGGAAGCAATGAGGAGATAAAGAGCTGATTAAATTCTGACTCAAGCGTGAGCCTTGCCAGGACAGCGGCACAGACAAGTGGTCTCTCATGCTTATTTCTGCTTGTCTATCAGTGGCATAAAGCCAGATGCCATCGTGGCACCATTTTGTCAGATACTTATCAGAGACTGTCTAGGCTTCAGTGTTTATAAATTAAGTATTAAAGTACAGTATGTAACTATGCACTCCACTTATCTTTGCTTTAGTGAGATTGACACAGCGAATTATGAAGTCAAACCCTAGGCTAGAAGATGCCTATAAAGATTAAGTCATTTCATTCTTTTCCAAACAATTAGCAGCACTAGACTGCTAAGCGGAGATCAATTGTAATTGGGGAACTGAGAGAGGGCAATAAACAAATGAGTTGTGTTTTCTCTGAAGCCTGTTGGTTTACAGACTCACTGTTATTTAATCCAGAAGCTCAATAGATTGTAAATTATCTATTAGAGTTGTCACTGGCCCCTTGAAAAGGATTTACTTTACGGTAAAGGTACAAGAAAAGAAATCTGCCTGGTGGTTTCAGGTGAAGTAGGATAATTGCAGTTGATTCATCATCATCATCACATTTGTACTGCCTTCTTCTGGATGACAGTCAAGAGGTTTAGAGGTTTTACCTGACCAACATCAACACTTGGACTTTACCAGCTTAGCTGGGAGGCACCTGGTGTCCTCTCCATCTTTCAGTACCCATTGTGTTATTCATTGCAAAAAAAGAATGAAGAGTGATCAGTGGGCTTACCATTCAACAGAAAAGTGAGATAAGCAGCTAATTCCAGCACTAGAAAAATGATTTCCACAACCAAACCTGAAGCTTTAAGGATCTCTTTCCTGGAGAGTATACTATACCTTGGAAGCAGTCAGGGCTGTCCTACTGTGTGGCCACAGTCCACGCATGGGGCACATTAAGATGACATTAACAGGGTTGGAAAGACCTAGAATCCAGCCTGCAGAGCTCACTGCAGCGTTTGGAAGGATTTATAAGTTTGTTGTTTTTGTGCTTTTTTAAAAGTGCGTTTTGGTTTATTTTTTTTTTCTTTCCCTACCTAGCTTGTGTAGCAAGGAGCAGTAATACTGTTTTTGCAGGAGGACAACTGCTCATGTGCTAGTGTATTAGGATATCTGCATACTGCAATGAAGTCTGAAGTATAGACATGCACAAAGATGGTTATTTAAATGAAAGAGACCTTATTCTTTGCCTATCCACTATCCCAGTGCAATAGCTACAAAGCAGAGGAATTAATGTTTTTCTTCTCTTCTAAATCCCCTCACTCAAAGGATGAAAGATGTTAAAGAGACTCTTTGTTTTGTTTTCAGCTCTTTTTATTTCACTTGTATATGTTGGCAGCTGATAGAGCCCCAAATCTTGTCAATCCCAGTGTGCTAGGCACAGAAGTATAAAGAACATTACAATTCCTGCTCAGAAGAGCTTAAGGACAAAAATCTAAAGGACAAGACATGGACAAGACAGCAATATTGCTAGTCACAAAGCTTTTGCACTCAGTCCCAGAAAATAATGAGAAACAGTATAAAGCCCATGATATTTAAAACATTGTATGTATATTACAGTTTTTTTGAGTTCAAGTTTCCAGAACTTTTTCCTGCAATCATAATGACAACAAAGACCCCACCAAAAACCAACTTTCTCATTATTAAGAGTAGAAGTCTTATATTGATCATGGAACTTGTGTGTGTGTGTAATCTTAAAAAAAAAGCACTAAATATAAAACACAATTTAAATTATAAAAAGACAAAAAGAAAATTAAATATGTTTAGTCACCACACAGCGACTCATCTGTCTCAACAAACACTGCCACAATGCCCAGAAAGGAATAAAATATGAGGGAAATGAAATGTGTTGCATCAGAGGATATAAAGGAAGAAAACACAAATGCATTTACAATGTTGGTTTTTTCCTGGAAGCTGCCAAAATTTCCTCTTTGCCAGAATTTGTAGCAACTCAAAATGATGTAACTACAAAAAAGGCAGATATATTAGAAAACTAGAATGTGTAACCGTCATTTACTTTTCTGGTTTGTCTAAAATCAATATAATCTGTCTTGTCCTCAAAAGTCCTGTGGCTGTTTGGATCACCATCAAGTGACCCTAAAAATTCTGTTTTCAGTAAGGGTAATAGAGTACAACCTATGAAAACCCAGAAGCCAATGATATCATGCACCCCCCCAACAGAAACAGGGAAAAAATTATCCAGTCCATAGAGGAAAAAAGAGGTCTTTTGCGGATTTGAATTGTCCCTGTCTTCTCTAGCTTAAATCCTGGGCTCGTAGGCCACATACAGTTACAGACAAGCAGAAGCAAGAACAAAGAATGCATTCCCAAATTTTGTTTTTTTACCAGTTTGCTCACCCGGTGCTTAATGACAGCTAGAGAGTCACTAAAAGTAAGGGTTGCAGATTACAAATATTTAGTGATAATGAACAAGTTAATGCTGCCTCTACCCCACTATCTCCACCCCCCCAAAATATGTTATCTGCCTATTAAATCCGACTGTTTATAATAATAACAAAAACCTCATGGCAGTGCAATCTTTATTCAGTACAATATGAGAAACTTGCAGAGAAAGAAAAAATCCCAAGGCGATATTTTCACATACATTAAAAATATATATGTGGGGTGTGATATCACATTAACAGACATCATATGCCTCCTCTGGAGATGTTAATTCCTAATCTCATCAGGGGAACTTGTGTGTGTACCATGTGTATGTTCATGGGTAATGTTTCATAAATTGTCTGTCTCTAGATGGGAGGTTATATGTATCTGAAAACTTACATTGCTCTTGGTACTAAACTTCACTAAAAAATCAGTTGTGGTTGTTCCCAATTTTAGCAGATTTGCCATAACATGGTGTGGCAGCAGTTGATGAACAATGAGAAGGAGCATTACTGTAAATGTAAATAAGGAAACACTGGACTTACTTTTGGCCTCTGCTCCAACAAATCTCAAGCTGAAAGCAACGAAAGGAGATTCTTCCCAGTAACAAATCTAGGACTGGGTCTTTTTACAGTCTTGGTGTGCACCTTCTGACTGAAAAAAGGTAGCATTTGAGCATAAGTTTTTTAGTCATAAATGCAGGAGTTTTGCTATGTTTAGCAACAGGCAATCCTTCTTAAAATTAATGTAAGCTAGAAAGCACACTTTTACATTCACAAGCTGATTATTGCAGAATTTTTCCTCAATGAACATTTTAATAGGTTTCTACTGCGAACTTTACCTTTACAGTTATATATTTCTAAATTAGGGAGGCAAGTATATGCAATTTCTCATGAGGTCTGTATATTTCATTGGGTAAGGAAATTAAAATAAATGGAAATTTAAAATTAATCAGATGATGTTCAAATCAAAAATCTTTCATGTCATAGAGGATTTATAATCCTTTTATGTAAATGTCTTATAGTGAAATGACCTGATCTTGGTTTCCTTACAGGTTTGTTTTAAATTTGTCCATTAAAACTGGCATTTTGGTTTGATTCCGGACTTTGTAGTAAATTGCTTTAGTTCTTCACATTAAATTTTCCACTATACGCACTTATATCACTCTGCATTGCTGTTTTACTGGCACCCGAGTCACTAAAAACCAATGAAAATGTTGGAGCTTTAGGATCTTTCACAGCAGAACTAGCTGGGTGAAGGTATCTAACAACTGTGTGATGAAAAGGAGTTTTTGGTGATCTTACAAAATGTTAAGCGTTGGGGCAGAGATGGTTTGTTTTGTATGTTCAGGCTGTAAGTCCTGAGGGGACGGGATAGATGTGACAAAGAATAAAAGCTCCTGATGGTTTTATAAAATCCTGATGGACTACTGAATACATTTATATACCCGCACAAGTTATCCTGCAAGGTTTATAAAACTGCAGGAGCTCCTATGGAGGCTATAAAACCTCCCGGACTCCTGAGGGTTTGTGAAATCCATGTGAGATCTTGAGGAACTTGTAAACTGTCAGTGAGGTCCTGCAGAGTTTATAAACTCTGGCTGGACCTTAAACAAAGTCTGGGATTCCTGCAGCAGTTACAAAGCCCACCAGGACATTTGAATTGTTCACCGTATTAGTACCTCACCGAGAGAAATACAACTAACCTTTCCAAAGTCATAACGTGCTCTCTAACATCACACAGGTATTTGTAGGAGCAGTTGAGGACATCAAGAATCACCAAATTACAGAGTTGCCATCTATACATCATCTTGCTGAAGGTGAAAAAAAATCTTAAAAGATTAATGATGTTATTCTGTTTATTACAACACTCCAGACAAACTTAATTGTAGCCATTTGGCCAACAAACACTGTAAAATTTTAAATCAGTGGGTCTACTAGAAATAAAACATTTTCCTCTCAAGAAGTGTAAGTTAAGACGATGTGTCCTCAAGAATGAATTGGTTGAAAATTAATCCAGCCATGGTTGGCCAGTGATGTAAACAACCTTATACCAGCTGCATCGATTGCAAACAAGTTTTTGCATCTTTTGTTATATGAGGTCCTCTAGAAATTTCTCAAAAAAGTTTTTGCATGTTCAGCTATATGAAGAAACTACTCATTTTTTGATTGTTTCTTTGAACCCAGGAAAGTACAAGCCTTTCTTCAAACTTTGTCCCTGCTGCTGTTCAGTCATGAGACAAAGTGCGTAAGGCCAGAGAGAACATGAGTGATCATAAAGTGTTATGCTGCAGAGTGACCTAAGGGGAAGGAGTCCTCACACAACATGTCCCGTCTCCCGTGCTGCTTCTGAAGCAGAAGCTTCTGCTTCTGATGTAACTGATTACATCACCTTCAGAAGATCTCTGGTAACTATTAGATTTGATTTTCCTCCAACTCCAGAATAAAACCCAACCAAATATGAAATACAGTGCAATGTCCCCCACTGAGGGTATCAGCATGTCGTATATAGAAACCTACATTTATGTTACTGAGCTTTTAAATATTGTTTTTATATCACTGATAGGAAGCTGAAACATGTGGGTGTAGAGGATTTTTTTTGTCACAACGAAAATTAAGTTTAAATAAACAGTTTGCAATCTTTTCATCTGTTAGGTCACACTTAAGGTTGACTCTACTTAAAACTGTATCTTCTTAAGGATATGTTTTTTTGCTTTCATCCCTTTGTATCTCTCAGCTGCTGCACCTCAGAACGTCATTCTAGGGGAAGGAGGGTTGTTGGATGCTGTGTGTGGAGAGCAGAGCAGTTCTTTGTAAACATCTGCTATTGCTTCTTATGTGGATGCATACATAATGCTTCCAAGTACACAAATCACATTTTAGATTTAGATCTCATTTACATAATATATAAGAATGCAGAAAATGCCCCAGAGGGCAAGTAAACACTTTGAGCATAAAATGGAAAGAAATTTTGAGAACCGTTTCCTTGTTGGTTTCTTTAGCGTGTTTTAAAACCAAAGAGACGGTTATTGCAGAAAACGACATTGTTTTCAGTCTGCCTGTGCATAAAGGTTGCTTTGGGTGAAGGAGTGTCTGGCCCCAGTATTGCTTGTCCTGCTGCAGGAACATCATTCCCACAGGTGAATGTCAGGATTGAAGCTCCCAGTGACACGCTTGCATAAAACCAGTTGTGTAGCTACAAACACACACAAAAAAATTTGTCTGAAGTTTCCAAGACCCCTATTAAACAAGAGAACCTCAACTGCTGCTCCATTAAGCTGAGAACATTATTTGATGTTTGTTGGAGAAGGCCACTTTGCATTTTTGATGATTTTCTACGATTGTGGCTGTGTTAACATTTGCATTACAAACACAATTTCCGGCACTTGAGACCACGACAGAGCTATCTCGTGGTTGCAATGCCTCGACAGCCATTTTGTCAGCCGGAGAATGATGGAAACCAGAAGAAAGAACACGTTAAGATTAAATTCTCAAGCAAGTAGTGACAAACTCCTTGTCCTTGAAGCTTATATAAATAACTTTCCTGTGTTTTTTTAACCTGTTCCCCCCTCTCCCCAGCCACCCCAGCAGCGAGGCATGTCACTCTGATGGTTCACATCCATCTCCTTTTATTGATGTCCACTTTGGTATCTGCACAGGTCATCAATTTTGCTGCCTCTCCGGCAGCCGCTGGGAACGGCGGGGCAGCCTTGCAGGACTCTGCGTGCGGGGGGAGGCTCGGCTCGCTGCCGGACTCACGGTTCCAGTCGGATGCCGGTACCGGGGTCTCATAAATCTTGTAGGTGACCCAGGTGAACTCTGAGGCTCAGAGCTCACTGAAAACTGATCAGGCCTCTGTTTAGTTTAACAGGCCCTTTTCAGTGACAAGTGAAGGGTTCAACAAATGCACAAAACAGATATATATTAGTTGAAAAACTAATGGCTTTTAAAAGAATGTTTGACAATTGTTTAGGGCTGTCTGTAGATCCATTATACTGATAAACGACCAACTTGGTCTACGCCAAACTGGAGATGGCCAGCGAGAAAGTAACCTTGCTTTTTATTTTTTTCCTCCTTGGCTTCCCCGCACACTCCCCGTCTCGTTGGTGGCTTCATAAGAGCCACATGTGCTGCGGTGGTCAGGAAGAATTAAAGAAGGCAGCAAAGAGTACCTGTGCAGCTTATATTTAACCTTGCAATCAAACTGGAATTAAGCGAGACTGCAGATGCCCCCAGTGACCTGCTATTGACCGCCTGAACTTCTCAGTTAGGGTCAGTTGGGGCCCAGAATAGGAGGTCAAAAGCTGGTCAGTGCTCCTCAGCTCCAGCATGTTGAATAGAGAGACTTTATTGCCGTGATTTATGCAATTTGCACAGACAGGTTAAGGAGACCTTAAAACATGCCACAGTGCTCACTTACACTGGGTACACCATCCACTTGGAAAATAAATTCCGATTGTCCATATGAAATCTCTTGTGGATACGCCTTGAAGTATTTTACCCTCTGTACTCTAAAGATTCATTCTCACACTCGACCCCTGAACGTGACAAGGTTAGTGTTTCCAGATTTATTTAAACAATACGAACGCACCAAATGAAGCACTTTGCAAAGCTGATTAATTGCAAAGGCAGAATAACAATCAGTAATGAATTTTTTTTTTTTGGGGGGGGGGGGGGGGAGCAGCTAAACTCGTGGAAAAGTTAAGATCTTAAATCAGTCGCAGTGGCAATTTGAACACAGCAAAGACTAATTTTTAACCAATCCACAGATATCAAAGTTTGGTGTTTCCTTCTCAGTTTTTACATACTGTCTTTTATGTAACAGAAATTCTAGAGTTGATCGGAAACTATAAGATCAATTATAAAGAAGATCTAAAAAAAGTTAAGAGCTCTTATCACTTTGTAATCAACCTTTTTTTTTTTTCCTGGTGAAGTCTATTATAGACTAAATTAATCTTATCTTCCCCACCCAAAACAATTTCAATGTCTGTGCTACTTGCTGCTCAAGCTCTAGGTCTTTCTCAAGCAGAAACTGCCAGCAGTGATGTGGATTTTCTGACAGACTCATCTCCGACCACCAGACTTGTTTTCACTTGTGATCAAAGCAAGAAATTGAACCCTGGTCATCGAAGGTGAAAGGGTAGGGCATTTTTAAAACCTTTTAATGCTACTTCTTCTTCTTTGCAGTAGTTCGTAATTCTTTCGTGTGTGTTACCCTGATTTAATACGTCTAATTTAACAAGATATTAGTCCATAATAAGGTATAATTGCATTTGATATAATGAAGGGGAGGAAAATTTGCTGAGCTTTACTGAAAAAATAGCCTTAGCAAATACGTAGCTAGTCATTTTCATAAGTATTTTAAGGATGCAGTTTTAATAAGCATATTCTATGCCCTAAATAATATTTACATGAAGCTCAAGAGTGGCTGAGCACGAACTGTTTGAGTCTGTCAGGTAAGTGCACCATTAATAATAAATATATTTGTAACCAGCTATAGAACAGAGCAGCCCTGGTGGTTAAATAATAATCTGTTTTTAAAAGTACTTATACATATTATTTAAAGTGATAGACTAGTCTGTCATAGGTATAATGCATATTTTTTTAAGGCTGCCAAAATCTGTATTTATTGGAAAGCCTGGAACAGATCCAAAAGACACTTCTCAAGTCAATAACACACATCACAACCTCCGATAGAAGTATCTTTCTCTTGTAATTAAATGTAGGGAAAGCTATCATCTCCTTATTTATTTCTTTTAACTCAGGGATTAAGGTACACAGTGCCGACCACTGATTTACACGTAAAAGGGTCTGCAAACAAGTAACAGGAGTAGAATATGATCTCTCACCAATCTGCAGAGCTAGTGCTGACAGCTGTGGTCTTGTTTTAGCCTGCTGTGTGGGCTTACTTAAAAGCAAGGCAGACCATCTTCCCAAAGCACAGAAGAGTGTTATTTTTGCCCTAAGTTTCCACAGATCTCCCTAAACTTGTCTCATCCTGGAGAACAAAAGTTGGCCATGTATTATGATTGATCAACTGGCATTTTTAAGGGCATTGTCATGAGTCAACTGGTGGTTTCATGCTTTGCTCTCCAGTGTTTAACAGCGAGTGATCATTGACTGGGCTCTTGAATGGCTACAAAACTACCACAAAATGGACACTGGGAATAAGGAAGCTCTCTCACTTGAGAGACCTAACATCCCATGTCTTTGATTACGTTATGCAGTAGAAGTATAACATCATATAAAGTACAGAGAATAGTAATTCTACTACTTTCTTTGTGAAAAGGATTCTTCCCAGTAGACTGTCCACCCAAATTCCCACTGTTTTTTTCATGCTATTCTCTGAGGTGGTCCGCTGGTGGAAGACCCCAGTGCCTATATCTCATGGTCCAAAAATATAGCTGTTGGTTTATCATTGTGGCTTTCAGGTGGGAAGTCTACCCCACATTCCTAAAGAATCTGTGGCAGAAACCTAAGAAAAGAGAATCTAATTTCCAAGCAGCTCTAAGTTTGTTTAGGGATTTCTGCAAACTAAGAAAGGTTGAAACCCACTAGTATAAGAGCAAAAGATTTTTGGAGGTTCAGTTCAGGGAAAGCTTCAAAGTTAATTTGAATCCTATCCAAGTTTCATCTAAAACTTGAGCTAGATTTCTCACAGGAACACGCTCTTTCAATGTATTTCTGAAGTTTGACTCCGGATAGAATTGCAAATACTGCAATAATGCTGGATAATTCTTTGCACATTGATAGTTATGCAAAGCAGAGTAATCCCAAAAGGAAAAACAAAACCTTCCCCGAACACTCAAAAATATTTTGTTTGTGATGGGTACAATGCACAACTTTCTTTCAAGTTTTTATTTTCTAAGTATAAAAAATATTCTAGATCAGCATTGAGAATTCTGAGAAGAGAGAATCTTACAGCTGTAAGAGGCAAACTCGTTTTGGAAAATACACCAATTGTAAATAGCAGCATTTTAAGAAGAGTTCTGTATTTAAAACTAAACTGATGCTGATGAAGAAAGAAGTACTTTTGATGACAGTTGGTCAGTTTTGGATCAATATACATTTTAAATTAGCAAAAAATTATATGATTTGGAAAGTGACAATACTAAATAAAGCCACAGCCTCAGTATGGGGACCCCGTTTCTAAACAATTGGGAAGTTGAAGAGAGTCACAGGTTAGATATGCATAATTTTCTGTACCTGTGTTGCAAGAGATTTTCCAGGGCCAGTTCATGAATTTTGATGCTCCTTATCACAAAAGCCTTTTGACTTGTACCAGTTGTAGCCCAGATCAGGAAGACCTCAGACAGCCCTGCAGTTCAGGCTGGAAAGGGTCTGCCTTTTAACGTGTTGAGCTAAGTCTTGGTGCACCTGAGGTCTGAGCTGGTGAAAAGTGAATGAAAAGTTGGATGGATGTGTTATGATACTTATACGTTTGTATGTAAAATAAAATAAAAACGGTTATCAACTGACAGGATTTGGTCAAAATGGCAATTTTCAGCCCAAGAACAGATCAAGACTAAGTCTGAATATGGATGAGTAGGTCCTAAGTTAAGGTTAATCTAGTTATTAATAATATAGCATTAATGCTGTGTCATAGAAACATATAGCATGTCTTTCATCTTTGTGTGAGGAAAGGGAAAGATCAAAAGGATTTGTGAGCTTAATGTTCACCCAAGTGTAACATTTAGACTTCAAGTACCTGGTGCCTAACCCTGAAAACCAAAACTATATATGAAGTTCCCTTTTTGGACTTATCTGCATACTCTACAAAGTAACCACAAACCTGACTTACTGACATGTTTTCTCACCTTTGACAACTGACCAGAAAGACGGACTGTTGAGTATTTTCCTTACAATTTCTCTTACTTTCTTTGAAAAGAGCATTCTCAGCCTGCAAAGTCCTAAGCAGTTTGGACTTCTGGGTGTTCAGCACTCTGTACACATTGAGGAAAAAAGCTTAGCATTTTCAGCCAGTTTTATGGCCACATTACTCAGCTTGGCATTCAAATAGAGTCAGCTTTCCTGTCCTTTACCAAGAAACTTGGAAACTGACTTATTCTTCATTGTCTTACACAATGAAGACTATTTATTATATTTGATTGCCTATATTAATATCTCAAATGTTTCATTACCATGCCAGGATTACAGAGTTACTCAGACTGATGAGCACAGAGGAATCCTAAAACTCTGGCAATGTGAAACATGTTCTTGAGTGGCTTCTGCAGGAGGATGCTCTAAATAACTAGATTTGTAGCTAGGCTTTACATTTTAATGTGAAAGCAGGTGGCTTCTCAGTTTTATCTTCTGGGAATACACTGTGGAACAGACAAACATTGACTTTTGGCTTTGTGGCTTGCAAAGTCGTCTCAAGGACTTCATACAGCGTGGTTTTACCTACCCATAAATAAAGAAGTCTATAACCTCAAACTCAGGTATTTAGCTTATTTTCACGAGGCTAATTGTGACTTGTATTCAAAAGAGCCTGATGAGAAGTCAGGTTAGAAAGAAAAATACTATCTGCTTTTAAGTGGAGCATGAAACCCCGTCTAAGGTCAAAACTGAGGTCATAAAGAGGATAATATGGGTTTAGCATGCAGTGCAGCTGCTGTATGCTGTATTTAGCCTGCAAATAAAAAAGGAGCTTTTGTTTCCACCACTGTTACTCCCTGCATCTTTCTAAGTAATTTCTTCCCTCAGCTAACAGTTAACTTTAACGTGCATATATGTGGCCGTCAGCTATTTACTTTAAAATGTCTGATTTCAGAAATAAAGCAAACAGTCATGATACAAGTTTAATAGGCTGCCACTCTCTTGAAAAAAAAAAAGGTATTTAGGAAGGCACATGCTCTTATAGTGGCAAAACTATTTTTTTAGTAACAGAAATCAGTGACTCCCATCATGTGGTGCGATGGCGTTAAATTCTGCTATAGAGGAGGAATCAACAACAGACCAAGTTTTGACTGACTTATATTAGGACAGAGGATCTAAGGAAACAAGCATGGTTTGTAAGGAGCTAAATCGAGAAGAAATCAAATAAATAACGCCTCCGCAGTACTATATCCCTGTCCAAATCCACAGTGACCAACTGGAGAACAAGGCAGTCAAGGTTTTTTTGCAAGGAACACCAGGAAAAAGTTGGAAAAGGCACATTCTAGAGATGAATGGAGAGGACTGCACAGATATAATCCACTAAACAGAACCATGGAAAAAATCTAATTCCATTATTCAGAGGCTGCTGAGTGTATTTTACCTTAGGGAAATGTACTTCTACTCATTTTCAGTAACTCTATAGTCCATTTCAGCCTCTATGCTTGAAAATTAACAGCACGTTAACAGGACTATTGCCTGTACTTGTGGAATGGTCTGTTTAGGACTAGGCCATTAAATATTGATGGAGATAATTGTTCCTGCACTTGAACAGCAGAAGGATAGAACTGAAAGTAGTTTAACTGGCATTTGCATTTATGCTTGGTAAACAGAGCTGGGTTTGAAAGTGCTGAACATCCAGTGTTGCCTTCTGCACAGTTCACATTCCAAAGCATCACTGATCACGAAGGTAAGTTTGATAAAATGTTGTAGCAAAGGTTAAATCAAACCATTTCACCAGTAATTTATCACATCTAAATAAATAAATGTAATGGCAATACATAATAAAATACATCTAATTGTTCTTTGGTAATTATATTTTATTTTTGAAGGCTCATCAGTCACAATTTCTCATGATTCCAATTTCAAGTGTCACCTTTTATCTGCACATACTTTTCAAATTGTGTTTAGCTTGAACAGCAAGATTTTCAAAGCCAGCTATGCACTGGGGGAGAGCTGGCTTTTCATTTCTTGTATGTTTTCCATTAATTTTACTTTTTAACCTTTGTTCCTGAAACAGAAAGTTTGTGAATTACTCTGTGTGATATACATCACCCAGGAGGAAATAGTTTGCTCCCACCCAGTTTTCTACTTCATTAGGTAAGACAATTTATCATGCCACTGGTCGATCAGATAAGCAGGACCTTATCCTATGATCATATAGTCCCCTGCATCATTTTATTCAGAGTTACTCCGAATAAACTCAATATGAGATCTGCAAACATAATGTGGCCAAGATGCATCAAGGTGGAAAGACTGACAGTTCAGCTCAAGAAGACCATTTAAGTGAAGCATACAGCACATCTTGAGGGAAGGCTGTCCCCATGGGCCAATGTTCAAGGTGCATTAAAGAAATGAAGGGAATGGACCTGTTCTCTGCGAGCGGCTGTTTGCCTGGCGTTCTCCATGACTTGTAGGGGTGAGTCATGCATAAAAAAACATTCAATTCAATAATGTGAATTACCTATGGCTTGATAAACAACTGCTAAAAACCGTCTGCTTCTCTCTATGGTAACTACACTTACTTGAATGTGAACAAAGTGTCTGGAAGTTATATCAAATTAAAAAACGTGCTGCGGCTGTTAACGAAGGGCCTTCTGCACTGGCTCTGAATATGATGCCCATATATCAAAGACCTCTGACATTGCCTGCCACTTGATCTGGACACAGGAAATATGGGATTCCAGGCAGATGAGAGCTGAAACTGAAGCTCCAAAAACCTTCCTTGTGCAAGTGATTAGGCGCAGCTGTTTCGCTTCACATTTCGGAGCACTTGAACTCTGCAATCTGCCACATTTTTACGGGACTGCATGTGCAGAGGGTAAAAAAAGGTATCATGCCCTGGCTAGACAGCAGATGTAGGGATAAAGAAATGTCTCCATTAAGAGAAAAAATAAATGAAAAAAAAAATTGAAAAAAGCACAAATTGAGAGGCAAGAGGAAGAAATTAAAGGAAGGCTATCTGAACAAACAGAGGAAATAAATCTGTTTTCCCAAGATAAAAGGGGTTAAATCTGCAAATATTTTCCTCAAACATTACAAAACCAACATGTTCAGTCTTTAAAAACATCTTTGCACTTTTAATCTGCCCAAAGGTTTAGAGCTTTTAGGTACAAAGACTAGGGAGTTTAGAAACTCAAATGCCACCTCAACATTTGCCCATTTTGTGCAATAAAACAGCTTGCTCAACAGTATTTCAGGACGAAGACTCCTTCAGCGCAGATCAACAATACATAAATATTAGGCTACATCATAGAAGAAATTAGATGAAAAAGCCAAACCTAACATTTTCACAAACTCTCTTGGTGCTCTTAATTTTCCTGCTCCAGGTTTGTACTGTAAAGGGACCACAAAATGATGAGGATTTGCTCAGAGAAGCTTCTTCTATAAATTGGTGAACCATTTTTATTCTACACTTTTGGTCAAACAGCCATTTAAAGCCTGATCTTCTGCCCAGAAGCCTACGGGACACTTTCCCATTGACTCCAGAAAGAGCAGGATCAATGCTTTCAGTGCCATCTTCTCATTGAAGCTACAGAAGACCTGGTGGCAGTAGAGCTGTTTCAAAAATGTATGAAATTGGGAGGCAACTGATACGTTCAGTGAAGGAATATAGCAACTCAATGTAAAAAGAGTCTGAAATAGAGTAAGGAAAATACATACATTTGCAAACTTACATATAAGAGGAAGCTATTTGAAAGATTTAAAGAAAAGTTTACTGTCTCTACTGTCCATTCAGCAGGGAGCTTTATTCAGCAAGTAAAACCTCTTTGGGTTCTTTCTGATGACTTTTTATGACTCAAAGGTGTTTGAGTAGAGGTGCTTCTTTGATCACTGTGCCACACAAAGAAAATTTTGTGGGACAATTCCATGGGACCTGATGAGATACATCCACGGGTCCTGAGGGAACTGGCAGATCAAGTCGCTAAGCCACTAGTCATCATATTTGAGAAGTCATGGCAGTCTGGCGAGGTTCCTGCCGACTGGAAAAGGGGAAACATAACCCCTATTTTCAAAAAGGGAAACAAGGAAGACCCGGGGAACTACAGGCCAGTCAGTCTCACCTCTGTGCCTGGCAAGATCATGGAGCAGATCCTCCTGGAAACTCTGCTGAGGCACATAGAAAACGGGGAGGTGATTGGCGAGAGCCAACATGGCTTCACCAAGGGCAAGTCATGCCTGACAAATTTGGTGGCCTTCTACGAAGGGGTTACAGCGGCAGCGGACAAGGGAAGAGCAACTGATGCCATCTACCCGGACTTGTGCAAAGCGTTTGACACTGTCCCACATGATATCCTGGTCTCTAAATTGAAGAGACATGGATTCGATAAATGGACCTCACGGTGGATAAAGAATTGGCTGGACGGTCACACTCAAAGGGTTGCGGTCAACGGCTCGGTGTCCAAGTGGAGAGCAGTGACGAGTGGCATTCCTCAGGGGTCGGTACTGGGACGTGTACTATTCAACATCTTTGTCAGCGACATGGACAGTGGGGTAGAGTGCACCCTCAGCAAGTTTGCTGATGATACCAAGCTGTTTGGCGAGGCAGACACGCTGGAGGGGAGGGATGCCATCCAGAGGGACCTGGACAGGCTGGAGAGGTGGGCCCAAGCCAACCTCATGCAGTTCAACAAGGCCAAGTGCAAGGTCCTACATCTGGGGCGGGGCAATCCCAAGCACAAATACAGTCTGGGTGGGGAATGGCTGGAGAGCAGCCCTGTGGAGAAGGACCTGGGGGTGCTGATTGACGAGAAGCTCAACATGAGCCAGCAATGTGCGATCGCAGCCCAGAAGGCCAACTGTATCCTGGGCTGCATCAAAAGAAGTGTGGCCAGCAGGTCAAGGGAGGTGATTCTGCCCCTCTACTCTGCTCTCATGAGACCCCACCTGGAGTACTGCATCCAGCTCTGGAGTCCCCAACATAAGAAGGACATGGACCTGCTGGAGCGTGTCCAGAGGAGAGCCACGAGGATGATCCGAGGGATGGAGCATCTCTGCTATGAGGACAGGCTGAGAGAGTTGGGGCTGTTCAGCCTGGAGAAGAGAAGGCTCCAGGGAGATCTTATTGCGGCCTTCCAGTACCTAAAGGGGGCCTACAGGAGAGCTGGGGAAGGACTTTTTACAAGGGCATGGAGTGATAGGACGAGGGGGCATGGCTTTAAGCTGGAAGAGGGCAGGTTTAGATTAAACATTAGGAAGAAGTTTTTCAGTTTAAGGGTGGTGAGGCACTGGAATAGGTTGCCCAGAGAGGTTGTTGAAGCTCTGTCCCTGGAGGTGTTCAAGGCCAGGCTGGACGGGGCCTTGGGCAACCTGGTCTAGTGGGAGGTGTCCCTGCCTATGGCAGGGGGGTTGGAACTCCATGATCTTCAAGGTCCCTTCCAACCTAAACCATTCTATGGTTCTATGATTCTATGACAATCAGACTGTCTGGGGTGTCCTGAGCAAGGAGCAGAAGCCCCTGACTCCTGGGCCAGTGAGCTACTGGGGAAACTGTCAGTCTTTGACAAAGGGGATGAATCCCCTCCATCACAAGAGGTGCAGGGCGGCCAGAAAAAGAGTTTAATTTGCAGAAGAGCTTCACTGGGAATTAATACTTGAAAGCTTTATCTTCACTGCTGCAAGGGTGTGAGACTTTTTTTCCTGCTTCAGGGTAACAGATGCTGTCTGTCCCTGTGTGCAATACTAACAGAGGCACTCTTGTTTTACCTGAAGTAGGAATTGTGTGTGGGAAAGGACAGATTTCGTCTGCTGTGGTTTAAAAGTTGTGATTGCCAAGCCCTCCTTCCACTCCCACCTTTTACTCAGTGAATACAAAACTCTAAGGGTTTCCTACATTAGAATATAAAACTGACCTCTCTTCTACTACCTAATAACAAGAAGGTAAGTGTTTTCTTATGCCCCCATTAAAGCAAAGTTTCAAAACTTGTTAAAACCCACTGCCAGTGACAGAAGAAAAACAAAAAAGCATGAGGCTGGTGTAGAAGTGAGGTGAGTAAAGTTCTTGCCTTGTGAAGAAAAGGAGGGTTTTACCTCACTTCTCATTGTTTTCTGGGCTCACCCGAAAGGAAGCAGTTCCAAGAGCCTTTATCATACTTGATACCTTTCTTGAAACTCTATGTGCTGGCGTAAAATTAGACCAGCACATCTTATGCTAAAAAATAAATCATAATCATGACAGGCTCAAAAATAAACTGAAGTCATGACCCAAGAAGACAAAAAGAAAGCACTGGAGATTTTTTTGATATTTTTTTCCCCAGGTGACTCACCTGTTGTCAAAACAAAGTTGATTTGAGGGGATGGGAAGAGGAAAAAGAAAAGAGAGAAAGAGGAAGAGGAATTGTAGAATCATGGAATCTTCTAGGTTGGAAGGGACCTTTAAGATCACCAGGTCCAACCACCAACCTAACAACTGCCAAGTCCACCACTAAACCATGTCCCTCAGCACCATGTCTACCCATCTTTTAAATACCTCCAGGCATGGTGACTCTCTGGGCAGCCTGTTCCAATGCTTGACAACCCTTTCAGAGAAGAAATTTTTCCTAGTATCCAATCTACACCTCCCCTGGCACAACTTGAGGCCATTTCCTCTTGTCTTATCACCTGTTCCTTGGGAGCAGAGGTCGACCCCTCCTCACTACAACCTCCTTTCAAACAGTTGTAGAGAGCCATAAGGTCTCCCCTCAGCGTCCTTTTCTCCAGGCTGAACAACCCTAGTTCCCTCAGCTGGTCCTCACCAGACTTGTGCTCCAGACCCCTCATCAGCTTTGCTGCCCTTCTCTGGACACGCTCCAGCACCTCAATAAGGCAGAAGTGGAAGAGGAAGAGGAAGAAGTCAGCAGGTAAGACAGAGCAAAATAAGCTTAGCAATAAGGGAAATTGGGTTGTAGGCCAAAAGATCAGCTGTATAGAAATGAAGTCCTGTAAAACATGATTCCATAAAATCACATATAGGAATAATTCTGTGGTCCATTGAGAAGAAAGCTCAGAAAGGGAGCATTCAAATTACCCAGAATTGGCAAGAACAGTTAAACTCAGAGTAAGACACCTTCATTAAATAATTTGGTACCCTCAAACTGGTAAACCATTTCAGCAGCTTCATATTGCACTGAAACTTCTCAGGGTGAGCAGAAGAAACTGTCTTTCTATGAGATACACAATGGGAGAGGAAAGAGATGATATACTGACAGCACCAAGTAAAACATGGTATTGGAAGGAGGTGAAAAATGGTGAAACCTGAACAGCTGATAGAGATTAAGAAAGAGAAATACAAGAAGTAAGATTTCAATGTAAATATGACAACTAAGGGGCTTGAAATGGAAACTTTGATGGTCATTTAGAAACACGTAACAAATATAAAAAACACGTGGGTGGCTGCAGAAACGTCTGCTCATGTGACACTGTGAAAGTGTGAGGTAGCTCCAAGTCAATTTTCTGAAGGTCTTTGAGGATTGAGAGTTTCTCCACAGCACTGCACATGGTTTTCCTGGAAGGGCACTGTAGATCTTTGACTCATATCTCAAAATATGTAAGAATAAGACAGGAACATGGCAAAGGCTCATAAAATATTTGGAAAAGTACAAAGACATCTCATCTCTGCTGATGTTCATCTTCTCACACACTTTGTGGAATTAGCCATCACCTGAATTCTGGAGGGGAGAATCTCTTGGACAGATATGGAGGATGGCTACATCCAGAAACAGTGAGAAAAGGGAACCCTTTAAATAGAATAACAGAAGATTGTGGAAGCTTTAAAGGAAGTCTGCTCATGGATAAAAGTGTGGTGAGAAGGCAGTAAGGAGGCAGATGAATCATGGATGTGAAGTGTTCAGCATCCTGGTGTAGGATGCTCTAGAATGGTGACTCAGGCCCCGACAGAGCCACGAAATGAGGAAAAGGCTGTCAGCTCCCTAAAGCTTGTTTAATTTCAGGATTTGTTGTAAAATATCACACTGAAGTTTGCATTCCCACAGAAGGTCTGCAAATCTCAGTGTTGATCAAGAACAGTCATTTTAACACTTCTACCTCCTGTAATTCAACTGAAAATTGGAGATCCATGAAGACAGGCAAAGAACAGAAGAGTGTGTAAGTCAGAAGCAAATGGCCCAGTTTTCTCCAGACCTCTCCAATTCATATTTCTTTTATTACAATATCTCCCGTTCCTCTCTCTGTTCCCTGTTCCTTCTTTATGTGCCCTCCATTTCTTGATTGCTTCTTCCCCCTTTCCAGTGTTTCTTTTTCTGGATGGGACTTTGAGCAGCCTGGGCTGGTGGGAGGTGTCCCTCCCTATGGCAGCGAGGCTGGAACTAGATGATCTTCAAGGTCGCTTCCAACCTAAACCATTCTATGATTCTATCATTCTTTGTCCTACCAAAAGTGCTTCTCCCCCCCTAATTTCTAGACATTTACCACTATTTTGTTTTAGCCCTGCATTAGTGTCTCAAAGATACCTTTCCACCTTCCTCATCTTTACCTTCCCTACATCTCCTCTGTTGCACTCTCATCCTTCGCCTCTCTTTCGTTTTCTTTGCTTTTTCACTATATTTTCCATGCTCCATGCCAGAACTTCAGCAAAAGATCAAAAGGGAAAACCCGGCAACACAAATTAGAGATTTGATGGCAGCCAAGTGTAACTAAATAAAAATGCTTTTGCATTTGCCACAGTTACTAACAGCATTTAATAGTTAGTGATCTGTAGTTTTTACTAGACAAACAAGAGGTTGAAAAACATAAGTAGGCATAGCAGGCAGCACAGTAAAAATTACATTTCCTCATACAAGCTTGTCCAAAGCAGCATGTCTTTTGTGGGTATTTTTTTTTCTTTTTTTTTTTCAGTATGAACGGAATGCTTAAAACAAGTTTGTTGTAAAGTATGGCTTGAGACACAAGTTACCTAAGTTTGTATTCTTCCTCTCCACTCCCCCAGTGAATAGAATGTTATTTCACTTTCTGCCACTAAAAGGTAGAACTGAGAACATTACTGATTAAAGAATTAGTACTATTCCCCATGGCTTGTTTTAAAGGATGCAGTCACCCAGGTGTTGCTGCTGTTAATAGAACTGCAACACTGTGTATGTTCACACTTCAGTATGCATTAAAAGCATAGTTTATAAATGTATGAGATGCATAACACTATGTCGGTATGGAGATATTATTCTAACATACCTTAATTGTATTCAATAATCACATTTTATAACCTTTTAATTGACTAGTGTTTAGTGTTTGGCAATTAAATGATTGTAACCAACCATCCATTGAAGTTAATTACCTGTAGGTAGTGCTGGTCACTTTAAGTATTTCTTTTACTGTGTTTAGGACATGGCATTTTTCCAGTTTCTCAATGGGCTACATTTAGAATCAGAACTACAGCAAACCTGTTATCTGTAGTGTGTGTATTAGAGGAGAATAACTCATATGACAGCAGTCTTGTTAGAGGCTGTTATGAACAACATTCACCATAGGCCATATCTTAAGCTGTCAGTGTAGTTCCTCTGATTTACACCAGCTGAGGATTAGGACACATGTATGATTGCAAAGAATGGTAAGTCCTTTAGATGCATCAAATCTTTCAAGATAAAGAATGTCAGTATAAAGCATAGCTGAGTTAAAAAACAATGTTTCTGAGAACAGCAGAGTAAGGTAAGAATAGCTACACTGAAGATAGTGCTAGTTCATCTGTGTTTATCTCCATGTAGGACTCAATTTGGTCCTGGTTCAGAAGGATCAGTTGTGAGGTCCTGAAGGCATTCCATTAGTGCAAAAATAAGGTTTGAAATTAAGAAAAAAAAAAGAAATTAATCGTTCATGTGAAGTAGCATTCTCCATGTTCAAATAATGTAATAGAAAATTAACACGATGAAATTGACTCCCGAAATGTTCTCCCATCTGTGTTTAGCTATTTTTCTCTGTTAGGCTAGCACGGCTTGCAAACGTTAGCCCTTTGACAACATGTCGTATGTGCCATTGACAGAAATACAGGAGGGTAACAGAATCGGAGCCTTCATGTTTTGCAAGGTCAATGGGGAAGAAAGCAATCTAATTTTATTCACAAGAGTTGGCCAAAATACAGGTGTTGATCTGTATGTGGTTTTGAACCTGAATATGGGCAGTCCATGTCACCACTGCACTACACATTTGGCAGCAGTCTGGTGTTTGACTGGGGACAGTGATGAGTCCTGTCCCATGATGGAGCTGTGATGTCCCTGGGATGAACCTCACCGCTGTGAGCACCATTTTGTGTTCTCATCTCCAGAGGACATCTGATATAGAAAATTCAGATTTTGTGGCTCTTAAGAACATCAGACTTTCATTATGGATCCTACAGGAACAAGTGGTTTATTCTGAACTAATACATACAGTTGAAGCTTCAACTAAGAAGATGAAGATCTTTCTGTGTAACTTTAAGCCTTTACCAGGTAATGAAGATCTGTACAATGACAATGTTGAGCTTTCACTCATTAGTTTGATCCAGTATTGCAATCTGAGGTTGTGTACAATGGCAAGGATGGTGAAACACATCCTTCAAGAGACCAGTTACAATGAATCAGTGCAAATAACAGCTGCAGAACTTGGATTTTTATTTGTGATAGTGAAGAACTCGGACTGAAAGGATCTCTTCACTTTCACATCCACTTTCTTGTCTTGCAGCTGAATTGTGAACTAGATGTAGTCATGTGTGATCTCTTGCAGTGTGCTGCTTATAAAATCTCCCAATCTCTTAAATGGATCTCTGTAAGATGTCTGCAGGGGGTCCCCCAAATGCAGGCTCTGTCCAGGCATCCAACCAAGCAGGATCAGAAATGGTATGGGAACAGTAGCTTCACCCATGGGATGCTGACACGAAGATTCAGAAACAGACACAAGGCCCTATACTATATGGCAAGGTGTACACTGAGGCTTTGTCTTCTCTTTTCATCTGTATGTGTGATACGTTTTGAACCTCAATCTCTCAATAGTTAGCACACCATCAACAGTAACACCTCCTCTCTCATAATCACAGAGAAAACTGGATCTTGCCATGTCTTCTGCTGAGCCTTGGTCACTGGTCCTGCTGCGAGAGCAGGTCTAGGTCAAGACCTTCCAGTATGATCAGCAGAAAAATAATGTTCTTAGGGTAGGCTCAAAAACCTTATTGTGAAAGAACAAAGAAAGGTATAGTGCGCAACGTGCCCAGCTTTTTGAGGCTGGAGTAGTTCTACCCCTGGTTAAAACAGGAATAGGTTTTTGGGTATCAAGGAACTATTGCTGCTGGTAACTGAGGCATGGGTAGAAACAGGAACTTCTAGAGTTGAGTTTTTTGTTTAGCTGTGCAGAGAATTGTGGTGGTCATAGTCTGGGTCAAGCCAATTTTAGGTATGTAGACCTCTTTTCAATGGTTTACTAAATTCCTCATGCAAAAAGAAGCTATGACGATTATATTCAGTCTTCTGTCTCTGAAAACACAAACTTTAAAAGGCAACTGCAAGGAATTTGCTAAGAAAGCATGCTTAAATATTATTTTTTCCAGTAGTATTTTGTCTGCAAACATGAGGTATACCTGTTTACGTGTACAGAGTTAAAATATTTTTTAATAATTGCTAATGGATAGAGCTAACTTGTCTTGAATGGAGTTTGTTGCTTTTTTACAAATAACATTGGTTTATTGTTTCAAATTATTTTGTTGTCTTGAATTGGAAGGATTAAAGAGAAAAACTAAAAAGAACTGATCTGTGGGGAAATTTTTGGCGTTCTGGAAGGAGAAATCCATTGATAAATACAGAAAAGAGCACAGGAGACAGAAAGGGTAATCTTCACTGGACTGATCTAGTTAAAAGGAAACTCAAGAATGCAAACAAATATCTTTTTAACAAAGGAATAAGAAGATCTTTCACGGACCTTACTGTAGTAATGAATAGGGTTCCACTAACATTTCAAAATTTTATGAAGCACAAACCACAAATTTTGATCAACTTGTTCCTAATGTTCTGGACACCAACTAAAACCATATACAGTCGTGATATCTAAAGACCTGAAACCACAAAGACATCAGCTTTTTTCTTTCAGCTTATCATTGCTCCTCTGCCAAGGGACAGGAGAATGTAATGTCTTGTGTGGCAACTTACACACAGAAGAAAAAGCACTGCAGAGCTAAGTGGTTCCTTAATGTGAAGTTATCTGATCCAAAAACAATCTGAATTTTTAGTTCTGAAATTGAATGCCAACAAATGGCACACAACCAGACACTCTCTTGAAGAGGGTCTCAAACCTTCTTGCACACTTTTCTTTCTTACAAAGTCTACACAGTTCTTTTTTCAATAGGTCTGTACTTTTTAACTATGGGATCTAGGGCAAAAACTATCTGAAGGCTATGTAACCTTACACATCCCATCCATCTGTCTACCTCTCTTACACCCAACTGTTTCAACAAATGCAGACCAAGCTGCAAATGTGTCTGTGACTCACAAAAAAGGTTTTTGACCTCTGCAATGCCTCTCATAAGTGTTTGGGTCTCACTACTGCTTGGGCTCATGGACCTATTTTCGCAAAGTTTTGTCTGTCGTTCTACATACATATCTATGGCCTGTCATTTATCAAAGTGTCCCAATGTTAATAAAATAGTGGATCCATACAAAAGTTTCTAAAAAATCCATGGCCCCATCCCAGTGGCAGAAGAATTTTTCAAAAAAAAAAAAAGAAAAGGATTTCTGCATACCAGATTTCAGAGTCATGCACATAAATGACCACCTTTCATTGCACAGCCAGCTCATTTCTCTTGCCTTTTCAGCTGCATGTATCTGCCATAGTATTATTTGTTCCAGGTCTATGCCTGTCGCTAATTGCAGCTTACCTGGAGACCGCCCGGAGAAATGAGACCTGATTATGTCTGCCCAGCTCAAACCAGGTACATTAACTGGGTTTAAACTGGGTTTAGTTACCATAGCTCTAGATACAAAGGGGTTCATTTAATCATAGGAAGAGGTAGGAAGATGATGAACAGGCTGATGAACTAATGAGTTCTTCAAGATCCATGTTTCTTTTTTAATCTTCTAGTTAATTTTGCTCTGTGAAAGAGTAGAAGGGTAGACCCACACACATGCAGTAAGTTACTGTTCCTTTCTTGAGGTCGCAGAAAACTCTAACAGGATGGTGCCAATGCTTAAGCCACTCTAGATCTCTTGGTTTCATCTAATAATACACGGGATGAAACCTTTTTATTTCCAGCTAAGATGACTGAACCAAATTGAGCAATATTTACCTTTAAGAAGGTTGATGCTTTTCTCTCCAAGAGTGTTTTTGAGGGTACGTTTCACAATGGTTACTCTGGTATTCTTATTTATGCTGAGTTCCTGATGTTAACATATCCAAATATTAGCTTTCTTTGCATTTTTGAATGAGAGTTGAAAAAGGTTCAGTGGAAAATTATCAACACTTTATTCTTTTGCAGCTGTGCAAACAGCTAATAGGTACAATGCTTATTACAAAAGTGTTAACAACAGTTACCAATGTAAATTCTCTAACGGTGTCAAAATTCTCAGTCTTTTTCAGCAGGACAACCTCTGATGGATATTTTATTTTATTGCTTATTGCACTTCCTTAGGATCACTGCATGGTTTGTTCTTAATGGAAGCCACAAGTTACATTTCTAAATGGAGGTTGAAGACTTTAAAACTGTCGATATCACATTCAAGAAATGGGTAGGAAAATAACAAAAAGTTGAACTTAAGTATCACTAAGTCCCACATAATATGATCATGCAGATTCAAGGCTGCTGGAAGAAGACAGCACGATGAACATCCCCTGAAAAAGCAAACTGTGGAAGTTCAGAGACTGCTTTGAAAGCATCAGTCTGCATCTGACTGAGCTCAGTAAGCGAAGGCAGGTCAAGATCCTAGTAACAGCACGGCTCTTTGCCTGAGAAAAGAGTGTAGACGTGGCTGTCCTGCTTTCCAGCATCATTAGATTTGCAACGGTTTGTTCAGCCTGGTTAACTGTTTCAATAATGCTATACTAGTTAAAGGTTTCCCTACTAGGTTCCCATGGTTTCCCACCCTATCCCACCCCCCTACTGAATGCATTCGCATGCACTGGGAAGGAAGTGTGAGGTGGACTGTGTCTTGCTACCAGCCCTGGGGCTGTGTTATTTCAGGTATACAAGGCTATCCTGTCCAGCACACTAACATGGGAAACTTCTAGAGGGTCTTTCCTTTTTCAGAGCCAAAAAATAAAGCCAAAATAATGTTGTTGTTTTGGTTTGGTTTTTTTTTTTTTTTTACTTAATAGTAGGATTGCTTCCAAAATAATTACATTATGGATTTGTTTACGTGATGCACGCGGGAAGTGAAAAGGGACGGCATGTGAGATTTCAGTTTCCTTAAAGCCAATGTTTCTAGGTGCAATTGTTTTCCCCCATTATGTTCATGCTTTACAGAAATTACATTGCAAATGCATCTAACCTACCCTGTTATAAGCAATGCACTCTAGCTCTGTTGCTGCTCGAGGAACAAGTAGTGTCACGAGATGGCAATACTACAAACAGAGAAAAGCATACTAATCCTGTGCCACACAAAATTAAGTACTCAGAAGATTCTGGTGTTTGTCCTGCTCTTAATTACAACCCTTGGAGAAAAGAGTCATATATCATGCACAGAACTCCAAGGACAGTTTTGTTGGTTTATTAATCCTAATGTAGTATCAGATCATAAAAATAATTTGAGTGATTTGGTAATGTGATTTGGTAATGTTCTGATTAATGCATTACCATGAACAGAAGCGACAGATTAACCATACCATGAATTGTAACACGCTAATTCCTCACTGCAGCTCTAACAACTGAGTCACATGCAGTTTCAATTATTTTACATGTTTGGCAGCCATTCTTCCCAATGGAACAATAAGCATTAGCACAATAATCTGAAAGAAGCTTATAAAAATAGGTTGACATAAGTTCTCTCTATTAAGAAATATTTGACATTACAATGCCAGTTCTGTTTTAACCATGCAAACTTCTACAATTGAAAGATCTTGATCTGAATGCCTTGAAAATACCTTCAAATTTGTCATGCTCCACTAATACGTCAAATCATTGGTAGCCCAATAAATTAGTGTTATTTCAGTAGAAATTCATGGAAAATTATGGGCAGCAGGGGTTAACGTGCTCTGATGAGAATGAGCTCTTCTGAATTAGGCAGTGCTTTAAATTGGAGACACTCAGTAGAAGAATGATGCTACAACTGCTGCTGCTTCTAATAATGCCTTGTGTTTCACACAGAGCTCTTCACTTCGAGATTCCCAAACACTTTACAAAGGCTGCAAATATCATACTCATATTTTGCAGGTCACATATGGAGAAACTAAAGTCGAGAAGCAAATTGACCAAAGAAATAAAAAGAATCAGTGTCAGAGTTAGGCTAAAAATTTCCTGTCTCTTCTGTCCATTCTATAAAAACCAGAATTCTTAAAAAAATGGAAGAGGCATGCTTTCATTTGTTTCCATCATTCATGTTGTAGTCCAGCTTGGTCTGCCATTTCATGCGTTATGCTAAAGACGCTACATTGTCCTATGCCAACTTATGAACAATGAACGAGCATAGAATTTGGACAACTTTTTCAAATCTATTATATTGCCTAGATGAAAAAACTCTATAAGGTCAATAGATTCACTGTGCAGGTTTTACAGTGGAAGATGTTGTGTTTCCCATACACCCTCTTGTCTCCCAAGGCAGAAACAGGGTAGTTGTCCCTGCTCGGCTTCCTTGTGAGGAAACTTTCTCCTACAGTGTGTCCGTAGCTTCTTGGAAAGGGTAGCCATTTATCACAGCCCTAAATGAAAGCATTCCTTGGACAAAAATGTCTTTTTCTTCCTTTGTCTAATTACTGAGGGGAAAAGTGAGAAGGAAATGTCAAAACAGTGAAACAGTGGTGTATAGAGAGCAGTCACTTTGGAGCTCAACCAGCTTTTGTGAAGGCCTGGGCGATTTGTCAAATGGTTGTGGCATAAGTCAAGCCCTGAGGTTGAAAGGTCTTGACCTAAGGAGTGCTGAAATCAGGCAGTATAAGCAAGAGGGCTGCTAGAAGTTTCAGCTGTAGTGGAGATGAACAATGATGGGTGCTGGACACAACAAAACCTCATCTGCATAATTCAGGTAAGGAATTTTATTGAATCTGACAAGTATGTGACAGGCTGAGAAAGAGAAAAGAACATACTCTTGCTGGGAACCTTTAAAGCTCTTCAGTTAAGGTATGTGGAAATAAATGACAGCTAATCTCTTCACTAAAAAAACTGTAAACAATGCCATTTTACACAGGGCTCACCCGTGACCTTTTCATAGATCAGGCTATCCACTTTCAGGCCAGGCCACAGAACTTATCACAAACAATGCGGCCAATTCAGATTGCGCAAGAAGAGCTTTGCTTCTCCCAGCTGCTTCATGTAAAGTTGTTACTCGCTTCGGCAGGTATGCTTCAGCAGAAACATTTTCACTTAAATCTAGTGCATAACCCCTCATGGCAAATGGAAAATCCACATGGAAATTTTTTCAGGTGTAGTTGGTTTTTTTTTTGACAGTTTTAGTTTGTGTGGGTCATACTGCAACTGCAAATATCAAGCTAAAAGGTGATAAGGTAACAAGACAACTTTTCTGCACTGAGACCTGTTGATACTATTAAAGTGACCAAGGCTTTTAAAATCCTTCATTGATCTTCACATGTCAAGTTTCCCACAATTTTTTTTTAATGTATTTTAACCACTTGCCTCCATTTTAAGTCCTCTCTAGGTAAACAATAGACTTTAAGAAGAAGATGTAATTGGTGCTTTTCAAAGTACAAATAAGATGCTAACCACCAGCTTTAGAGGATAAAATCTTTGTATGCAACTTTAGTTCATAAGCAGTAAGACAAATATAACATTAATACACATACAAAACTCACAAGCAATGGTCGAAAATCAAATCTAGCCTCTATGTGATGTTTAACCTAATCAAGTAAAATAAGAAATGACCTTGCAGGCAAGCAAGAATTTTCCTGTTGTGAATATCTGTATTCTCGAGAGTTCTTTCTTCACATCGAATTCCCCACAAAAAGTAGCACTTCATATCTATGTAAAGAGGGTTTCTTGCCAGACGCAGACCTCTAAGCCTGACAAGAAAACAATTTGTTCTACAGGCTGCTGAATGATTGGAAGGAAAGCTCAAAATCTAGAGGACTACAGTGCGACTGTAACTTGCAAGAGCAGAAATTCAACTCTAAAACTCTTCAAATAAATACAAAAACAAAGATTAGACTGACTTTGTCAAGCATGAGTCACAAAATCCCCAAGCACTTCCCTGGATTACTGACAGTGATTTCTACAGCGTACAGCACACATGTATGTTTTTACCAATCTGTGGATCATTCCACCTAATGGGAAGCCGTTAAGAGTCCTGGCTGGATCAACTGTGGATCTTGGTGTTATAAGCGGTCCAATGCATAATTCACAAGGCTTAATGAATATTCCAAT
Organism: Pluvialis apricaria; assembly: GCA_017639485.1. NCBI lineage: Eukaryota > Metazoa > Chordata > Aves > Charadriiformes > Charadriidae > Pluvialis > Pluvialis apricaria. Next base: position 85,023,433 of record CM030044.1, on the reverse strand, counting down.
TCATGACAGCCAACTGGCTCCATAGGTCACACCTCCCAGTCTCATATAAATAAAGAATGAGATACTGGAAAGCGTACCAGCTGAACCCTAGTGAGTGCCAAAAACATGCATATTAATGAGGCACTATAAAAGATATACTTGACTTTCAGGAAGTGCCTCTATTGCTTTCCAGCTTTAGAGAGGGAGAGAGGAAAACTTTGCGGTGCACCCTTCAATATACAGCACCGAGCGCAATGCGGAGCTTCCTCCCGGGGCAAAGAGGGGATCAGATTGTGGCAACAGCATTTCACATCCAGCCTCATCAGGTCTATGACATCCTCCATCATTCCCACCATAACAGCAAAATCCACGCTGGAAATATCCCCACCCTCCTCCGCTCCCATGTTCCTCTGCAAGTCCCCATTTGGTAACTAAGGAGAGGAAGTGCTTCAGCAGTGCTGTTCTTTTATGTGCTCTGTTTAGACCTTGGAACAGGATGAATAGTAGCTTAGATGAATGCATTTGTGCCATTTTTCTTGGCCCCAGACGATGTTTCCTCACTACCATGACATCTGAACAGAAGGAGAAAACATCTCCCTTTTGTGGCAAGCTAATTTAATTTGTACCTTCCACCTAGGGGTAAATATGTTTGTCTGTCTTTCTAAGCTCTCTTTGCCCACTTTCTTTTCTCACGGGAAACCCTGCTGAGTCAAAAGCAGGATATTGCTTAGTCCTCTAACTTTATTTTAAAGTAATTTAATTTTAAGCATACTCACACCCACCCTAAAGTGAAGCAACTGTAGGAGCTCCGCTGGGACAGCCTTAATGACTTTTGCATGTCTCTTGTGTCAGAGACATCAAGGGCTTGTTGTTAGGGAGGTATTTGTCTTTTAAAATAAATGCTTTAAAACAGGACCTCTCTTTTGCAGTATCCTCAGCGCAAGATGTTTCTTTATTTTCAAAAATCCTACAGCTTTGCACATTGACCTACCACCTTTAAAAGCCAGCATTACGAACCATTGACCTTTGCTCTTCGTTGATCTGGTGCTATATGTGATTTGACCTTGTTTTGTCTGAAAACTTTGTAAAAGGATTTAAAATAAACAATGAATGCATTTCTTTATGAAAAATGGCGGTGAAATATGACTCAGATAACTCAGAATTTACATCCTCATTGTCTGATTTATGCATGACTTCTTTAAATTGGCAAATATATTAAGTTAAGGGCATTATTTAATCCAGAAACTGAAAAGTTTCTATAATTAAAAAAGCAATATTATGTAAAGAGTGGGAAAAGAAAACTGAAATCCAAATTGAAGCATCATTTAAAGCCCATTTTGCTTATATTAACACCACAACTTCTTTTATTTAAACCTCGTTATCTCATATTTAAGTGGCAATGACACACGCAAGAACCTGCATATTAAGCAACTTCTTGCAATTTTTCCCTTTAAAAAAAATCCATTTCAGTATTATTACCAGGTAAATATTTTGTCATCCTGTCAGATAAGAAAAAGAAAACATACAACATTTAAAATGATAAAGTATATTTCTAATATATGCAGTAATAAATATCTCAGGTACTGATTTTTACCTGTAGTTACCAGTTATTTGTTATTTGCATAATATTGTACCAATGTTTTTTTCACAATAATTTGCACTCTTTGTTCTGATCAGAAATGTGCATTTCTGTCATGTTTGAAAAAGAAAACATACAACACTTAAACCAATAAAGTATATTTCTAGTATCTGCAGTAATAAATATCACAGAAACTGAGATTTTACCTGCAGTTACCAGTTACTTGTTATTTGCGTAGTATTTTATCAGTGCTTTTTCACAATGATTTGCACTCTACGTTCCGGTCAGAAGTGTGCATTTATCATCAGCAAATCACACAGACTTACAGGGAAACAAGTCTTGGAATCAGTCACAACACTCGGAAAGATTAATCATGACAATATTGCTGTTTTGCTCGGAAAACTTCCCTCCATTCTGTTTCTATTGCCTTGGTGGTTTGTTTTTATAAACAAGCTGCATTTGTTAGGAAAAGGAAGCAGCTCTCTTATTCAAACTTATGGTTTTGGAGTCTAAACATGCAATACCGTGACAAACAAATAACAGCCAACGTGTGCTCCGGAGCAACAGGAGAAAGTGCAACTGCCTCGCCTGCCCTGGCCTGCTCAGTGTACAAAATATACAAGATATAAAATGGACAAAATGCCCCCCTTTGCCTGCGTAGAGGTTTGTTCAGCCAGAACCCAGCACTGCCACGCACGTTGTGTGATTTTACATCAGCTTTGAGGCTAAGGGAGGTAATTCCCGGTGGGGGACGATGCATCTCCACATCCTGGAGCAGAGGTGGATCAGGAAGAAAAGCTGCAGGGCAGCTGGTGGACAGGTCCCCTTGATGGACTGCCAGAGGATGGATCTTGCCCTTGTGCCTTGCTTCAGTCCATCTCTCAGCCAGATTTTGGACCTCAGAAGCTTTGCCTGGACAAGGGCGGACTCAGACATATGTTAACATGTACATGGAAGCCATGGTAGCCCATGATGGGGCCAGCTGGCCTGTGTACCATGTCAGAAAAACCAGGATCAAGGCGCAAAGAGAGGGAGAACAGTTAAAAAAAGGGGCTAAAATTACTTCTCTGAATTTCACCCCCCTAGCCTCGTCAGTTCACAGTGCTTCAAACAAATTGCTTCGAGGTCTGGAGCTTTCACTTTAAACTCCAAAGTTGGCTCTCAAGACCTGGCCTCTGACAAGGGTGGAAAACCTCGTTAGCAAAATCCCTTAAACATTTGCTTTGTTGCGCAGTAAATTTGCCGTCTTTAAGGGTTATAAAGTGGCCACAAAATGCCTGGTGTTAAGAAGATAGTTATCTTTAGGGCTATAAAAAGGCATTTCAAACCTTATTGCTGAACTGTGTAAATCAAGGCCATCCACCCCTCCATTAGAAGCTAAGCTCTTAAGGCCTATATGGACAAAGGACTTGGTTGTTTATGCAGCAACAACATCTGCTTACACTCAGCCTCATTGTCAAAGAGCTGTTGCTTAAAAGCACAGGATCTCCTTTCTCTCCATTTCATGCTGTATTATGTTTCATGCGGGAATATCTAGTCTCCGAGGCTTGACCACTGCTTTTATCTGCTGGACTTTAAAGACTTAGCCGCTTGTAGTGAGAATCCGATTGTTGCCTCCCTAGCAGTCTGGAGGGTGTGTTTCGCCGGACACTTGAAAAATTTCTTTTGGTCTCCAGACACCTTTCTGCAAAGTATTAGCTTTCCTGTGCTGCTCTGAAGCGAAAGCTCCTGTGTAAACAGCTCTCCGGTTCAGTTTAAGATAAAATATGGTGTTTGGATCAGAATTCCTCAAATACTACGGGTGCGCAACAAAAGACCAGTAATTACACTCAAGCCACAAAATGCCGATGTGCTCTCCAGACAGTATGATCGGTATTGATATCAAATAAAATGTTTCTGAGCTTTGCTGGCTGACACGACACTAACGCAGTCAGAGAGAGAACATCATGCTGCACTTAATCAGTTTTTTGAAAAGAAAGCACATGAAGAAGAGAAACTGCCCTGCAAATTAGTAAGGTTTCACTTTGCTACTTTTCCCTATCTGTCCCTCAGTGTGCCTCAAAGCACTTAAAATGCTTAATGTATAAATTTAAATAGTACAGTAAATGTTCCTTTCCCAAGTCTGCAGGGTATAGTGGATTCAGACATCGTCCTGTACAGCTCGAAAATGCATTTCCAGAACAAACCCAAGACATATGTACAACTTCCATAAGAAAGCCATGACACAGTTCGGAGATATGACTGTTTTTCCTCGTGATGATGTTTTCACAGTATTGTACGAATTAATTTGACTGTAGCCCTACGGCGCATGTTTTAATAACATGACTGTCAAAACCACAGTCTGATATGTGTGTCATGCATTAAAATTTGAACAGATTTTGCAGAGGAAATGGGTGTAAAAGTTGGCATCCAACTTATTTATGTATGCCGAGGTGAACGGGTACCCTCATGGCCTAAAACTTTAAGAAGAAAAGCAAAAAGTGAATACAGGCGCAAAGGAGAGTTGTGGCAGGGCAAAGAGCAGGGAAAACCAAATGGCATGTCAATGGGCAGGAACCCAAAAGATTATTTTGGGGGAAAAAAATACCCCAAACCAACCACCTCCGGAAGGGGAGCAGTGGGTGACATAAGGATTTCTGACCCAAAAAGCAGAAAGTCCTCCTCCAAATATTGCTGCCACTTGCATCGTGCAATGCCTTCTTGAAAGTAAACAAGTCCCGCTTAAAATAATTTTGCTGTTTCAAGTCTTTTCCCCTGACTTGTGTTTCTGCTCTGGAAGCTTGCTGCTTTGATAGTTAGAAACTTCTAATTTCTGCTGTAAAAGTGCTCATGCACAGTGGAAATAAATGTGTTTCTCTTTCGGCATTTTGGCTTAAGTGGTTTTTGTCTCCCCTTGCTCTTTGCACATGCGGTTATTGAGAGGGAACAACTCTAGCCCTGCTTGGAGCCCACTTTGCAAAGGCATATGGGCCACTCAATTGGCCTGATTCCTCTGTCCCCCTCCCCATCTTATCTATTTCCCTGATTTACTTAAACCTCCTTTCCTGCAGTTCACTTTTCTCTTTTGCAGAAATGCGCAACCAATATGTCACAGAGTGCTATAGATAATTTCACCCATGACATGGGTGGAAGTATCAATACTCCTTTTTCCGAGCAGATCTCATAGCACACTTGCATCTTTCAGAGCTACGTCAGTGAAGTTGTATTCTTCCTTGGCTGCTTCCTACTCTCAGCCTCCTCTGTATACCCACAAATTCCTGCTATTTATGTGCTTAGACTTGCACTTTGTACTGTTACATCTCAACCTATTTCTGCTAACTTAGTTCAGAAACCCACAAATATTTTGCCACCAGGAAAAACGAAACACCTGGTGGTTTGGTAGATCTCACCACTTCCCAGTTGATTGCACCCACGCCACATGTTGATAAACTTGTGCTAGGATTTAACCTTGCTGGCAGCACTCCTTCATTCCTATGTCCTTTTACCTTATCTTATAATCTTTATGACTTAATTCTCTTCTCCTGAAGAATCAAAAAAAAGGAAAGATAACACAGTACTTTTTCAGCCTTGTCTACCTGCAGCAGCAGCAGCTCCCATAAACCTCACTTGCAGAAAGACCAGTGCTTGGTTTCACCAGCTACACCTGCAGGATGGACGTTGAAGCTTTGAGAATTCTAAGTGTTCAAGAACTCAATAGCGATTTAATTTTGAATCCAGGTATGTGAAGACAATCTGCTGTCTCCCTTCTGAGGACATGTGCTCCCAACAGAAGAGCTTGCAAAACCACTTTCTCAATACTTTCTCGCAAAAAAACTGGTGAAGCACTGATACAGCATTTTGTCATCACAGTTGTTAAGATTCAAAAAGACATCTGTTTCTGTCTTCATCAGGAATAAATTCCTAGATAAATGAACAGACCCAGCTGATGCAATGTGGAGATATTCGAGAGGGATGGGTTTTTTTTTACTTCTGCCTCACTTTGCATACAGTGAATTTGTACCTGTTTAACAGAATGGTAAGACTTAAGAATTTCAAGGGGGAGACAGATCAGTAAAATGGCAGAGGTGACGAAGGAGGTACACTGCCTACGCACAGAAAATGTATAATTCAGTATATGCCCCCCAGAAAGGAAACTGTGAGGCTTTGCATCATTAATCTACTTTCGTACATTGGGATAAACGCGTGGTGTTGTGTCGTCAGTGGCTAGGAATAGAGCACTAGGGTGCAAGATCAGAGAAAGAAGCAAAGGATCAGATTCAGAGCAGGGATAAATTATGGCAGCACTTCTTCTGCGGGATGTAAAGAATTATTTGCATGTGCTAATTCCTTCACCTGGACAGACAGCAGATCTGGCTTTATCAGAAACAGTCCTCCAAAACAGGATCTCTGTACTGAATTAGATATGATGTTTGTTCTCCTGAATTAAAATCCAATGAGTTCTCACCTAGTAGTTTATTGCTCCTGAGGATGTTTTCATACAGTTAGCCTCCATTTGTGGCTTCCATGGAAAGCAGCTGTTCTTCTCTCTTTCTTTTTCCTGTCTTTTTTCTTTTTAATTTTTCTCTCTGATCACTTTCCCCACGTATTTTAATTTACAGGAAAAAGCAAAAAATTAAAGATGGAGCAGATGGTATCATTGAAACTTGCTTCTCACTGGTGTAACACAAACAGCCAAACATTGCTCTGCATTTTTCTACTGCAGCCATGCCACTCGCGGCGTTGATTAGATGATGGTAGTAAAAAGCTGTCTCCTCCTACAAGCAAAGGACACAGTAGTTCAGAGGTTTTGGCTCATGAAGTAGTACAGATGACATTCTCATTGCCATCACAACCTCCCCGGGACCTCTGTATGGATTTAACCTCAAGTCCGTAGTCTTTTTTTTTTTGAGATGTTCAGGACTGAATGTACATTCCTCTGGTCAGGGCTGCCAGTTTCAGGAGGAGCCTGGGTTGCTGCTGGCGAGCAGTTTTGGGAACATTGCAAACACATGCTTCTGGTTGTGGCTGGAAATAGGCATGGAGATCTTAATTCCCCTTTCCTGCCATTTGCACAAGCACTCTCTGGAAATCCTTCTTCTAAAAATCAGGAGAAGGAATTGGCTCAGAGTGATGGTTTCTTCCCCAAGTTAAAAGCTTCCCCCCTCAGTTAAAAGACTCCAGGAATAAATTACATGCTGTGACCTTGCTGAGACCAGCACAGTATAGCCCCCCCACTCTTTCTCCTTCATTCCACTTAGAGTGGGCAGCTGCAGTTTTGTCGTGCAGTTGGGCTGTGGATGCAAAGATTGATGCTATATGTAGACATAGTTTAGTCCAGGTGGTTTGGTCTGTTTAGCTATGCTTTACCCTTTCCCCTTGCTAATTGCAGTGTGTATGTTCCTTAAGTTGACGTTGCTTGCTCAGAAGGAGTAGGGGTTAGGGTTTGGTCATGGCTTCAGGGAGCCCCATGAGAGATCCCACCAAACAGCTGGGGTTACTGGGAGGTTTTCAGTGCATATTACCAAGGGGGAGCTTCCACTGATGTCTTCAGAATTATTCAGGCTTATCATCTGCATCACCACTTTGAGCAAAAGTTAGATATTTGCAAGTCAGAGGAATGAAATGTGGAAGCTAACAAGTAATTACAACTAAGACATTTAGAAAGATAGCAATGACTCTTTGAAACAGCCCTACATCTCATTGCCAGTAGTTTATGTTGGTGTGGAAGAAAATGCAATCCATGAATATTTCTTATGACAGAAAATGTTTGATAACTAACGATGTCAGTAACCATGTTTGAGTCCGATGGTCCATAGGGGGAGGAACATATCTCCAGTGCATTAGGATATATTACACTGGAATAAACTGAATTTGCCAAAAAACCTACCAAACGACCTACCTACTGTTTTATTCCCTGCACAATAACTGAAGATTACTCACATTTTTAAAAGATATTTTTTCACGTGTTCTGTATATAAGGGATTTTGTGAAATATATTTAAGAACATAATATAAAAATGAAAGTAAACCACAACTAGTGTAAAAAAGGAACAGCTAAATAACAGATGTTGACCTTTGTCCCTTCATTGAATGAAAAAATAGATGCTACCTACACTGCCTTCATTTAGAAAAGGTAAATAATCACTATCAACAAAGATCAATGAAATATTAATTTAATGCAACTTTCAAACCACAGTATTTCTTCCCTCCCCCCTTTTAATACTCCCATTTCTTCTATTTGTTGGTTTTGGGTTTTTTTTACCGTCTTTGCTTCGTCATTCCTTCTTTTGGAGACAGGTGAGGAAGAAGTAGTAGTTGATGTGCTTCTGGATCTTTAGCCTGCTTTGGGTCAGTATCTTTGTCCTGTGATCTTGTCTCATCTCCCTCTTGTAATGTCTCTTTTTCTTTTACTCTCTTTCCTCCTCTTTTTCTTTTCCTTCTTTTGTAGACAAACAGCCCATGGCACAAAGCCTAAGAATGAAGTTTGGTAGCAGTTTCAGTTCACCAAGTTCTGTGCTGATCCCTGCAGCCAGCATGGACTAAACACAACCTTATAAAAATAGTTGTGAAAGTAAGAGTGGAGATGACATAAAGCGTTGCCAAGATTAGCTTCTGAAAATATTTCTTATCTAAAGCCTACTTGAATGGACAGGACCTCCTTCCTCTGATGTGTTTCACACATTGTCTCGGCTTACGTGGCATGTGAATTATTAATGACTTGCTGGGCGTAACTTTGTTGCCTATTACAGTTTTGGGCAAGAAGCACTTCTCTCACTTGATCCACCAGTAACCATACCATCCTCATCTCCATCCCCATCCCCATCCCTATCCCCATCTTCTATCCCCATCCCCAACTCCATCCCCATCCCCATCTCCATCCCCATGCTGTGCCCATCTGTGGTACTTTTCTGGCAGGCAATTGTGAGCAAAAATACCTAGTAAATGTTTTTTTGGTCCTGGGAATGTTTAGTTCAGGTCCTCTCTGGACCCTTTGGACACAGTAACACCAGAGTCATGAAGGTTAAAGCCAATCTCCTGAGTCTGTTGGGTGATTACCTGCAAACACGAAGAGATTTTTGGGGCATGGATATATACCCAGTATCAGATGTAAAGGAAGCTAGAAGGCTTCTCACAGATATTATTCTACATAGGTATAAGCAAATACTGAAAATGCATGCAATTGTTTAACCAGAATCAATACATTCTGCTTTGGATTTGTATAGGCATTTTGAGTATGGTCTGGGATAGTTTCTGTTTACTGAAGGTACATGCTCAGATACAGTGAGAGGCAGACAGTTTATTAAGATAATACAGAAAGTGAGGTGATAATATCTGTGTCACTAGAGCAGTGATTTCATTGGAACAAAAAAGATAACCTTTTCAATGACAAACTGTATTTGCTAGTACTATATTGTTCTTTCACTTGATAATAAAAACTAATATACATGTAAAAGAGAAACCAGCAAGAACTGCTCCCACACACCAAAAAAAGTCACCACCCTTCCCCTCCAAATTCAGAACAGAGTGCCCCAATCTGGTCTTCCAAAGACAAAATCGAGTTATGGCACTTTCATCCATACCATAAACCCTCATCTTTCAAAGACTCTCAGATCTTTTAACAGCACTGTCTGACTTTCCACAGTGGACAGCACTGAACTTCCAGGATTTGCACCCAAACAATCAAGCACTTTGTGGCTCTAAGTGAGTTCTCAGTATGGGCTTTGCAACCACAAACACTAAAATACAAGTTGGCCTGTGTGCTCCACCCCACATACAGATCGGGTTTGTGAAGAACTTTCCCCCGGGCCAGGGTTCTGCTTTTAGGGCCCAGATATGCATCATTATGTTTTTCATCTTAAATATGTTCAAGTCTTAAATATGACATAGTTCCATCTTTGCCCATGGAAGTGCTTATGTTTATATGGATATACACTTTCATTAAAAATAAATGTGCTTCTTGATCTTCATGCTTACAGAAAATACGCTCAGAAGCAGTAACTGTTTCAGGAGCAAGCCATCATCAAAATCTGGCATGTATTTTCAGTATCGACATGCAGATATTCACATCCGTTCTGAATTGTATGACAGCATTGTTTGTTTGTGCAAGGCAAATATCGTATATAGCACAAATCACCATGAAATTACTGAGTAGTTACTTGATCATTTAATTATTGTGCAGTTACATAGTAACTCCATGACTATTGAAGCCCTTCAGATTGCATTAATTATACTCGGAGTAATTATTCCCATCCACTGACATGGATATATGTCATATAGTTTGCTAGACAAGATAAATTTTTCAGAAACTCACAACTGAAGAGAGGGTTTTAAAAATGGTCTGGCCAGCACAGTCTTAATTATAGCACATGGCAGCATGAATTTATTTCATCTAATGTTGCATGATGTAATTATGTTATCCCAACAGAAAAGCATATGAATTTTACTTTATAGTTGATATATCTCTAAGAATGGGATGCAAATATGTACATAACAATTAAACTAAAACTCAGTCACATTACAGAATTAGTTGGTCCTCTGGTCTACAGTGACAAGGTCCTGAAGGTCTGGCTTTGGAGGGCAGGTTTGGGCATTTGTGGTCCCTGCGGAGGTGCCTGCAGCTGAACTGAGGACCTCTGCTTGCTCTGCAGTCAGGTGCAGCCTCTGGCTGCCTATCCATCACATCTGCCCCTAACCCCACAGTGCTGGGTAGTGTCACTCTGTGGGCAGGTGGGATTTGTGGGGGCAGCTACACAGGAGTATCTGTCCACTTGCAGAGCAGGTAGCTGTGGAGAGGTCCATACCAAGGAGTGGAGATAATCAGAGCTTTATCTCACTTTTCCCTATGAAAACCTGAAGGCAAGAGCTTTCTGTACAAGGAGGATGCAAGGCACTTTTCTTTTTTTATCCAAATATGTGCCAAACTTACTCTCAAAAGGCAGAAAATATATATATATATATGTATATGTGTAAAGTACTGAGAAAGTTACGGTTCATTAGACCTGTAAGGACTAAGTTCATTTCCAGCTCTACAGGAACCTTCTTGGCTGATGCTGGGAAAATCAAATGGCATCTTTGCGATGCTGCTGAGCTGTAGGATCGTCTCATCTATTTAGATTTTGATTTCTTGAGGCAGAGGCGGTTTCTTATGTGCCCATAGGGACTCTGCAGAACAGGGCTATGATCTTGGTTCAAGTAGCTGAATGGCACTGTGGGCTAATGAAACAGGGATGCAGCTAGGAGTTGATATACCAAGGGTATGAAATGGCATCTGAAAGGGCATAGCTGAGTCTGTTAGCACTGGCCAGTTTGCAGTTCCTTGCAGGTGGGGTGCTACCTCTTTCTCCTTAGCTTTTTTCAATCAAGGCTGTGTCTATTATTATAGAACAGCAGAACCCTGTTGCACGCAAAAAGTAAACTAGACTAATCATAAAGTCACTATTTTCTTGCCTTGGAACACTGAAGATGTCTGCTAAAACCAAAATAATCCTGCAAAACAGGCAGGAAGGGTAATTCTGCAGAAAAGCCTGGCAGAACAAGTGAAGCTATAAGAAGTCCTCATCCTGAAAAATCAGGTGTCAAGGGCAAATGAGACAAACACCCTTTTCTTTTTGGGGATCAGGGGAATGATGAATAAAAAAAAAAAAGCCCATCAATGAGCGAGGAAGGATGAGGAAGAAAGAAAACATCCTGCTTTTGTTCTGGTTTCCTCTGTCAAAGAGTTGCTATGACTGGCTGAAGACCACCATGGTCAACGAGCAATGTGTAATGTTCATGAATATCAATCCAATAAAGAGTTGTTTTAAAGTTTGGAATTGGCCTGATTTAAATAAACCCATGACAGCGATCTCTAATTCCCTAGCTGGCATATAGATCCAGAAATGTGCAGCTGCAACAGTCACTGGTAATTTTATAACTTACAAGGGCACAAGGGCTTCACATACTGGAGAGAGAAATCTAATGGTTACTCACAGAGTGGGTTTCTCTTAAAATTGCTTTTATACTTTTTATAATTTAGAAATGTATGAGGAAATACACTTCTAAGCTTGTATCAAAGGAGACCACTGATCTCAGATGAGTTAGATGACATATCAACTGTGTGTCATATAGTCTTCAACCTATAGTATCTTCAAATACAGTTAAGGTGTCATGTCCAATGTGGCATGCAAAATTTAATTTATGCCACAGAAACATTCCCACAACTCTGCTTTCCCCTTTATTCTGTTCACCTGCTGCAATCCATAAAAGGTAATTTTTTATTCTGAAATTATTCTTATAATAATTAGTGAATAATTAATATTATAATAATAACAACAACAACAACAACAACTATGATAATAATAATGAAAACTGTCTGGTTTATTCTCTGTTTTTAAATCGTAGAATTACACCAAACATGTTAGGGCTGTGCCTGTACTCTCATGCAATTGACTGGGCAAAATGGACTTGCTGGTTTTGTGACCAAGGAAAGCACGCTAAACCTGTTCTGTTTTTCAATGTCCACAAAGCACAGGGAGTTGATGGGAAAAAGCTGCATATGTGTTTTGCCACCCGTAGGCAAGAATAGAGGGTAACTTCAAACCTTGTTAATGGAGGGAGGTTGACTATCTCAGTCTGTGCTCCAGCAAACTGAGACAGAAGCTAGCTCCCCACTTCCCTTTATAAACTGAATTTCTGCTAAAATGACCCCAGTGAAGCAGGTAATGTTGTTTCCACTTAAATGACCGTCATTAGTATTCAGAGTGCATGTCAGCTCGAGCTAAATGGAACAATTTCCACATGGCAATCAGGGGCCAAGCTGGCAACCCTCGATGACCCTGGATCTCTCCGCTGGTCACCGGCTTCCCGTGGCTCATACCCAAACCCTCCCTGGCCTGTGCCCCTGCGCTGGAGATGGGCTTTCCATAACAGCTTCCCAGCAGCTGCTTTCTCTTCTGCACAGGTTGGCTGTATCCAGGACTGTCAATTCCCATAGGGTTGTGGGTGGGATTGCTTTTTAATGAAAAACAGCAATTTAAAAAATTTCACGAATTCGGGTTGGTTTTTTTTTTTAAGCTTTAAATATCTAATTAACTGCTTCCTGAAGTCAGCCTCAAGGAGTCCTAAAAACAATGTTGTTTCAGCTGTAATATGGTCACAAATTATGTACCTTGAGAAATAGAATCTTGATTCATTAGTGATATTTTGAGGAAAGAGAGGGATTGTAAACTAATCAGAATATCCATGTGCATTTAAAGTAGCCTGTTCTCTGAAAGTGCTCTTCCAAATACCTTATTTACCACAGTTTAAGCTTTTAACTATCGTTTTAAAATCTCCAGATCTGACTGAATGAAAGGAGATGCTCTTAGGAGGGGTTCTCGAGGCTGCACAAAAAATAAAGGTCAGTATCTGCGGGAATGGGGGTAAGGCATTTGTTTTGGGGTTGTTGGTACATTACTTCAGTACATTGTGTCTATGAATTGCCTTCATGATTATGCCTGCCACTATCATTTAGGATGTTTACTGATGTTTTATTGTTACCTTTGTCAAGAAGCAATGTCCTGGAACAGAAAACTCAATAGGTCTTTCCCATAAAGTCAAAGAAACCAAAGTAATCAACCTGGAAAGTTGTTCTCTGTCCCTCATTACCGGCTTCTCCTTGAATCAAAGTGTTGATAATTGATATCAAGGTACATAGCTAATAGCGTTATTGAACATCTCCATGGTGTATGTATCCGTGTGGTCCTGCATAAGCTCCCAAACTGCTGTGCCAGCATGCTTTGGGCTCATTTTAAAATTTACAGCTACTTTTTTTTCCCAAGGGCAATCTTCTCAGCTGCTCTGAAGTCTAAAAGTCATGCACCTGGATGATAAGTTTTCAGGCTTTCAGCTAGAGTGTTTTGCTCTACTCTGCCAAGAGCTTTTCATGACTTTCCCTCCTGCCCTCATCACTGATAGGTACCATTAACAGAAAGCTTCAAGTTGTCATGAGACACGAAACAGAATAAACAGACTCTGCCCTTTCACCTAGCAGTTTGTAAATAGAGATTAAGTTAACAATGTGTGTTGTCTACACCTATAAACATCCTCTCAGAACATAGGTGACTTGAAATACACCTTGTCCTTACCATGAGGGAAAACTCACACTTTCATATGTCTGTATTTTTTATATATGTTGCTTTGATGAACACTTTGCTTTTGAGATAAAATCAACATGCTGTATTGGTATAAAACGAAGTTCATTTGCAGCTATTATGCTTTGAAGACTGCTTGACACTTCTTAGGGTAATAACAATAATAATAAAAGGTAAGAAGGATTTACAGTTAATGAAGCCTAGTAACTTTAAAATAGTGTTTACATAGAAAATACATTCTTTGTAAGTTGACTTTTAAAAACCAGGCTGCAAAAATACTACTTTTGCATTTTAGCAAACTTACCCTGCGCTTTTCATATCAGTTGAGAAAGCAGGAAATCACGGGTAAGCAATTCATTACACTTTGGCAAAAGCTGTCAGCCTCTGCTGAAGAGATTAAAAAATAAGTCACATCAAGGAATGTAAAATACCATTGATTTTAAGAAGTAGAGCTCCCTCAAAGGCTGAAATAATTGGTGTGTTTATATTGGGGAAACTTAGACAGTATCTTGATAGCCCGGCAACTACAACCTCCCTTTTTCGCATCTGCATGCAAGCCAAAAAACCCTCTCTTTTGTGTGGTGACTGCATTCGTTGGGGGCCAAGGCTAACGCCTTGTATGTTAATATTGCAAATGTCTGTAGGCAAACATAAAACCTGCTTCATAACTGTGTACAAATGAAGCCATCGGCCCTTCTCTTATTTGGGAGTTATCGAGCTATGTAGTTTTGTAGGTACAGGAGGTTTTCAGACAACCCCTGTTGCCAGTATCGCTTCTAGGCACAGGAAAAATGATCAGATTTCTTCCAAAAAATCCACTAAATACAGATTCACTTCAGAAATCAAGAAGTAAATGTTGCTGATTTCTTGGCAGCACTGCGGGTACAGTACTGCCAAATCACTTACTGTACAGCGTGAGGCTGAACCAAGAGGCACAAAGAAGAACTAACAGTGCTAGTCACATGCAGCAATTAGCTATGGTAACAGAATTGTTTTTAAACCGGGATTTGGACTTCATTTAAATAAAACTTGCCTCAAATTTACATGTTACAAAGCACTCTGCCTGCAATGAAAGTACTTAGTGTGCTGAGTCTCTGTGATTAGATTTTAATTTCAGGCAGCCAGGCAGGGTTGGATTTGGGGGCAAAAAATGCTCCTTGCTTGTAGAAAACATATTAATTCTTTAGATAAATAAAGATTCACCCTTCCCATCCTTGCCAGAGAATTATTCCACCATTTTTTAAAAAAGCTATATTGTTAAGTATTTCTCTTCAGTCTTAAGCTGAAAACCAATGTACCTTGATTAAGAAGTGATTAATATTACTTGGTGAGAAGTTAAGCTGTCACATAATAGTCTGGAGGATCCGCAAAAAGTCAGAAAGATATTACAACACAGCATGAGCTACTCTCTGATCTTCTAAATACCTGGACTATATTTGCTTCTACAATTTCTGTCTTATCTAACCTTCTTTATGTTCACCTGTAAGTTTATATTAAAGCCCCAATCAGTAGTATGGCTTCTAACACTGAGGATTTCATACTGTACAGAAATTAACCACCTCAAGTACATGCATTTGCACTTTAAAATCCTTCCTGCCACCGCAGTGCATTTCCAAGATAGGAAAGTCCAGGCAGAAATACCAATGCAAACACAGAGATATTGTAGCATGGAGATACAGACATATACGTGTGCGTACCTGATTTTTAGAATCCAAATATTACTGGATACTGAAGTTTATTAATAAGAGAAATACCAACAACAGCAATGATAATAATGATTAGCTGTATTGGAGTCGTGTGATGACTGATGGCTTTTCAGACAGATTTACACCAGGTGTGATACGAATACCCTTAATATCCAGCACAGTGCATCCTTACAAAACAGAGGTTTACGGAACTACAGAGTTCCCTCAGGAGAAAGATGTAATAGTTTAATTCAGCTCCTAAAAACTGAAGAAACCAGCGCAAAGGCTGTGCATGGGCAAGACTTGGTGGGCAATGGTCCCCATGCAAGACACTTGTCCTCTGCACGAGGGGCAGACCCCAGGTGGGAAGGGCAGAGGGAGACGCTCCCTTTGCCTCAGGGCCCACGGAGGGTTGGTGGCTGAATTAGCAGGAGACCCCCATCTCCCAGCTCCCAACCTTATCCCCCTGACCCTGCCCCTCTGCATGGCGAAGGGAATTAATTGGCAAATTCAGCTAGTGTGCAGATCACCCTAATTTGCTGTGACTTCACCAGCAGTGCTGACTGCGGGCTCGGGGGCGCGTGGCGTGTGGTGTGGCATCCCTGGGCTGTCACCGGCTCTTGAGCAAAAACAGAGGAGAAGCGGGTGTGTGTGCTGTAAAGAGTAGGTGGCCTCAGCACAGGAGCTGACAACGGACCTCATTCCCATTTTGGGACGCCCCAGGGCAACCTAGGACCCGCATCCCGCAGCACCCTGGTCGTGCCCATTGTGATGCAGGGCGCGCATCCCCAGGCCGGTGACTTCTGGGTCATGCTGACTACTTGCCACCCAGCGTGGTGTACGCTGCTCTATGTAAAAGCAATTAGCTGGAATAAGCTCCTTGTAGCCTGCGTACTGCAAAAAAAAAAAAAAAAAGCATCCCTGCATTGAGCTGCTGCAGCCCTTCGGTGAGATGCAGGCTCCGAGCTGGCCAAATGAAGTACAGGCTCTTCTGCTGAATCTGCCTGAAACATTTTTCTTATATCCCAGCTGTTACAGCACCCAGTCGACGGAGCTGTGAGATGAGGAACATATGCCTGTAACACTTCATTTCAACAGGCTCACTTAGTGTCTCTTACTTTGATCTTTCACTGTATACTTCCTGTAACTGGAGTTAGTTACAGGCTGAAACAAAGCCCAGAGTTACCAAAGAGGTTTTTTTTTTCCCTCTAAATATTCCTTTTGTACCAGATTCTGTTACTGAGTGCGTCAAATGAACCAGCTGGAGGACAGTGTCTCTGCGAAAACACTGCTGCAGTTCGAACTCTTTCTATCTGCCTTTGTGGCCATCGGTGCCGTACCATCACGGTAACTCTGAACCAGCTGCAATTTTTCAGACCTGGTAATGCCCTTTAGGTTCTCTTTTCAGCCAGAAACAGCGCAAACTGCAATAAAGAGCCGCGCAGAAGGTCTCTGGCCGAGTCAGGGGGTCAATGCCTTGCCACTAGACCTTTATCCTTCGTCATCCTTCATAGAAAACAATGAATTTTCTGTCCTAAGCTTTGGCCCGTGCTTTTGCTATTAACTGTTCAGATTGGGCTAAATGATTTCTGTAAACAGGCATTCCCAAATGCTGCAATATTGCTCTCTTTGCACTGTGGACGGGCAGAGAGTGATAACTCTCCGTTAAACATAAAGTGATCTTTTCCCCAAGAAGTGGTTGAACTGTCATGAGCTAGTTTTGGCTACAACGGAGTTGAAATATGGCTAAAAATATACCCATGAACACACAAGCCTGCAGGAGTAAGCAGTCCCTGAAAAATATTTCGTTTCCACAATCTTGTATTCACGTGTTTTCCAGTGTCACCCTTGTAGCATAACAATCAGATGAAAATAAAACACCAGCATTGCCCCATAATAAGATTATTTTCTAACAGTACTGCCTGGGTCTGTGTACACAGAATATCTTTCACTGTCGTGTCAAGTGCTGTGATTCCAATGATCTTTGTTAAAGGAGAAACAAGTTTTACACATACATATGAGTAACACGCAGGAATAAAGCTTTGCTAGAATGCTGTGGTTTTTAAAAATTAAGCATGTAAATGTTGTGCTGCATAAGCATGAGGTACATTTCAAACATATGGGGAGTAGAAATTGAGCTAGAATTCAGTTATTCTGGATTCTCATTCCTATGCTCATTTCATTACAATATGGAATTGCAGAGGGAGTCTCGTCATCTTCAGATTTCAAAGCATCTCAGACTTCCTAATACACATGTCAGGTTGCTTGTTTTATATTATTCTTATAAGTTGAGGTGACTGCTTAGTGCTTTACAGCACCATCGGTGATCATTCCTACAGAGTCAACATAAAAAAGAAAGTCAGTTCTACTAATTTTCTCAAATTCTAACCTTTTTGTTTTGTTTGTTTTGTGTTACAACCCAAGAGCCCTACCTTAAATCATTGAGTTTCCCAGCGTATACACTTAAGGAAAGAAAACCTAAAAGAGAATTCCATGGTAAATATGAAAAAAAAATTGAAACTAATAATTTAAGAGCCATGGACTACATCTCCTTAGATGTCCTCTGGCCTACAAGAAAATTCAGAGCAGAATAACTTTAAAATTTTGAGTATTATACATGTGTTCTTTGTGTAGTTGTTCTAACACTGCATGCTTACCACTCTCCTTTACATTTAACTGTTGATAGGTTTTGTGGAGAAGGGACTGTGATTTTTTAAGCTGTTAGGCACATAAAGAAGGGGACAGCAGCTAGAGGCCCTTTAAGAGCAAATAGTTGCCTGATTTTTTTGGAAATAGACCACTGAGGGCTTCTACACTGTTTGGACATTTAAAGATACAATATACAGTCCTACCTGGATTGAAAACAACCAGAATACAGAAAGAAATATATGACACAGGATCTGAATACATTCATTAAGAAATTGCAACACAATGTCCTCTGGGGGAAGATCAAACCTCTAAAATCAAACCTGAAAGAAGTTCACCTCTAAAATTTACTTGAGGGAGTGGTATTAAAAGGAGGATGTATACTGAAAAAAATGACTCAGTAACAGAAATCAAAAGCATTTAATAAGATTATTGATTAATAAACTTAATATATGTATTAAAATGACGTTATAATCCAGAATTGAGTAACAGTTTGAATAACCAACCTGAAGCATCTGGAAAGGGTTGTCTTCCCAGAAAGCACTCACCCTGTGAAAAAAGAGTTGTGGGGGAAAAAAATAAATTAAAAAGGAACAAATGAAAAAGCTTTGAACAAAAGTGTTAAGCATATGGCTTGTTTACATGTCCAGCTACTAATTAGATATCTTTAAAGAAGTAATCTGTGAATTTAATGTCTAGAAGACTGCTACTCCACCGGTATGTGGCAAGCGTGCATCAGGTCTACCCCAAAGTCTATGGCAGAAGGCATTACTTTTAAACACGCTTTGCGCGCTTCAGCCAAAACCTTGTACAACATATTAACAGAATCTTATCAGAATATTCCCATACAGCAGCACAGGCACCAATATTGACTTGCTGGTGACTGCCATTAGCGAGAGTCAGTTGTACTGGATTACTTCAGCCATCCCTCAGTCTTTGTCCAACAGGAGCCAGTGCCCTTTTCTTGGCTGGAGGGTTGCAGCCTCACCTCAAGCTGAGTCCAGAGGAGGAGGCAGCTCATCAGGATTTCTGTTTGTGTTCTGTGGAAACTCCCATTCGTCCTGTCGGCCCTCTCCATAAATGTTGGTGTTCTGCAGGTCCACGTTGTCAAAAACCATCAATAGCTGCAGACCTGCAAAGGAAACCAAAAGTCTCATCCAACATTGGAGTGACTGGGAAACAAATTATTCTTACCTAGAACAGAGAAGACTTCCTAAAAACAATGCTAATAAAACTTCCAGCTGCGGTATCGATTTGGTGGACCTGCCCTCTATGATAGACTCAAAGGTCTTCAGGACTAGGCAGCGTGAGAAAACCACAAAGCGTAGAGACACCATGAACTGGGGAGAGAGGTGTCCAAGAGTCAAGGGAAAGCATGGCATCTCAGATAGGTACCATAAAAGTCTCCTCACAGCCTGATGTGTGCGGACAAGACAAATACAACTCCTTTTTCCTTCCCCAGTGGAAGGAAATGAGAAGGAAGACCTAGAGAGAGCCCAGGCTAATTCAGCAGCCCGATGGTTACAGGAAGCTTGTGATTTCAAAAATATTTTTCAAATATAATTATGTTGAGGTAAAACATCTTTTAAAAAATACTGCTCAACAATGAAATGTTTCTGTCCTCTTCAAACTGTTAGGCCTGAAATCCTGCCAACAATACCCTTTGCAGCTGTTTATATTGGTTCAGTTCCCTTCCTGTTATCCATTTATTTGTTCTGTGCTTGTTAGCATTTTGTGCTAGTTCTAATTTCCTCTCCCTATCTAATCTATGCAGTTGACTCGGTTCAACTGTCAGATTCCTCCTTTTTTCTGTTGCCTTTTCTCTTTTTTTTTCATCTCAAGCTTCACATATTGTTTTAACTCCTCTTTAACTTATGAAAAGCCATATATCTCTGTGTTAAATTCTGACAGCGCATGCTACATTTGCTAGCAAAACAAGGCAGGGATTTTGCTTTCCTATGAATGCCTGGAGTCTTTGGGATTGTGATTCCCACTAGCAGTAACAGGAACTGCACATGCAAATCTCTGTTTTGCCTGTAGTCCCCATTTATTTATTTAGTCGCTAACATGAAAACAAAATAGTCAGATCCAGCTTTCAGTGTCTTGTAGATTTTACTAATAGGAAATAGATTAGTCTGTCTCATTTTTACATTAAATTCTAGGGTCAAAACGGTTGACATTTAAAACTCATAAATGTGTACCTAGAGATGTTCTCACATTCTTGCTCCATTCTTACTCCAGCAAAACTGGAATAGAGTTCAGTAAGAGTTCAGCCTAAAATGAGTTGCATAAATCTGGTCAAAGAATCCAGGATTTGTCGATGCATTTTTAATATACTTGAATATTACAGAAAATTCCATTGATTCATTCTGACTCCGTAATCAATGCCCACATATTCCCTAGCTTTCTCAGACAAAAGGGAACAGTACACAGAGGGGTTAATTATGCAGAAGTGATATCATTGCTCATATCTGTGGTTATCATCCCACAGTCCATTATGACCGACATCTTTAGCTTCGTTCACCAAGAGCACAATCCGGAGCTCACAGGAATCAATGGCAATAACCCAACCCAGTGCACTGAGCTCCCAGGCTAGCGTGAAAGGAACTGAACTGAAATGTACTTTGAAAGACTGTGAGGAGGCTTTGCAAAAACGGCTGCTCCTGTACTGAAAGTTTTGGCGATGGAAGTGCTTTGGTAGCAGAACAGAGTCAGCCCCTTGTTTTCCAGGCAGAGTCAGTTGCAAAAGTGAAGGCTGTTGGTGGTGTGACTGGCTTTATGGATTGAAAGGAAGGCAAAGCAATGCATGAACCATGCAATGAAAGCAGTTCTATTTCTAAATGGGTATTGCAGTCTCAAACAGGTGTGGTGAGCTTACTCGCCCCCTGCACGTTATTATGAAAGGACATATGAAACACAAATGTTTGTGTTCCTTGGTT
Source organism: Pluvialis apricaria (assembly GCA_017639485.1). Taxonomy (NCBI): domain Eukaryota; kingdom Metazoa; phylum Chordata; class Aves; order Charadriiformes; family Charadriidae; genus Pluvialis; species Pluvialis apricaria. The sequence continues at coordinate 85,002,517 of CM030044.1, read as the reverse complement.
CTCTAGGAGGATGAACTTTACAGACCTCTACCTTAGACTGAAATCTTAACATGGTATATGCCTTAAAAGCAGTTCTTCACCAGCAGCAAACTCCATAAAAACTTTCTATTTCATGGTGGGCCAGAAGTGTGCCGAAAGCCATGATGTGTAACACCACTGTTTTAGTGATGGTGTTAATGGCTCTCCTCAAGTGAGTTTCAAATCCTCAAATAATATTTTTTTTCTTAAGTCAGTGGATCACCCTAAAACTTTCCCGGTCTCTAGAGAAATTAGGCCCCTGCATATGCCCAAAACAATAGCAAACGGTAGATGAAAGCACCGAATAGGACAGAAGTGAGGAAAATAACAGAAAATAAGAGCCTATGACACTGCTTTTGCAACTCTAAAAGTTGCTACAGCAAACAAGGCTGTCAGGCAGTCCGGAAGGTTAGTTAAGAGCAGGACCCTGAGTGAAAGCTAAAAGATGCATCTTGTTGGGCAGAGAGATCACTGCAGTGTTATACGCAGTAGCTCTGGGCTGGGAAAATGCCCTTTGATGCTCATTACAACTGTGGAAAGAAGACATCTGGATGCATTTTGTAAATAAATGGGATTACACTAAATAATATACCTGACTCAGAGCATCCATTTCTAATGGTTTATTTTAATGATTTTATTTATTCCATGTTCTGTATCGCCCATGTTTACTTTGCAGCTAGCAAGCCAGAGTCGCAAAATGAACCGCATGATCTTAAGGCTAGCTCAGTGGCGAGTGATCCAAAAGCCACATTTTGCGGCTTTCTGGAGGGAGCAAGCATGCATTTGATTCTCATCTCATCTTTTTGAAAAGCCAAATTAAACCGCTTGCAAAGAAAATGAAATGTGGCATTAGGATCCGGGCTCGGGCGAGCTCTCACCAAAATGATTGCTCGCGGTTCAGCTCACAATAAAATACGCGGGAGCTGGTGTCACTGTGGCAAACATTGGGGAGCAGCTAGGTCAAGAGTGTGATAGGCAGCTGATGTCAGCTTACCACTGAAATCGTGTGCGATGTTCTGTACTGTCTTCTCACCACTCATGGGAGAGCATGAGAACATATGGCTTCTCTGGAGCAGCTTGTGTGGTGAATTAACAGCGTATAATCTTGGAGAGATATATGCTGCCTTGGTCTAGCTTGGCTCTGGGTATCCAGACTGACCTACCAGCCCCTGACCAGGACACCTGACGCTCCTTGGGGTCACTGACAATTTTTTTTTTCTTTTTCTGTTTTCAACTTATTTTTATTGAAGAGGGCAGAGGTGTGTGGCTTACAACACAGCAGACTCACAGGCACTGGAGCAGGGGCGCCTGCTCTTGAGTAGCTGAACCAGGCTGAAATTCTTTGCAGGCGCTGTAGTGCTGTATGCCAATAATATCTCACATGTGTCATCAGTCTTCTTTAAATGGGATGTCTTGACAGAGCACTTGTTTCAAGGAAGATCTCCCCAGGATATTGAAGACGGTGAAGGAGCGCCTCAAGACATAAGCCATTTATTGCACATGTTCTTAGAGGAGCTGATACGTTTCAGTGGGAAAATAGGTTTATGATTAGTTTCAAAAGATATAGTGAGCCCTCTGATGAAATAGTGAATATATTCAAATGCTCCAGTCAGAGCAGGATTTTGTATTTGTGAGTACTTCTGCACTGGACCGTGACAAAGATCCGTGCCGTGTGTTATCTTTTCTGCCCTATGTCTAGACAGAACAAACCCCTTCCTTTAAGATGAACCACAAGTCAGAGCAACTGGGTTGAAAAACAATGCCATCTTTTCTAACACATGTTTCTCAGATTCAAACTGGATCCTACCTCTTCAAATAATTGTAAAGCTTTGAGCAGACTATTGTACGGGTCTTGACTGTACACTGTTAAGTCATGGACTATTTTGCTGTCCTCTTGTGATAGACTAACTGCTCCAGGTCCACCAAAATCTGGGTGACCTTATCCTCTGAAATAGTTAAGATATCTCAAAGAGGAAGCTTTTTGACATATGTGTCTCTCAAGTGGAGTAATGAACGTGACTGAGTACATGCTACCCACAGATGTGGTGCCTCACAAAACACAGCTAGGCATTACTTCATCACCCTGCTTGGTGTCTGCTTGACCTTTGGCATGAAGAAATACCCACTTCACAGACCCCTGGATCTCCAGCAGTTTGATACAAATGCAAGTGTGTCCAGCAGGCTTTATCCCACTAGCTGGGGATACTCCAGTGACAGGCTTATCACCTGAATCAGTAACTCCTTAGTGAAACTTGTTTTGGCATCTTTCATTAGAGGAAGTTGTTTGAGGCACAGTGAACACAAAGGTCTGAGCACCTTTCTTCAGCCTAATTAAATAGGATTCCTTCTGTTTTCTTAGTCTGTTGAAAACTCTTGGGAATACTTTAACTGAGTTAATTTGATCTCATCCAAGATTTGAAACTGGTTTATTTCTTCACTTGCCTTACAGATTAACATCGGGCTTCAGAGTAATTTCCTACTCAAGTACCTTTATGCTGTGCACAGGATCCAGCTCTTTCTGCATTTTAACGGTCTGCAAGGACTTTTTCAAGGAAGCAAGGGAAAAGAGGGGAGCTTCAGATGAGCCAGGTCAGACCCGTGCACAGTCCCAAAAGCAGATGTGGCATTGGTCCCTGTGTCAAATCCAAGGTGGCAGAGGTTTCTCAGAACACAGCAATTGCAGTCCACAGGCTTTGGCTCTGAGTTTGTGTTAACAAGTAGCTCACCTACAGGAGACTTGCTCCTTGAGCAGCACATATGCAGGTGCTGACCATTCTTATGACAGCTGTGATATATGGCACTATTAGTGGCATGTTCATCACATAGATGACACTTGAGCAGAGACACTTGAGCTTCAGGCCATGCAGGTTTCTCCTGAGATCTTGTAGATCGATCTCTCACTGTTTTAGATTTCAGGTCTTCTTCTGCAATGCCACAACCGCTGGCGTGCATTGCTTTTATTCTTCCATGGGTAATGTGCTGCATTGGGTAGGTGTACGCTCTTGGCAATGCAGATAGGAGTGAAGCAGCCTTTGAAATGGCTGGAAAAAAACCTTCCACCATCCAAAGTTATTGCAACTCGTATTCCAGTACGCATTGGTGTCACTTATTAATTAGCCACACTTCTGCTGAGGACAACATGCTGCAGAGGCCTTAGCTGGTTAGGATTGGACCCACCATGTAAACCTACAGGGGAGAAAAGTTGAGTATGGGTTTCCGACATGCAAACTGAAAGGTATGGCTGCTGGGCAGTGTTGTCCTTGTCTACTTGTGTAACTTCTGCTGAATCTTTAATTTCCCGTGTGTAGCAGCATCCCATGGTTACAGATGTGGCAGACAACATGCAAAAATGGAGCATAGAGAAAGAAATTATCTAAAGAACTTAAAATTTAAGTGACATATGCGTAAAATCCAAGAAGTAGGAAGAGCTCTGCAGAGCTATCTGAATATCATGAAACAATAAATGAAACATGACACTGAATTTTCTGGTCACAAAAAAAAATGCAGGGTATTTTTAATCAAGAACAGAAGATGAAATTTATTGTATTTGCATTTTACCTGCAAAGAGACAGAACTGGGCTCATCAAAAGCAATAACTACTACAAATCTTTCAATTTCTCAACAAAACATGAGTATTTCTATTCTTTTAGATTCAAACACTAATAAATAATGGATCATTTTGGTAATAATGGTCTAATTTATCCATTTAAGGAAACCCATTATAAATGTAAACAATAGTGCAATTCAACATTTATGAAGTCCTTGTTTTCCTTCCTATGGAATTTATTTAACAAACATCACTAGAACCATCCATTATTTATCATATTTTAAAGTTTAATGACTATGGATATGAAAATTGTTAAAAATTGAAATACAGAAAATGTCTCATTATCGTGTTGATGACTCTGGCCTGCAAGTTCAAATCCACAAGTGAAAATGAGTTGGCTGGTCTAAGCCACAGACTATTTGTCTACTAAATAGTTTGAAGAATTGATTCTTCACAGCCAGCAAATAGATGTCTTGAAAAAAATAATGTATTCCAAAGTCAAGACTGTGAAATGTACTAATTGTGAGAAGAAAATTAGTTTAAAAAAATGAACTAATATGAATCTTTGCCCAAAATCCTATGCAAAGTGGATTAAAATTGAACCAGATAAAGTGAGGCATTTTATCTGTATATTTCTGTGTGCTTCTGTAACTCATTGCTTGTGTGGACAGGATGAGTCAGTAGAAAATTATATCTGAAAAAGCTGAAAAACATTTCTTATTTTCAATATGGTTAGAGCCGGGATTTTTCAAAGAGAAAAGACTTTACACTTTGCTTTTCTAAGATTTGATGGTAGCGTTCAAGAGCAAAAAAAGTCAGATAATCTTTGGAAGTTTGCTTTTCAAACCAAACTTTGGCAAAGTAGTTTGAGGACACTTGCCACAAATAAAGTATCTTTGGCTGGTCAATGCAGCATTTAAAGACAAATTTCAGCTCTAGTCTTCCTATAACTCTTTTCAAGATATCTTAGAAAGAAACTAATTAAAAAATCAGACTGAATTTTTATTTTTTCCATAATTGGACCTGGTGACAAGATATCCTTCTCCTGCAACAGATTTATTGTTTCCAGTGTCTATGAAATCTGCATTATTAGGAGAAGGTGTTTTTTTATTTTTTTAAACAAGTATTCTTTGCAATAGTCTTGCAATTTTGGACGGTGTCAGAACACAGGAGGAAAACGAAGTGCAGGAATCTACAAGAGGATCCAATCACTGCACCTAAGAATAAAGAAATAGACAATTGCAGAAGAATAAAAATTACTCTAACAAGAAAGTGTTGAAAAATAAAAGGCACCGTACAGCCTACAGTTCTTGCCAGGAAACCATCTATCAGGAGACTACTAAAGAGGTATCATTTTTGGGAGTTTGCCAACGGGACCTGATGATATGCCAAAACAGGTGTCTTAACATTAGGACAAAAGATAAAAGCTCAGACACTTCAATAGTTTTCATCACTGGAAGCTGAGGAGCAAGACTCTGCTCCTAAGAGAGAGAGATATCCTTCTTTCCCTTGGCAGAAGGATACAGGAAGAACAGAAGGATACAGCACATATATTTTAATCAATGTGAAACCAGATCAGAGCAACACTAAGCCCTGAACCACTGTCTTTGGAAGGGTTGTCACTGGGATGCTAAAAAGAAATAATTTTAAAGCCTACACTTATCTAGCTTACCCCTCCAAATGCAACGAAATATCATCCAGTGATTTTTTTGATTGTTTTGTTTTTGTGATTATACTAATGAGCTCCCAAGTTTGCAACACAGAGCATGACTTCAGGTCTGTGGCTCGAAACCTCTGGCTGTGCCTGGGTTGCCAGGTGGTTGCCTTGTGCGGCTTGGTCTGGTTTTCCAGCCCAAATCAGTACACCGCAGCTCTCTTCTGCTCTGCGCACCCACTTTTCCTACAGAAACCTTAATGTGTGTGTATACGGGGCTGCCAGGAGGAGGGTGCATGCCTGAATCCTGTTATCGTGTGAGCTGACACGTGTCCATGTGCTACCAGACCTGGGAGGCACTCGTGGCTTCCCTCGTGTGGACTTATCTCATGTGTCTGAGGTCTCGGAGCCATGATATTTTCCTACTTTGCCAGCGTGCTAGGATACGTTCACGCGCACTTGTAATGCTCACATATGCTACAGTAATAGATCTTAAAAATAGTCAAAGGGCAGATTTATAAGCTGCTCATCAAAGAAAGTGTAAAATAATTTTTGACTTCTCTAAATTGTTCTTCTCTTCCTCGTAAAAGAATAATTTTTAGCAGTGCAGGTTGGTAAAAGTCTCAGCCGGTAGTGATTTTTACGGATTCGTTTGACTGTGGAATAGCCTATATTACCTACAAAGAATTGGATATCTACTTCATACCCAGTCCACTGAGGTGAAGCAATTCACCTGAAGAAATAAGTAGACTAGGACAAATTCAAGGTAGATCTTTCCTCACAGATCCCTCTATGCTCCTTCCACTCCCATATTGGAAGGAACATCTGTCTATTTGATCTGAAATAGTATATTATAGCTCTTTTAGTGAGTAAGACTACAGATTTTGATTAATTCACCAGCGTCTCTGTTTAACTTTTTCTAACAAGGTAGGTGACTGTCTACTATAATCATCATTACAAGGTTAGAATAACGGTGGCATATATCTTTGGTCTCTACTCAAATGCAGCATGTTTTGGAATCAAGGCTCCTTAATTAAAAGGATATTCACTGACAAGCAAACTAACAGCACTTCACATTAAGCTGAATTATAATACCCAAACACTTTATTGTATTTCTGCCAGTTCCAGTAACTCTATAATTGCATCCGCATTCTGACACGCTTCTGCTGATATCACAAATGCATTGTGGCATTTGAGTCTGAATCACACCCCTCATTTTGCTAAGCTGGAAACAAAAGGATAGCGCATGGAGAAAATATTGGCTTTAAATACTGAGTAAATATCGCTGGGTAAAGCATCACTGCACAATAAAACACATGCATCTGCAAAATGCCAAGTGAAAAACCAGCCTGCAAGATGGGGTCTGAACACAAGAAGACACTGATTGTTCTTAACCAACTTCACATCTCCATATCATAGAATCATAGAATCACAGAATGGTTTGGGTTGGAAGGGACCTTAAAGATCATTTTGTTGCACGCCCCCCCTGCCCTGGGCAGGGACACCTCCCACCAGCCCAGGTTGCTCCAAGCCCCGTCCAACCCGGCCTTGAACACCTCCAGGGATAGGGCAGCTGCAGCTTCTCTGGGCAACCCAGGCCAGTGCCTCACCACCCTCACAGTGAAAAATTTCTTCCTAATATCTAATCTAAATCTCCCCTCTTTCAGTTTGAAGCCATTCCCCCACGTCTTATGGCTCCCCTCCCTGATCCAGAGTCCCCCCCAGCTCTCCTGGAGCCCCTTTAGGCACTGGAAGGGGCTCTAAGGTCTCCTCAGAGCCTTCTCTTCTCCAGGCTGAACACCCCCCCTCTCCCAGCCTGTCCTCCCAGCAGAGGGTCTCCAGCCCTTGGAGCATCTTTGTGGCCTCCTCTGGACCTGCTGCAACAGGTCTATGTCACTCTTATGCTGGGACCCCCCGAGCTGGAGGCAGCACTGCAGGGGGGTCTCCCCAGAGCAGAGCAGAGCGGCACAATCCCCCCCCCCCCCCCCCCCCCCCGCCCTGCTGGCCACGCTGCTGGGGATGCAGCCCAGGATGCTGGTGGCTTTCTGGTCTGTGACTGCACATTGCTGGCTCATGGGGAGCTTCTCATCCACCAACACCCCCAAGTCCTTCTCCTCATGGCTGCTCTCAATCCCTTCTCTGCTGAGCCTGGATTTGTGCTTGGGGTTGCCCTGACCCAGAGGTAGGACCTTGCACTTGGCCTTGTTGAAACTCATGAGATTGGCACAGGCCCACCTCTCCAGCCTGTCCAGGTCTCTCTGGATGGCATTCCTCCCCTCCAGTGTGTCAACTACTGTACACAGCTTGGTGTCAGCAAATCTGCTGAGGGTGCACCCAATCCCAACATCCATGTCACCATCAAAGATGTTAAATAATATATGACAGTTAAATATCCTAAGTTACAATCTTCTCCCCTTCTTACAGTCCTTTGCCCAAAGTCATATCCCTTCCCTTGTGGCTTGCCCCTGCTTTTCCTCCTGCACCACGCACCCTCACCTCCATCTTTCCTCTGGCTGCCACCACCTGCGATACCCAAAATCTTGCCACTGATGCTTTTCCTGCACGCCAGTGGGGACACAGCTGGCCGGTGGTTTGCATTGGCGGGGGGGGTCTCCTGCAGTACCCCCAACTCCTGTGCAGGTGTACCAACCTCAGGATCGCAGGGGACACGTTCTCTCAGAAACTTCTACCAAAGACCCCCCGACTCCAGGAGAGAGGTACGGCATCCCCAGCCTTCCTCCCAGCATTTTCTGCTGGCTGCTGTTTTCTTTTTTTTTCCACTTTATTTCTCACACTTCTCCTGAAATGGCTTTGTTTCTTTTAAAACAGCAATTGTTGGATACTTAATGGTGGCATTAACAGCTCAAGAGGAAAATGGGAGAGAAAACAGACAGGGGGTGCTGGGCAGAAGAAGAAGCACTGATGGCAAGGCCACAGAAAATTACTGGTAAGTGGTGTCTGAGTTTGACCTGCAGATCAGGTATATAGAGCACTTTTTCTTAGAGAAAGGAATGATAGCTTCTTACCAAAACTCTGTCAGTTGTAAGTCTCTTATGTTGGGTATAAAAGCATGGCTGCAGAGAAAGACCACTTATCTTTTACTTGCGACAGTCCGAAAAAGAAATGGCAGCTAGCAAGAACACCTCTTCAGTTTTTACTGCTAGCTGGATCAGCCTCATAAATGCCTAAACTCATATATAAAAATGTTAATGTTTTCCAATTGCTATTCTGAATTTATATTTATTGCAATACAAGGTATCCATTAGCACATCTATCACTGGTAAATTTGTTACTGCTTCAAATATACAGTATATAACGTTGCAGCAATTTCATTTTACAAGCTAATAATGTACTGTAATGTAGCTTACAATATCATGTAGATGTATTTGATTAGGGAGGTTCAACAGTCAGTCAGGTTGAATAGTGGATTATGTGGGAATCAAGTTTTTAACTTATTTACTGTACAAATGAACAGCTTTGGTGCACATTAAATGTGTTAATTTAACAGGTGTGTCGTTTTATTTCCTCAAATATTCATCAAAGAGGAACAAATGGTATTTTGACTCAAACTGAAGCACAGTAGACCCGGAATGTTTTTTGACACTTGATGTGTTTATCCTTTAAAAGAAAGTCATAATAGTATTTAATTGTTTTCTAAATTTACTTAGCTATTGCATTCCACTGGCTGCAGTAACTTCCTGAGAGCAAGAGATGTAACTAAAATATGTTTTCCTGAAATGTTATAAAAATACAGCAATAAGCCTTTTTTCAAACAAATCAAAGCTTCAGAAATATACTACCTAGGAGATGATTTTCTAGAAAAGTTTCGCACTTTGTTGAAAAAAGGGGTGTTGCTCTTCCTACGTGGCTTCACCGAAACTTACAGCTGTGCGCTGTGCAGGTGTGGAATGTCTGCTGTGCCATCTGCAAGGCACGGGGTGAGGCAGAGATGTCCTCACACAACTCTTCTTTCTGCAGGTCCCCTGGGTGGGAGCGTGACGCCTCCAGTGGACTGAAAGGTAAGGTGGGATTAATATGAATTAATATTTGGCTTCTTATTCCACCAACCACTGCACCGGGGGGGTAGGGAGGGGTGTGGAAATAATGAGGGCTGTGTTTTAAGAAAGGTGCCTACCAGGATTTCAAAAGTGTTCTTGAAAACTTGTTTTTGAAAATGTGCCTGTTTGGAAGGGTGTAAGTGCGTGGTGATCAATCTGTAAATCCTGCCAGGGACTTATCTGCACCATTTGGAGCCTGCAGCGGGTGCATCATGTAGATCAGGGATTCCTGTAGGCTCCCAGTCATTACCACCCAGGTCAGAAGAGACACCATCAGACACAGAGGCAATGCAGACCACGGCAAGACCCAAAGACTGCCTTGTTGTGGGTGAGAGGCCGGTGCCTGCTTCGGTTCCTAACTCACACCAGCAGCAAGCTCATCTGGAGCAGCTCTTTTACACACAATCAGATAAAACATGGGAAACACTTTCATACGGATATATTTGCAGAACTGCGTATAGGCAATGTTGTTTAAAATCACGTCTAAAGGTATTGTCTTTGGAATGCATATTTATGTTGAGTTTTACTGCTTAGGTAACTATACTCAATTCGAAAGTCAGAAGTTATTAGGCTAAATTAATGATCGGTAAAATTCCATGCTTAATGTTGTGTTTGTACATCCATGAAAAAAAATGAAGAATTGTTTTAGCTCCCTAATCCACTCCTGCTCCTTGCAGTACATTCCAGCTGAGAAATGGGACACAACAGGAAATAGTTTACAATTTTTTTATGTGAAAGGGGACTATAACTGTCACTTATGTTTAGCTTATAGTTTCCCGAGTTTTGCCAGTCTTTGAGCCCATTCAAATAGGATAGCTTTTAATTTAGCTGTCGTCATTCATAAACTACCCACATGAGTATTGCAGCAGGGAAAAATTACATGAATGACTTCTGGAAACACTGACTTCCTAAGGACTGTTATGAGAAGTAATATTACATTATATCTGCAGTCATCTTTGGTACAAGGCATCAGTGGAGAGCTAAGGGAAAGCCTTTGACACACAGAGCAGCGTTACTGGAAAGGGAAGCTACCTTATACAGTGTAAATGAAGAGAAGTATTTTTCCTTTGTGATAAATTGAAGTGACACGTGAGGGTGGCCCTTAAAAATCCTCCATTTACTCCCCTAGGGCAAAATCTCTTAATGGGCTAGGTCCAATTTCACTAAAGGTGATGGAGATTCTTAATTGGCTCCAGTAGGCTTTGGATCAAGGTCACAGAAGTTATATGGACCAAAATATTTTCAGCTGTCTACATGGATGGCAAGAAGTGGCTGCGGTGATAACATTTGTGTGAACAGTTTGTGCTTTTATTCTGCTGTTTCACTGTGGGGAAAAAAACATATGTGCTGTTTATTTCTCTGTCCAATAGACATCTACAGCTTTCTAATGTCATGCAGAGGACAGTAATGCAATATATTATGCATGCTATCTATGTTCTGTTATGTCATTGGCTTTCACCTCGCCTCATTTGTCTATTGAGTCTAGAAGGTGGTTGAGGGGTGATGAGAAGGGAAATACCCTAAATCTGTCAGAATTACTTAGACATGTTGATATGTTTTGAAAAAATGAGTATTCATTGCCGTGCGTTGTTTTTCCAAGGTAAATTTCTGAAGTGGCACGTGTTAGATTCTTTAAATAGGCACAATTGCATTGATCACCCTCTGTTTTATTACTTTTCCAGGTACTGTATCAATAACTTGTTATTAACCGGTGTTTATTAAAGAGAGACACTGACATTCTCAGGAAAAAAATACTGTATCTACCTTGATCTGCATTTTCCATTTCTGATTTTGGTTTGCATATTTGTTCCATATTCCATCTATCCTCTCTATGCTTTATTAATGTACTTTCATCATGAGATAAAACAAGTACAGTATGAGTAGACTAAGCAGCCCTCTGTAACTAAAGAGCACACAATCCTAACCACAGTGGTATTGTCAGCACCCACGCAGTGCCGTATGTATTTTCACAAATCGAGACAAGATTTTAAATGAAAATACCCAGTCTTTTCTGGATCTTATTCAAGAAATTTACTGAATGATATTCTTGTGAGTTTCCTTATCCTGTTTTACTCCTTTTTTTCTGTGAAAAAAATAAAGGGAAAGACTTTACTTGAAAACATTGTGACAGCTTTTATTACGATGTTAAAAAGAAAAGGAGCTGCTGACTATTAGCCTGGATGATTAACATCCTGTACAGTTTAGCCTGAGATGGGCAAACAACATATTCTGAAATCCTTGTTTGCCTAAAGTTCTTGGACCTCTACTATTCAATGCTTTTTTACATTTCATAACACAGAATAACTAACGTAGTTTCCATCTCACCATTGTAGCTCATTTCACAGAACTTCTGTGTGTAAGGAAAAATACTTTTGTATACAGCATTTTTATAAATGTTTCCATTTAAAGCATAAGCCTATTGATTCATGAAACCCCTAAAACTGTTCATGTTTGCCAGTCAAATTAAAATAATGTCACCACTGAAATAAACACCTTTTTGAGTATTGCATTATAATTTCAGAAAAGAAAATGAATAGTAAATTCAGCGCTGTCTTGGCTAATTTGTCGTGTGAAGATGTCACCAGATGTTAGGTTTTCAAGTTGCTTGTTTGCAGCAACTCTTTTCAGACTTGGGCAGCAGTCACTCATGTGCTATAAGCCCTCTCTCTTGCTTCCAAACTCTTGCAAATTAGTAATGTAAAAGGCACTTGCCTTTGCCAGTAAAACACAAAACAAAAATAAACTCTCCGAAGGCTCCATATCCTCTGGTCTGAAATAAGAGGGAGATAAAACAATTAATTTAATTAGGACTCAAAATAAAACCTGAAAAATATCTTCTAAGAACTTGTACAAAGGATAAAGCACAGAAAAACAAAGAATACAATGAAGACAACATTTTTTTTTCCTCTATGTGTATCTTTTGTTTTCTTTTTACGCAAAAACAAATGATGAACTTTGGATGTACTCTAGCCTGCTCTTTTCTTCTTTTTTTTTTAGAGACTCCATCATATGCCCTGCTTCCTGTGAAATGAACAGGGTACTACAAATAGTCCTAATCCGAACCAACACCATTTTGCTCCTTTGGAGAGGACTGAGAAACAGACAGAAACAAACCACCACATGGTCAAAGGAAATGCTGATAAGTATGTAACAGAACGGAGAGTGAATCCAGTTGAAGAAATTCTCTCCTTCTCCCGTTCTCTCTCTTGTACACACACACATCTACACACTTGATTTATTTGTGAATCGGTGTCTCCTAAACATACAGTTTTGCATAGCGGAAAGGCAATTAAACGGAAGAGCTTGAAGCTGCCAATCACTCCAACTACCAACAAAAGCATCCACTATCAAAGCAAATAATGTAAATGTAAAAAAACTCCACATTCTATCAAAGTAAATAATGTAAACATGCAAGTAAAAAATAAGCCTGTTTATCATCTGTCATCATCATATACATTTTTTTAGCCCTCCCCCCTCAGCGTATGTCTTGTTGTATCTCATTACATTAATTTGTCCATGTATCTGACATGGACAGTAAGAAACAATAACAGAAGTTTGCTTTTCTGTACACTTTTCTATTGGGGAAGCATAATACTGTTATTGCAGGTTGGTTCTTTTTTTTTTGGCTTCTGGTGTACAAATAAATTGACAGTCACAGCTTATCATCACTTAAAGATGCATGTGCATGCTGGAGTTTACTGAAACATGATTGGCTGCTACATAAATCAATCTGATAGAGATCGGTCCCATGAAAAAAAGATAAATCATTAGCTTGTGCTTTTGGAAAGTAATTCATTTTAGATAGTGATTATTGATGATTTCATTCCACTGGTACATGTACATGTCTAGACCATGTTTTTGTATAAAATGTTAAAACAGTGGAATGTGTTCATTTCAAGAAAGACCATGAAGAAATAATTATTAAAACCTTGTTATTGCAACAGTCCCGATGTAAAATTTTCGTGCAGAAAACTTATTTTCTTTTGAAGTCAAATTCATGGCTTTAACACCTATTATAATTTAGCCCTCTACCTTGCATGCAGCATTTTCTTGTGTATCATCACCAGAGGTTTTTCTCCACCAGAATAAAGGCGTGTTCATGTGGCCTCATCATGGTGACGCTAGATTTTGCTGGTGTGCAGTATGTCAGATTAAGCCATTCACTCAAACATCCTCAAATTGTGCTGGTTAACCCAAACTGGCTTTGGCTTAACCCGTGTTACCGAGGGGAATTTCTTTGCTTGTGCAATAATTTGATTTCACATTAGTTGGTGGCTAAAAATGTAGCTATTTTCTTTTATACCATGAATCATGGTGATGGTAACAAAATGGACTTTGAGAGCATCTCATATAGACACCTAATGGTTCCTCACAGCACCGTGGTAAAGGAGGTAAGAACCCTAATGCTGTTTTGCAGACATGGAGTATGAGCCAGAGAACAGTAGTGGTTTATCAAGAACTCATAGCGAGTCAGTGGTGGAAAGATATTTCTGAAACATAGCCCTGATCTCTTTCTTCTCAGCGTGTTTTAAATACTCAATCACATGCAAGTTCTGCACAAGCTGAAATTCAGTCCCTCAGCAAGGAAAATGATATGTTCTTAATATTTTCTGTGCTACTTTTACTTTACTTGGTTTCAGCTTCCTTTCTATCTCCTCCACCGCTTTTTCAAACTGAACAAAGCAATCCAGAAAGCAATCTCATCTAAAATAAACCAGTTTTGACATTATCAGAGCCAAAAGATAAAGCATCCTGAAAAACATCTTAAGATATGAAAAACATTTCATTATGGCTAATTCAAAATCAGCCAAACACAATCTTACCAAACTTTCCAGAAGAATTTACCTTCAGGCTGAGAACAAGCGTGGAAAATTCAGGGCCATTCTTCAAATGTTTACTCTTACTCATCTCACCTCCCTGTAGAAAGCACAGAGGGGCAAATGAAAGATAGATGAGCATGAAGCTCTCACAGTGGAGGAGATCTTGGTCTCTCGAGAAACGTTCACCATGGAGGAACTGAGTAGTAGTACTGAGTTGGTAAAACATCCAAGTTCACTGTAAAAATATTTCTGCAACTATGTCCTCCAGAGGCCATGGATTTTGAAGTTTGCACCTTATTTTGGGAAGATTTTCTGAGCTTGTATGCCTGTCTCCCTGTCTGTCTGTCCATCCATCTCTTTTTCCAGCAGGCTACTCTGAGAAGACATTTTTTCCTTCCTGGTGACCTGGCTGCTGCTGGCAGGTTTCTCTGCTGTGTCCTCGTAAGCTGCACGCAGGAGGACCATACAGCAAGCTCTCAAACAGCAGCGTTTTTCACTCGTTCACAGAAATTGTCCAGTTTTGCTGCAGATGTTTTTCTGCCATTCTTTGTATCTCTACTTTCTGCTTATACTGCAGAGCTCCATTCCCATTGGTTTTCAGTGAATAGAGAGCTGGAGGAAAGAGGAAAAGAAGGGAAAGGAATGGAAAAAGGAAAGGAAAAAGGCAAGGAAATTGCAGAGGGAAAATCTGTAATTTTCTGCAATTCCCAACAGGCACTAACAGCAGTGTAATTTTTTTCATGGCCTTGGGGACACTTGCATTTGAGCAATCACCACCTTCTTGAAAATCTTCTGAGACAATCAGGTTGTTTAAATTGGTTTGTATTAAATGGGTATAAATTCAACATCACTTACAAAGGGTCTGGGTATTAGCCCAAGGACACCTTGCTTTTGTATCATTGGTTCCGTCATTTTCCCACTTTCTAAAGATTACAGGATTGTTTGCTATTTTGACAGAAAGCCCACACAACATACATTTATTTCCAATGAAAAAGAAATAAATATAGCTCTGTTATAGCTGTGTAACCATAAGGTTATTCTAGGAACTAATTGATCATTCAGTGTGTCTGATTTCATTATATCTGACACTGCTGAAAAAGATTATGCTAACTACTAGTAGGTTGCTAGTGTGTTCGGAGTGAAATACTTAACACTGTTCTTGGAAAATGCATTTGTGTATGCATCTTTTGCGGGGAGAGGGAAAATCAAACTTAATTGTTCTGAGTTCTGCAACCAGAATTAAAAGTTAGTCTTTGCTGGGCACTAGGTTTATGGAAGTCTTTGAATGCTACAAACTTTTTCCAAGTCATGTTTTATAGAATTGCTTTTAAAAACCCCAGAGGGTAAATAGTATTCTCAGAATAAACAGAAAAATGCTGACCTTGTCAGATTTAGCTGCTGAAAGCCAAGCTGTTTTAAGACTTGGAGGATCAAGGGTCATGGTTATAAACAACACAGATAAAAAGAAAGAAAGGAAGGAAAAAAGAAAGAAAGCTAGAAGTAAAAACGAACTGCACAGTGAATATAAGTAATAAATACGTTGACCTTGACAAGAAGGGAATGAGATATTTATGCAAAAGGCAGGGACGGGGGGAGAGAAGGCAGGGAGAGGAAGAAGAGAAAGTGCACAAACTGTACTTGGGAAAAAATGTTTCTTAGAGCTTGTTTAAAGCCGGAAATGAGTCACTTTAGCTTCATATGTTTTTGGTTTCAAAAGGGGAGAAAGGTCAAAGCTTCTTTGTTTTAAATAAGCTGGTCACTACTTCTGAAGTGTAACATGATAGGGTTCAAGAGTCTTAATGAAACTGGTATTTCCCTGACACCCTGGGCTGCAGCACCTCAGCAGTTGCGTGGTCATGTATTGTAAGCCCAGGGAGTTTTATAAACAAAGGCACGGCAGAGCGTGACTTTGCTCATGACCTTCATACCCTGGTGCTCCTGTGGCAGCCATATGGGCAGTGTTATGGCTAAATTTGCCACCACTTATATACTTTCACAAATTGCAGCTGCATACACGGCCCTCCGCCATCGCAGTCGGAAACATGAACCGAAGCTATTACCCTGAGCCCTGTAAGACACCTCTTTCCAAAATTATTCCGATTGGCTAAAGTTTCACAGAAAACAAAGTGCTAGAGACACTCAGAGTGACACCAGAAATTAAAATGGCTGTTAAGAAAGAAAGGTAGCAGCAATGTTATAGAAAAAAACCCCAACCCAACCTAAAGAGCAATGCAAGTTTGAACTAGGTTTTTGGTGGAAGAGGGTTTGATGAGGCTCGGGGTCTACTAGAAACACCATTCCTAGGTCTGCCAGCTTCTACATCTAACGTACTTAGCTACAGCTGGTTCTGACTGTGAGCCAAGAAACGCTTGCAGAGGGAATGGGGTAACAACAAAGAAATCAGGTAGCAATACGTTGAGCCCTGTCTTGCACTGAGGGGCCTGAGGCTAAAGGAATGTCTTCATGCTGTCCGAACAGAAAAGGGAATAGAGGTGTCCTGCACCAGATTAGAAGTCAAAAGAAAAACCCTTGAGTAGGATGGGAGAGGATAGACTTCACTGAAAAGAAACGGAACTTTCTCCTCTTTTCCTACTGCTCAAATTATGCTTCTTACTACTTAAACTCCTGTTTCCCTCTTCTTCTGTGCAAACGTAAGCCTTCTTATCCTTCCTTGTCTTGACTCTCTTACCACCACACTCTCCTCGAGTTTCTTTCCTGCCATGCTTCTGGCAATGGCCCTCTTCTAAATTGAGAATTCCTCCTGTTTTTATTTGCTGTTTCATGCTGCCACTTGTGCTTAATGCAAGATACCAAGCAGTATCTATTATACATAACTCCTTTGTTTTTTTGATCACTTTCCAAGCTTTACCTCTTGGATAATACCCTAAAGTCTATATAGAATAATATCCATCTAAAACTTGTTCCCTGTATTGCTCCTGTAATTATTGTAGTATTAGACTAAATGTTCTTTAGGAGAGTCATTTCTTCTTCTGGTGTTCATAATGTATCTGCTGTAAAAGGCCATCTGTTCCCAGAACACTAGAAACAACAATGGAAGAGCACACTCATACAATAACGTGGGGATATGTATCACTGGCAGCAAAATTGAAAAGCAATTATGGTAATGAAAATTGTGAACTTTCAAAATGACCAGCTTCATTATTCTTCGTGGCATCAATCCCCAGACTGGGACAATTACTCAGTTTACAATAAAACTAAATAAAAGGTGACTGATTCATTGGACATTAGCTGTTTCAGAGCTAGCTTCATGCTTGCTGTTAGAAGTAGCACTTGAAATGGCGCATTATGCAGAAGCACCCCAAGAGTCTGGATTTCCTACTTTGACCTTGCTACAACATTCAGCTCTCTATTGTGCCCACTCCTTTCTTTCTTGAATCAATTTGCCATTCATTCAAAACTGGCCAATAATCAGAGGTAACAAATTCATTTCGTGTTTACTTCTTTGTCTTTCCCCTCACCTTTCTGTCTACTCATGTCTGCCCCACAGTTGTCTCCACTTGTGCCTGAACGAAGTCAACCTGCCTATGACTGCCTTGATACTGAGGCCCCTGAATCTCTGAGGATGCCCTGATCACGCAAATGTCATAAAAGTGAAACAAGGTCATTTAACAGAGCAGAATGATAGTACTCCGAGCCAACTCTACAAACACAAACTATACCTATAGCTTTGCAGAATCCAGGAGAAAAAAACCAAAACCTGTTTCTTGAGTATGCAACAGACAACTCAAAGTTCTCCAGCAGCTGACTGTCATGTCCAGGTTTCTAACAGACTGAAGAGATCCTTGGCCAGAAACCACCCATCAGGGAACACTGCACTGTGTTGGTGTACAAGGGAGGGTGTTGGTCTTTATTCTGCTCAGTGAACCAGGTGGAAACACTGCTTTCTTATCTTGAAACACTTTATGATTGTCTTCAAATAAATTGATGTTGACAAAGCATCACTAAGTCATGTTATCCTGCTTATCCACTTGTTGGAAAAAAAATTGAACAAAATGAGAAAATATTCGGACCTATGACAAGCTTTTCTAGACATTGAAAGTGGATGAGAATTAATCTGCAGTCCTTCTCTTTTCTTTTTCTCCCTTAAGAGAGACAAAGACGCAAAATAAAATACTGGCTTGCTCTCCCTCTCAATTCTAAAAACAATGCACTTCTTACAGGTTCAGAAAAGCTTCAAATATGTCATTGATCTCTGTGAATTTCTAAACCTTTTGCAAGTTTCTTTCTTATTGAAAAGTCATCAGATTAAGACCTAAATTGAAGAAGGATGTTCCTGTGAGTTAAAGCATTGGACTGGGACTCAGAGACTCACATTTCAAGCCCTGGATCTGCTATAGACTTATTTTGTGATTTTGGTTGTGATCCAGCAATGCACTTAAATTGGTGTTTAATTTAAAACCCTGGAGCAGTCCCATGAAAGTTAAGCACAGACTTAAGTCTTTGTTGAATGGGAGATTTAGTCTGTCTGGGCTCATTTCTCTAGCTGTAAAATGGGGATAATACTTACATTCTGCCATAGTTTATTTTTACGGAAAACCTTCTGGTGCAAAAACTGTGTCTTCTTCTGATCTGCGCAACACTCAGGCCGATGGGTGTCAGCTGGAGCCTGAAAAAGTTACCGTGCTGCAAAGCAGCCATAGTCAATGGATTGGCTTCTCCCACATCCTCTGGAAAAGCACTATGAAAATATCATTTGCGTGGAGGCTTCATGGGGAAGGGGGAAAGGAGCATTTCCCGGCCCCTCCTTGCTCCCATCCCCGTGGTTGAAGTGCCCCTCTCTGCCTGGCCGCCGCCCCACCATTTCTGGCTGCTGGCTGGGAGAGAAGTCAAACTGCTCCTTCAGCAGCCAGTGGTGACTGCTGCCGTGCGAGGCAGCTGGCAGACCGGTATACCTACATGAAAGCTTTGGCCCGCAGCTTGGGAAGGAAATTGAATGAATCTGCAATCTTTTGTCTTATTTGTTAATATTTTGCAATTTCTTCCCATAAATCCCTTTTCCCCTTTATGCCGTGTTGCATGGGGCCTCCCAACGCCTCATTTATTATTTGACAGGTCTACGCGTGCCTCAAACAATGGATTGTGAAGTTCCTATACTTTTCCAAACACGGTTAGAAATTTTGTTCACAGGGTGAGGAAGAGCGCTCGCAAGTAAGAGGGGTGATTAATTTCCACAGCAGCACCGGGAACATGTAAGCAACACAAATTGTCAGTATTTTACTTTAATTTAAGACTTAATTGAATCCTCAAAGATCCTTTGAATATGTTCCTGCTACATATATGACATACTGCATGTTACATTGCGTGAGGGGCATTGTAAGTGAAAGTATTTATCTCTTCTTCTTAAGATTCTTTACTTATGCAAAACCACAGGGAGAAATCCACTTTGCGCCTGTGTGTGAGACAGCCTACCTGAAATTTCTCAGACAAGCCCGGGGTCTCTAAGACCCACAACCTCTCCCTTGTTCTCCTCATTCATCAAAGAGCCCATGATCCAGCTCCTGCGTTTGGATGACAAGCAGGAGATTGCCAATTGTCTTGGAAATGTAAAATAAACACTTTTTCTACATATGTTAATGCCATTGTTTATTGACTACTTACTCAGCTTGGATGTAATTGGGGTCATTAGGGAAACATAAGCAGCTCAGTGCCTGTCAATACCTGACCTTTAAAATATTCAGTACATTCAGTGTTACATGATGTTTAACAAGCTGGCCTTTTCATGTGAATGCAGCTGTTGTTGCCATGCAAGCGGGAATGAAGGTGCTGTTCCTCCTCGAAAACTTTTTTTTTTAATTTTTTTTTCTTTTTTTTTTTTTTTTCTTTTCCCCCTTCATCCGTGGTGTTGAAGTAACTGGGAACAGAATAAATCTCGCTGCTGAAAATTTAATCTGGATCCACAGTCTTTGGATAAAAGTGAAAACCAGTTTCATGTGAAAGGCTGAGGGGGGTGGGGGGGCGGGGAGGGAGAAAAAAACCCCAGCAACTCCAAAGCAGAAAAGTGAAAAAGGGTCAGGATGTTAAATTCGTTTTAACTTCGTGTGTTATGACATTCGGCAAATGTAAATCAAGCCACCTTCAGGATGTCACAAGCAAAATTTTCTACGGTGGCTGTGATGACGGAGGGGCTGCTGAAGAATCTCTCATCAGCAGACCACAAAGGCTGAAGCACAAGCTATCACGAACTTGCAGATGTTATCAGGATGTGACTTCAGCACAGCTATGCATCCCGATGGAGAGACAAAACTGCAGATGTTTAACGCATTATGGTGGAAACTGACTGCAAACTATTCTATTTTAATTATTTAAATTTTACACAAAAGAGGGATTCTGTGTCTTCTGCCTCCATTGCCAGAGTGCAAGTTAACAGTTTCTGTAAATAAAAGCAAACAACTTTTTCACCGAGCTAATTAAAGCTGTTAATATTTCTGAGCGGCCTGATAGATAAATGTTTCCATTTCAAATTACTCTTTGAAACAAACAAACAAGCAAACAAACAAAAAGAAAAGCCCAGGCATCCTGCGCCCAAAGAATGAAATAAACAATGTTATTCTGTTTTAACAGAGAAGTAACAAGAAACCAGAGTACGTTCAGACAATGGAGGCATATTTTTACAACGTACATCAGGAAGAAAAACAAAATAGAAAGACAAAGTAACAAAATGAGTTTAGAAGATAAAAGTTAAGTCCAGTAATTTTAAATCAACATTTGTTGTGAAGTACAAAACACAGTAAGAAACCAGTTGTACAAACTTGAGCCCTTCGTGAGGGATTTTATCTACTAAGATTTCTCCAGATGGTTCTTTCCACAGTTTTCACCAGCCTCAGTAACTTCTGAGTCTGGGGAAGCAAGGAAAATTGTTACGGAAGGGTTGTGAGCACAAGGCAAAATTGTGAGACCACAAGTTCCCTATAGCAAATATGAAAATTCCCCCCCCCCCCGCTTTTTTTTTTAACCGACTTTTCACTTCCACAGGCTTTACTTGCCACATTTTGAAAAGCTAGAAGGCAAAGGCTTTAGTGACATTCCTGGATGTGAGTATCACTGCTTTAATATAAAATAAAATTAAATTAAAAGAAAATAAAATAGAATAAAAAAATAAAATAAAATGAAAAGATAAAATAGTAAAACAAATTATTAAAATATTAAAATAAATAAACCAAACTAATAATAAAACAAAAGAATTAAATGAAACAAAATACCTTTGGTGTTATTCCCTTGCCAAACGGTGTGATTGCCTTCAATATTCAATCAATTGTTTTGTTCTATAACCAGCTCGGAGTGTAAGAGTTGTGGTTGAAATAGGTCAGTTTACTAGTGCCCTCTTCTGCTTTACACTGGTCTCTGCTGCCCTCTTCTAACCTCTGCTCTCCCTCCAGCAGTTTCTGTTCTTCCACTCACTGATCCAGCAGGACCTTGGCCCCCTCAGGTCCCTCATGTCAAACAAGCAGGCATCTACTACATTACACGGCCTGAAGGTGACTGCACAGGGAGCGGGAGAGAGAGAGAGAGAAAGAAAGTCCTTGGAAAAGCAGGATGGCATCCCTGAGCAAAAATACATCAATCACACCAGTCCAGCTATCTCAATTAACCCTTAGTTAAGCTGGGACCTCCTGGAGAAACTGAAAAGAGTTTGAGGGAATAAGAGATGCTATCTGCCACAAGGATTACCACTCTACATGCGGATCAAAGACAATTCCACATTTTACCCTAGTGATTAGCTGTAATTAAATAAAGTAAGTCTGTTTAAACTTCATTAGCAGCAAGACGTTTGCTACAGCAGAGTGGGCACAAATCATCCATTCTTAATTAAAAGATAATCCACAGGATGACCATAATCTTCTTCTAAAAATACACCATTTCCCCCTGAAAGATTTCTTCATCAAATAAGGATAAATAACAGTTTCTCTGTGTTTAAGCTATGAAGGAATGGATGCTCCTTCCCGTTTTCTTGAGTGAGTGCTGAATGTGCCTGATAACATCACTTTGGCATGCTATTATCTAAAATGGTAGAATACCTCACTTCAGCAAAGTCTGACATAAATCTTTGAAAACAAAGACATTGCATATGTATGAGCTGAAATAGATATGACAGTGTTGGCACATTAATATTCCTGTCACTGGGGGGTTTCAAACTTTTAAAGAGATGATATCAATGAATTCAGGCTGTAGCTGGTGGAAGAGGGCAATGTACTGTAGGACAATTATTAATTAGGTACAGCCAAACATATTGAAAAAACATATACGAATGCCCAAAGTAGACCACAGTGCAGACTTTCAAGAGCAATTAAGAAGGACAGAAATCAAGACCCCTCTGTGCCCCTAGTGCTACTCAGTTCTGGGAGGATCAGTCCTAATCACCAGCAAAAGGACATCTCCCGTTCTACTGCTGCAGTCGCGGTGGTGGTGCATGGACAACATATGTTTTCAATTATCCCATAACAGCCTTCATTAACAGTAACTGCAGCGCCTAACTGAACAGTTCGCCGTCGAGTTGCATGTGGTCTGAAAATGATCGTAATGTAGCATGATATGGGGATATTCGGTTGGGCTACTTTTTTACTGCCTGATGTGAAAAACATCCACTTCACCCTGAGGTGAGAGGTGGTAGAGCATGTAGAAGTAGATGTTAAGGAAAAAAAAGCAACGCACCAGCTTCTCCTCAGCAACAACAAAGCTAAAAAATTCCTATTCCATTCTGCGGAACCTGAAAAAAAAACTGTGCAAAGCCTCTCTATGTATGGTTCTTTTGGGTAGTACGTGCACTGCTTCCTCAGCTCTGCCCCTTGTGGTGGGAGTACAGGGACAAGCTGCAGGAATTAGAGACCGCAGAGATGGAGATTCGGTTGCAGGGTCTGTGGGGCAGGGGCTGTTTGCTCAATGAGGTACCTTGCACGTCTTTTGATCCAGAGAAGTAAATGAGGAACGTGAAAGCCGCTTAATCAGCGCAGAAAATTCATGCTGGAATCAAAACCCAGGATCAAAACTCATGCTTGAGTCCAAATATAATTCTACAAACGGCTCTTTTCATTTTTCATTTTAATTGAATACAGGAAGACTTGCAGGCAGTGACCACACAGCCCGCACTAGTCCAGTGATGTGCTGACCTTCAGGTGTAGGATGGAAAGGCTGCTGAAAAGGTTTTCTGTGTACAGCCCTTGCTTTCTTACTCTCTAGCTGTTTGTCGTTCTTTTCTTTCTTTCCCCCTTCCTTTTTCTCCCTTTCCCCAGGCACTGTCTTGCACCTACGGCAGGCTGGTCTGAGCCCTGACACCTGACATTCAATAACCTCTCAGCAGTCGTGGACAAAGGCCTAAGAAAATTCCTCTTTCACAAACAGGCATGAAACTAGCTCCAGATAAAGGCATCTCAAACACACTTGATGACAAGTCAGCTCTTTTAGGCTATTACAAGAGAGCACTGCTCACCTCCAAATATTTTTAGACTTTACTAATAAAATCCTGCAGAGGTGCTTAGGTCAGTGCTTTCAAAACAACTAGAAATACATCTGTGCTTTGGTTTTGATTTAACTCTTTTATTACACTAATGCTATCTGTCATTTCCTGCGTGTGTCAGCATTGCTTCTGAATGACAAAAACGTCACGGATACACCATGCAAAAAAGAAAGAATCTTGTACCCTGCTATGATAAGCAACACTGCTTTGAAAAGAAGAGAAAAAAATTACATGTTGATAGATTATCTGGCAACTGCAAGGTTTTATATTTGCCATGCTCTTACACCAAGGTGGTGGAAGTCGACAGCAGGAGCAGTATTGCTCACACAACTCCCTCCCATCCCTCCTGTGAGTTCCTGATTCCTTTGCAGCTCTAGAATCTGATTTTGAAATAAGGTTAGATTAATGTTTGACATTGCGGAGCGACTTCTGTGTGCCAACGGACCAGGTGATGCCACTTTCCTTTGCCTGAGGCAGCATTTTATGCCCCCAAGCAGCAAGGCACGTAAAGCACAGGCACAGCTTTAAGCACATGTGTAAACCCATCAAAGTCAATGGGACTGCTGCTTGGGCTTAGCATCATGGACTTGCGTGTGCACCTTGACGAACCAGGGCATTACATATTAATCCAAGTGAGGAGAGGTGACGCGTTATGACTTTGTGAGCATTAAAGTATCTTGGGAGTAAGATATTTTTCCTAATTACTTTAGTGCTTCTCTCTTGAGGAATTACAACAACAATAAACTCTGGTGAGACTTTAAGAGCTATTCATAAAACCCAAAAGATTTTAAAACAGGACAGCAGAAACCCCCTACAGTTTACTATCAGAAAAGGACAGACCAGAAAAAAAACAACCTTTCCCAAGAACCAGTTTTCTTTTTGACCCAAAATCAACCCACTGTTTATCAAAGAATTCATTCTACATTAACTAGGCAAAACATCCCTGGTATGGAACCATTGATATTCAGCGAGCAAAGAAAACAAAGTCACTGGATCCTTTAAAATGTAGTCTTTCATGTCAGTACATTGCAAAAAATAATGAATTACAGCCTCTTCTTCTTCTTCCCAGTGCATTTTTAGAATAGTTTACATGACTCTGAAATGGCTGAAATATTTCACCGCCTACTGTAGAATGTCCTCATGAAGACAAAAAAAAAAAAAAAAAAAAAGACATTTACTTTCACAGTTTGATTGCATGGATTTCATACTACCATTCAGGACCAAGAAAAATGTAGATTTTGTTTAAAGAAATAGCAGCAATATGTTAGAAAATGTTTATATAATGCAAAAGTTACATGGACAATATCTAATCAGATAAAAAGAGAAATTCAGTCCATATATATGGCTTTTAGTACAGTAAGAAGATTCTGCAAATCCTCTGATAAAAACAAACTAATAAAGTTGGCTTGTAAAGTGAACTACAGATAAGAATGCATCTATTTTCCTTATAGACATTACTTCTGCACCTATAGAAATTATATCCACGTACCCTGTTTAAACAGCTGGTATGACTAGCACAGACCTTCAGTGCCTATATATGCTTTGGATTTCATTCTGACAAGTAAATTGTATCTTTCCCCTTTTTGATTTATGGGACTGGATTTATTATGATTTCTCCTTTTTTTGAGAAATAGAGATTAAGTATGAGAGGTCACAAATTACAGAAACTGCAATGGCTGGACCTCCACTTGTATTTTTATATTTCTGTGTCTGCAAAACATCCCATTGTTTTGATTTTTTAACTATATTGTAAGATATAGTACTTAAAAGTAATATAAAATTATTGGAGCAGCAACTGCTGCTTTCTATTTTGATTTGCATAAGCTTATGTGCCTACGTTGTTTATTTTAATTGATCATTAAGGCCTAGATTTTACTGCATAAATAAATCTGCTGGGCGTCTGCAAAATATCGTTGAAGTCAATTGGGTTTCACATATGTGAAGAACCTTATCTGTGCCAATCACACTGTAAAAGTAGGCAAGATACTGGAGCAATTTTCTCAATCCGATATTCTTATAAAAATTAAAATAATATGACTATGAATATATTTTTATACATTCTGTAGATTATATCTCTATCTTGTAAATAGATGAATAATCCTAAATGTTTGGAAAAGCGTGTATGTATACAGGAGAGAAAAAAAGAAAGATATAAATACAGATGTATGTATTTAATTCCATATGACAATAAGCAATTAAACATAGCAATGATAACATTTAAACACTACATCTTCTTGAGAATATAGCCGTTCATTTTATTGATGGATTCCTAAGAAATGTGGATTTTTATTAGTACTAGGGAAAGAAACACTAAATGTATTCACCTGAATAAAGTAACATATGTCTGTGCTTCAAGAGAGTTTTTAAAAAAAAAGTCCTGTCTGGCTTAAAATAGTCTTGAAAGATGACTTGCCTGGATCAACCATTTCTGACAATCTTAAATTCTGATTTGCAATGCAATTTTTTTTTAAAGTTGTTATACTGCAATGTCTTCTTGCTCCTAGGAGACAGTTCAGAGTGCCTCAGCTGCCACCAAAGTTACAATGATTCTTTATAGTAAAAGGTAATACTGCATATATAAAAATGTAATATATAGTGTAGAGTCATAAGTAACTATCATAGCAAAGGAGGTTTTCATTTTATCATTTGGGTGGTGTTTATCAGCTTACTATCCTCAGACAAATTGTTTTCAGTACAACTACAATGATTAGCAAGTCTTCTGCTAACTTAAGTTGGTTCCAGTTCCATATAGCATCAATAGCAAGAGAGATTCAGGCATGTACTTCTGCTTTGTGCTTCCAATCCTATTTATTTATGACTCCAGGATCTTTAATAACAGTTGTTCTGTTCCAGTAGTTTGGAACATGTGTGAGGAGTCTGAAAATCAGGGCTTTTCCTGGAAATAGGAATTTGTACAACATTAGGTAAACTGCTGTAGCACTTTTCTGTGGTTGTGAAGGTCTAAGAACATGCACAGGAGAGGCTCATAGGTGATGACAGTGCCTTTTGTCACACAAAGCAGTAGCCGTCTTGTAGGAAATCTACAGGAAATCACCTAATCTAGGGAAAAATATTTCCCTGTCTAAAACTTTGTGCTTTATAAAGATAAGCCAAGGAAATAATCTAGTGGGAGGTGTCTCTGCCCAGGGCAGAGGGGTTGGAACTCGATCATCTTTAAGGTCCCGTCCAACCTAAACCATTCTATGGTTCAATGATTAACTAAAAATCATAATTCTATTGGAGACCAAGAAAACAGGGATTCAGCAGTTACTGGTTTTATGACAGACTACGACCTCCTTCTGTGCAGCTAAGGCTCTCTGTTTCTCTCTTTTGTCCAAGGGAGCACTTTCTCCTCATCCTCCCCGACATCACCACTACACCACAGATATCAACCCTCTTTTTATTCAAAGGTAGTCTAATTGGTGTATATGTATTCGATCTCTGAGCAATCACTCTCAGGTGGTATTCAGCTTTGAGAGATGCAACTTCTGCAGATCTAAATAAGGGCTGGAGAGATCCAAAACTTGTTTAATTTTTCCAGCTCTACTGATTAGTCAACTGCATCATATTCCTACTTACAAGCCTTGTCTTCTCTTTGGGAAAGTGGGCACTGGGAGCACGCCAGGGTTTAGCACTAATGCTTATCCCTAAAGGCCAACTCATATTCCCATTGACTTCAGGGCCATCTGCCTGTTTAAATCAGGTTCCAGCATGTCAATCAGGCTTTAAATCAGGAGTTACATCAGGCATTATAGATATTTAGAGACTAAGTATCTGTGTATGGCTTGGGTGTCAGCGTACGGGAACAACTACACTGTCTCCTATGTCATTTAATAATTCAGAAATGGTGCAGCTCAGGATGACCATATAAGCCTCTGTCGAAGTGGTCAACATTAAGACCTTTTCAGAGAAGACCTTGGTCTTTGCCCAGTGTAAGTCACAGGCTGTGACAAGATGAGAAGATGGATGGAGCAGGCCAGCAGATGGTGCCTGCACCCTTGTGTGCACCAGCATGTCCCCTACCCAGGACCGGCGTTCTGGACACAAAGCCTACCTCAGGACACTACTGCTGATGAGGGTCTTGTGGCATATTCACCTTCAAGGTTCAATGCATGAATACTCCTGCTTGCAGTATGGACACAAGCTGGGCTGACATCCTATCCCAACATGAAGGTACTACTAGTGGTGTCAGGAACGAGTCCCAGCGCACTGAGCTACATGAGCTATCCACAGCAGCATCCCTGTTTTATAAGTGCCACTGGGTGGCACACATCTGTGGGTACAACTTAACCCCAGGGACGTCCTGGTGTGATGAGGGACTAGCCACCAAACACCTTGACTGTAGGAGCCGTCACCAAGGAAGAAGGTCATTGCCAAGACATTGAGGTGCTGGAGCGTGTCCAGAGAAGGGCAGCGGAGCTGGAGAGGGGTCTGGAGCACACATCTGATGAGGAGCGGCTGAGGGACCTGGGGGTGTTCAGCCTGGAGAAAAGGAGGCTGAGGGGAGACCTTATTGCTCTCTACAGCTCCCTGAAAGGAGAGTGTAGCGAGGAGGGGTGTCAGTCTCTGCTCCCAAGGAATGGGCGATAGGATGAGAGGACATGGACTCAAGTTGTACCAGGGGAGGTTTAGGATGGATATTATGAAAAATTTTTTGCCAAAAGAGTTGTCAAGTTTTGGAACAGGCTGCTCAGGGAAGTGGTTGAATCACCATCCCTGGAAGTATTTAGAAGATGGGCAGACGTGGTGCTGAGGGACGGGGTTTAGTGGTGGATTTGGCAGTGTTAGGTTGATGGTTGGACTTTATGATCTTAAAGGTCCTTTCTGACCCAGACGATTATGTGATTCTATTACAAGGACACTGAGACTGAGGAGAGTGACAGAGCATGAAGAGGACTCTGCTTCTCCTTCTCAGCAGCCTGCTACAGGTCGTATGAAG
Source organism: Pluvialis apricaria (assembly GCA_017639485.1). Lineage (NCBI taxonomy): Eukaryota > Metazoa > Chordata > Aves > Charadriiformes > Charadriidae > Pluvialis > Pluvialis apricaria. The sequence continues at coordinate 84,974,009 of CM030044.1, read as the reverse complement.
GGTAGAAACACACAGTCAAGAACTAAACATGCAGCTTACTGCCAGAAAGGAAGCTGAAAAAACAAGAAGCAAGGGGACTGGTTTGAACTCCAGAAGTCACAAAGGGCAATGAGACCTAACAGACCACGGTGAGACAGAAGTAAAAGTCACATCCCTGGGGCCCACTCTGCTGAAGAAATATTGACCCTTGAAAGTCAGCAAAAACTTTTTAATAATTCAAAAAGAAAACTGAAACAACAAGGACAGAAGCTGGAGGCAAGAGTGCAGCTTGAAGGAGGGAAGAGGCAGGGGAAATTCATCCATGTTTGCATGGCTGGGGTGCAGACTGCAGTTGCGACATCTCTTTGGATGCTTTTCTTAATGGAGAATTGTTGTTTTCTGGTAGGTTTGTTTTTGCTTGTTTGGGTTTTTTTTGTTCTTTGTTGTTTGTTTTTTTAAACCAAGGATGTGAAAGATGGGGCACCATTTTTGGTTGTTCATATACGTGTATAAACACACATGCATATGTGTAGATATACACATTAACAATACATCAATACAAGGTGATATATTTGGATATGCCCTCTTTTCTGGTGTATTAGCCACAGAATAATTGTACATATTATATTATGAAATGTATAGAATCATCACCTACACCCCTGAAGCACTCAGACATTTCCCCCTGCTATATCACCTGTTTTCAGAGGTATTGTAGAAAGCGTGGGGCTCAAAAAGGAATTTGGAGGAGGATGGTTTTGCAATCCTATCAGTCAGATCGGGGAGGGCACTGCGTGTGAAGGGGTTGGTATGGCATAAAGACATTGACTGGAAGAGTGGAGGATGAAACACTCAGAAGTAACACTAGATAGGCAAAAAAGGGGCAGAGACATGTCAGTGTTGACAAGAAGGTTGGATATGGAGTTCAGCAGCGAAGGAAACTGTGGAACACAGACTGAAATGGGGATGAGAATCTGCATTCTACCATCCTACATCTGTCTTTGAAACATCTCAATTACTCAAAAGGAAAAGATGAATTTTCCACTTCCACTGCTAACCTTTTCCACTTCTTTCTCATTACAGCAAGTAAACAACATTAAATGGCAAATCCTACAGTTCCGAGAGTATGGTAAACTGCTGAGCTGTCTTTAGGAAAATACAGTACAAGAGCATTAACTGGCACATATCCCTAACAGTGTCTAGAATTTTTCTCTTATGCAGTTCTCAAAGTTATGAAGTATATTGGCAGGTTCCAGTCAACAACAAAGGCTGCAAAAGTCTTCTTTTTTTTTTCCAATACTGAGCTTTTAGTCTAATTGCTTATTTGCAGTCTCAGCAAGCCAGAGAGAAGAATTTTATCCTCTTTGGCTTGTTTCTGAATACTAACTAGCCAGCCCAGTCAAGGCTCTCTAAAGAGTGAAAATGCATGAGAGACACACTGCATTTGACACAGTCAGGAGGCAAAAGAAAGAGCAAAACAAAAGTCTATTCAGGGCTGAATCCTCTGATATACTCACCCATCCCCCACCTCCTTTAAAAATAAAGAGAAAGGGGAAAACTCATGAATCCATGGCTGAATGCCTGAGGTTGTCAGAATAAAGGACAATGAGTGACAGCTGACTGTCAGCACAGTTCTCAGTCTGAGTTATCACTTTTTGGCATTGTTCAAATAGGAAAAAAAGCGTGCGCGCTTAACGAGGAAATATCGCAGAAGTGCTTTGTGAGTGGCTGTGCTCAGACCGGCTGCAAACAGCCGAGGAAGCTGGAGTTCTGCATGGATTTTTCCCTTACGAGCATATTGCTCTATGAAATCTTCCCAACTGAACTCATTAAAAACTTTTCTAAGCATGCTGGCATTAAACGATGCCTTAAGACAACAGGGGTCAGAAAACTATTTTCCTTTAAGGAAATATCTAAAGCATGTCTAAAGCTTAGACAACTTACACGTTCATGACACTGTTATCTACCTGTTGGTTATTTAAAAAAACCCATACCCATGAAGGCCAATCTTTAAACATTTCCTGCATGTTCAACTTGTTTAGGATCTCCTTGCAAGCTTATTTTTTTTTCCTGCAGATTTGCCTACACTTTCATCTTCGCTGACTGCCTTAATCCTCAAGTCTTTGTTGTTCCAATGCGCGATCAGCTTGTTTTTAAGTCACATCTACCCACATTTGTTAGTGCTGAAACATTACTTTAGGCTTTTACATCTCCATAAATCCATACAAATGATGCACAGGTTTTCCTGAGAAAGGTTGAAAAAGCTAAAGCAGAGAAGATTTTAAGGTTATTTAAATAATGCATTTTAAGTTGGCAGATATTTAACTGCATGGTTTATGTACTAAAAAGAACTACCTGAGTAGAGCAACAGCTCATGACAGAGAGACCCTGGAATGACAGGGTTTTTAGTAATTAAAATAGATCTGGCCTGTGCTCAAAGCATTACCTCACTTGAGCCTGTTGACCATCTGTACTGGAGAGACATTGATTTTATTCTCAGCTCCATGGGTCTGTCAGGGTCCATAACAACTGCAAATAGGACCGAGTGTCTAGGTCTTGCCCCACTAGGCATGAGGGCTGCTCTGGATTGTGGTTATCCCTGAGAGGGGGGATGTAACCGAAAAGTGGGCAGTGAGAGGGACCGAGACACTGACCTGTATCACTCTACACGTTGGCAGAGCACTGCTATGGGAGAGCTCAAACTGCTGTTACCACCCCAGCAGGTGTTACTGTATGTTATGTATCTATAGAGAGAAATGAAGAAACGAGGGAGGGAGTGTAAGTGGTGTGCAACAAGAAAAACAGGAGGAAGTTAATTTGCAGTCTTCTTTCTTTTTTTTTTTAACTTTTTCCCGAGCTGAAAGGGAGAGATTTCTGTGGCTGACAGAGATGGTATTTAGAAGCTCCAGACTTTGCATAAAACCAGTAAAATAAACACCTACAAACAGAGGATGTTTGTAGATAGGGTTTTAGAGAAAGTTATTTGTCTGTTTCTATAATCTATCTGCATTCTGGAAAAAAGACTCTGGTTTTGGGGTAGGGAACAGAAACTGTGCAAAATCCTTGCTCCTGTGCTCCACAGAGCACAGACCTGCTGCTGAACTTTGCAGCTTTGCTTCAGCGCCTGTGTTGATGCCACCGTTTGCTGATCTGTGTATGTATAAGTGTTAAATGTATAAATGCTACCTTACTATGAAGAATGCCATATTTAAAAAAACATCCAGCAACAACAAAAATCAGCCTTTTTTATAAGGGATGTGCCTAATCTTGCTGGATAGGTGAAACGATTCACAAAGAGGTTTCGAGGTCTTTATTGCGTAGAAGACATGGAGAAGGGGCTTTTCTACAGGCAGCCTTGCAGCATTACACAAATTGCTCGTGAATAGGTTCTGCCAGCCCAGTAGGACTATTAGTCATAATTATAAGAGGCACTCCGCAGATGTCACATAAGAAGTTTCTAGACAAGAGAGAAGAAGATGGACCAAGATTTCCAATGCAAACACAGGAAACTTATTTTTGAAATTTAAGAACTCTTCATTCTGGTTAAAAGACGTGCTATTTTTTCCTGGCCCTTTAATAACACTGTGGTACTGCCTCAGGTAAGAGCTGTTGCTGTGGTCTTTCATCTTCAGCAGTTATCTTCCCTTTGTAATTGATTTTGAAGTAATAGAATGCCTGCTAAAGGTAGAAACCATTGTGGGTGGTAAGAGAAAGAAATATATGAGAAATTAACAGATGAAGACAACATAAATGCGAACAGGGTTCAACGCTTTGTGAATAACCACATGGAAACAAATAAAATTAATAACCCTGCTACAAGTCCTGTGAAGGCAAAAGAAGCTCTGCCTCTCCTGCTCTCATCGTGGCATTCATAGGATGTCAAATAATTTAGTATTTTGCCGCATTACTATCCCTTCCAACTTAAGTGTGCAGCTTGGTTAGCTAAATTAGCTGCCCACAATCCCCTGGCTCCCTCTCCAGTCATTAGATAGGCTTTCCCAATAGCTAAGCTAACTAATTTAATTTTAAATGGCCTTTTGCAAGATACTTTTTCTCCCCTTTGTTCGAAGAATGAATTTAACTTACGTATAGAGGGATGGAAGATACAGACTGAATTTCCTGCCTGTGTTCAGGGCTAAAATGGGATGACGTAAATTTCTGTTTAGCTGTTTAGAGTTGCTTGTTCTCCCAACATTTTCAGGCTAAGGGGACCTGGGAGTGACGTTGCTGCTGGTGTTTCCCACAGAGCAAAGAGCCTGGAGTCCTTCCCTCCTCAACAGAGACTTTGTTCAGCAATTTTTCAAAAATCTCTTGGAGGCACAGGGCTTTGATAAATTCTTGTGAGAGCTTGCATGTCTGTGGTAGTGGGGACACAATGCACAAACCTTTTAATCCCCATGTGACGGACTGTACTTTACAGAGCTGTTAATGCCTGTGTGTCACTCATCTTGCACAGAACATGTACACCTGTTCACCATTGCTGTCTCCAACCTCAAGAAACTGTCTTGATCCCTGGGCAATTTCAAAGAAGCTGGAAATACAGCCACCAATTTCTAAAGCAACATGGACCTGTAGCCTGTAAACCAAAATGAGCCAAGCTTTCACTCCTAGGCAGTTAGTCCTGATAAACTTGCTAAACTATTGAACTTTTGCTATAACCCTAAGAAGGGAGATGAAGACCGTAGGTCTTGATCATGGTGTGATTTATTATTGTTTATTTTTTTTTCAAGGAATTCATTGGGGAGCCAAACTCTGAAGATGTTCAACTGGTTTTGCTTGCTTTCAAATCAAGGTCCTTATAACCAGAGTCATGGCATAATACATATTTTTTTCAATCCTGATAGCCAGAGTGTAGCGCATGTTCTTGAAATTTTACCCCTTTTGCATGGGTACCCTGATGATAAACATGCAATCATAAGAGATTTCTGCAGAAGTATCTTAACCTGTGGGATTTGTTCAGTTGTGTGGTTCGGTGTTTTTTTTTTTTCCTCCAGGAGTGATGGGAGATGTATGGGAAACAAGAGAGTGAAATCCCAGTTTGTAGAGCTGATGGAGACACTTCAGCAAGCTTGCCTCATACTTTATAACTTTTTTCTGCACTTTCTGGTGCATTGAAAGGATATTAGTAGCTCCAGGAGTTGACTGTTTCACCACTGGAATGAGAATGCATCCTGCCACTCTCCAAGCTGATATAAGGCGTACAGGAGAAATTTGAGAGTATATTATACTAAGAATTAGAAAACAGATAGATCTCCTGAGATTCTGTCTGCGGAGAAATTCTGAGAAAAATCTCTGGATGTAAGTAGTCTTCTTGCCTTTGCCTTTGCCTTTGCCCTGGGAATATAGTTGGTAATCAAGATGTAGTTCCTGTTTTGGTGGAGCTTCCGGATTGCTGTAGGCACATTCATCACCCAAGCCAAACCAGTTCCCTCCGTTTCTTCAAGACTTACTGTCTAATAACCCTCAGAACAGGATTAGAGTTTCCCAGGCTACAAGAAGCTTTAACTTACTTCTGCTGAGCAGAGTATTTTACAAGTTATGCTTAATCTCTGGAGAGTGGAAGAAATACCGACTCAATCTTTGAAATATCTGTTTCCGGGATATATGGAGCACATGTACATAGTCTTACATCTCTAAGACTAGGCTGGTCTCTCATGTCTATAAAAACTCAGCTTCCCAAGAGACACAGAGAGAGGCCCCGATGCTCAAAGGTAATCAGTGGGAGCTAGGCTCCCAAATACCTTTGTGGAACAAGTCTTATTAATAATTGTATTATATATCAAACCCTCCTTCCTAAAACGCATGCCATTGCATTCCCTGAATGCTTCACAGCGTTTGGTAGGTCACTCTCATGCTTGTGTCTAAGTAGAGTGACCAAAGAAAAACAAAAGGTCAAAGCAATAAAAGACCCTCGGCCCTTTGGATGTCAAAGGGAGCAAGCTATTTCTGGACACAGAATTGATACAGCTTTCCTTTTGGACTGGAAAATGCAAGGACTCTCAAAACGTGCAAAATTCCCCCTTTTTTATTGACCACTACTGGAGCGGAAAAAAGTCCGTGAATCTCACAAGTGATTCAGACCTCATAGGATCAGCCCAGTGTGGGAATATGGCCCTGATAAAAGTGTAATTTCTCTAGGTATCAACTCATGAACAGGCTCCAGAAAAAGAGCACAGATGAAGACAGATGTGATACTGGGGAATACGTAGCACTGTAGACCACGTCTGAAAAAATGAAGCTTCTTAATATGGTTTCACTTTGATTGATTGGTGTGAAATGACAATTTGGGAGCTTTTGTGGTTTAATGGCCTATGTGAGGATAAGCAAGTGATAAAATTACTATGGCAAATGACTACTATTTTAGTTATCTAATGAGAAACAGTAGACGAGGAAAAACACAAGTTTTGAATATCCTTCCATAAAATTAATTCCTGATTGTAAAGCATGTACAAATATTGTTTAAAGGCTTCATCAAAGAAGAAGGCTGGTTTTGCTATGGGAGAACCACACCTAAATTCTTCTTTCAGTCTGTGCTTCCAGCAAAGAATAAACATGTGCTGAATATCTTTTACGGTATCTAGTATCTTGGCTGAAAGCAATGATAACATAGCTCTATTAAACTGATAGACTTCTGTGATTACATTCCAGTTTGACAGGGAGATCCACAATTACCTCTGTTATTTAGATGTGACAAGAAACACGTCAAGAGGATTTTCTGAGTTTTTTTTTGTGTTTTGGTTTGGTTTGGTTTTTTTTAATCAGTGAAACCTGTATGACAGAGCTGTTAGATGCAGTCTTCTACCACGTTGGAAACCTTCTACCCTATTCTATTAAAATGGGAGATCACCAACTAAGAGTGGTTGGGTCAATATTTGTTAACAAAGCATATGAAAAGCCTTTCTCTGTTTTGGTACTTGCAGAGTAAGTTGGACTGGTCTGAAAATAGACCTTGAGATGGGCTGTGCAGCAAGGAACACAAGTCCAGGAAGCAGAAGTAGGTCAGCAGGTATCCCCACAGGAAAATGGAGATTATCCATAAAATGAATCCCAATGGTAGGATAAAACAACACAAAAGAAAATGGAAGATTCATACAGAGGGAAGGCTTTGAAGGAAAAATGATTGACGCTCCTCAAAAAAAAAAGAAAAAAAAAGTAAAGTAGATCAGATTGCCAGCTTCTCCTGTGCTACCTAAATGGAGGCATGCAAAACCCTGAGTTGCTCTGCCTCACTTCTTAAGGGTAAAATAGAGAGACACAAAGGCTGAGATCAGGGGTACCTGAATGTCAGACAGGTTAAACAAGTGCTGCCAGAGATCTCACTGTGGGCAAGTGAGACCTGATGTGTCCTGTTTGGCCAAAGCAGGTTTCTGTCATTATGATGTACATTTAAAAAGGACCCAACCTTCCTTCTCAAGTGGAGCAAGACAATTTGGTCTCCCATTTTATAATTGATAATGTTTGAATGTCTTTTTTTTCCCCCAAAGTTTTTATTTTTGGATTATGATATAATTGAAAAAATTAGTTATATTTACCAAAATTTGGGGACTAAATTCAGGACTATTTTTAATTGATGATCACAATTGTTCCTTTCCGGGTAAATTTTAATGGGGAACACCAAGCCAACCTTTTCCAGAGAGATGTGTTATACTCAAGTGAATAATAATGAAAGCGGTTTGTGAAACTAAAAGAGAGGACCACAATGGGAGGAATCCTAGGCAGTGAATCCACAAAGCGTGGGATAATCAGAGTAAAAGCATCAACAAGAAGTAAAGATTTTTGCCATTTTCTGCTGAAAGTTTTTCCAGTTCTAGCACAGAGTCAGTGTTGGTGAGGGTCTCTAGGAAAACTTCCCTGGAACGCCAAGTTCTCCTTTTTTTATTTGCACACAAAATCCACGGCCTTGAAATCAACTTAAAATTTCATTGCTAGCAAGTATTGCATGTCAATATATGCATCCACTGCAGTAGACTTAGACCATCAAGCTCATTTGCTGTGGTTACTGAACTGCTATTAGGTGGTGGCAACAAACAACCGTAGATCCGATTAAAAACATCAGCCTGGCTGTGTTAGACCTGTATCTTGTCATTAACCCCTTGCATGATCCGTCCCTGCAATTTTGCTTTCCATCAGGTCCATAATAAGAAATATTTTTGCAGTGTTCTCTTGGTCGCTATCTTGCTCCTGAAGTAAGGAATAAAGACAAATCTGAAAGCATGAGGAACCTTGTTTACTCTGGTACAATGCGCATCTGGCAAACACTGAGCAATGCAGAGAGGACATTTTGTCAGTCAGACATAGTACTTTGTGGGAAGCATTTGAACACTGGGACATGCTCAGTTCACAAGTGCTTTTTGTTTTGAGTGAAAAAGAGAAATCAGATTGAGTTTTCCCTTTGGGAGTCTTATTTCATATTTTGGTATAATTTGCCAATTTTTTGTTTTCCATTTGAATAGCCAGTAGGCAGCCATTAGGGACTAAGGCTCATCAAATGGGCAATGACAACAATAAAGTTTATGTGTCTTGGCTGTCATCTACTCCAAAAACCTGTGGAGTTCTCCGCTGGAATAAAGAACCTGCAAAAGCACATCAAACAATTAACTTTTAAGGACTTGCCTACTGAAGAGCGTGCAGAAAACTTGTTTTTTTAAGGACAGCATAAAAGAGAGGCGGGGCATAAATTGATTACATGAACTGTTTGGTATATCACACGCATAACGTCATGTTCCAGAAAGGGACATTGTAAAACCTGAACCATTTTGTTTTCATGAGAAAAACCCCGCCGTTTTCTTTTGTTAAGTCTCTGACAGGTCAGTGGCATGCCAGTACTGTCCTTCCTCACTACTATTAGAAATGACTGGCTTGAATTCCCTTTAGATAATATGTAGTATTTCTCAGGAAGCGCCCAAATATTTCGTTACCTATTTATCATTTTAAAACGTCTTTTTAAACCTATATTTTACGTTCTGTGTCAGAGGTTAAGTAAAGATGGATAGGCTTTTTTGAACTCATGAAGAAAAATCCATGCGTCTTACTTGATGCTTCTGTGTAAACCATCATAACAAAATACTACTCTGCAGTGTGTTCAGGATGAATTATGGCACTTCAGCCTTGTCCTCCTTCTACAATTACACATAAACATGCATACCTGCATGCTCACTTCGACGTTCTTACATATATTCTTATTTTATATGTATAAAAATGAATATCTGGAAAGATACATTTATTGGGTCAAATGTGGAAAATAAGTTACAGAAGATAGAAACTAAATTCAAAACAATGGTAATGACAACGTTAAATAGATATTTACCTATACATTCCTTTCCTTTCAATTTAACATCAATGCACACACATGAAAAACTGCCCTGGCTGGGGCGCTGAGTAAGTCATATGAAATGCTGCTCTGGTTCCCTGCTGGTTTACAATTCTAGCTTTTCAATGCAGAGCTGCTATTCAGACTTCAGTACTTGTCTGAAGAGCTTTGTGTTGTCTTTGGGTGTTTAATACTTATAACAAGGCACTTTCATTAAGTGCAGCCCAATTTTAAACATTCTGTCCATTTATCTGAGCTCTCTGTAAATGTCTGAAGGAGACCAGCTGACTGTTCATACTGACTCACCTAGATAACATTTCTTAATTTTCTTCTGCTTCTCATCAGCTTCAGACTTTGTAAACAAGCTCCCTTTAACAAAGACTCAAAAGGGTAGATGTTTAGCAAAGCCTACATTACAAAAACATTTGAAAGATTTATTTTATCCCCTGTTTAAAGTGGAATACATGCTGTCCCTTAAAATACTGTCTCTCTTCAATTTGCTGTGAAAGTGTGAAAGTATTCTATAGTTCATTGTCAACCAGCACTGACATTTTTTTTCTTCCTGGAAGAACTTATGGGCCATTTCAGAAGTGTTCTCTAGACTGTTTGGATTTAAAAATCCTTTAATTTATACTGGGAGTCTGAATCATATAAATTCCAAAACACTCCTATTTCTGGAACCTTCCACTCAGGGAATCAAAGTTTTCCTCACTCTTCGTATTTTCCCAAGGAAAGATCATACACAGAATGTTTATTTTCATCCATGAATAAGAAGAAAATATTGTCAGTACCTTCAGACAATAACTCCATTATTAAAAAATGGATATTCTCCAAAGTATGCATATTATACAAGCTAAAGTATGTGTTTGTTTGAAAGATTCACTTTACCTTTGCTCTGTCTTTGAATAACTCATTATCTGTCTGACCACACACAATAATACAGACCAAGCATTAAAAGGATGAATATGCTTAGGAAGATCTAATGCTCGGCTATGACGCATATGAATAGTAAGAATTACTTGTTTAGAACCAGTGACTGCACTAATGCAAAGAATCAAAGACCTGCATCAAATTTAAAAAGGTATACACTTGGCAAAGTCTCTGTTTGGAAATCCAGGGCCTCATTTCACGTACATGGAGCTGTGGATAAAAAAAAAATAATTGGGTATCCTGTAGAACAAGCTAATTTCTCTTTAATTTTTTTTTTTTTTCCCTGGCTAGACTTGAAGTAACAAAGGATCAGCTTCTTTCCAATGTTTTTACTCTTTGTATTTGTGGTTTTATTCAGAACACAGTAACACAGGGCTAAAAAGTTAAGAACAATGCAGTGCAACTTAAATAAACGTTTTGGAACTTTAAAAAAGTTAAGGTTCATTTCTGGAACTGTTAGGGGAAAAGCAACTAGTTTTTCCTCTACTGATTCACACAATTCTTTTCCTTTTCTTGGACTAAATCCTTCATGCTGGCATCTCTTACATCCAACTGGACGTTTTAAGAATGGCTTAGGACAAACAAGACACCAAAAGAGCTCAGTCCACCTGTGCTAACTGTTCTGGTTCGATTTGTTCTGGACTCTGCTGCTGGATGCAAAGGAGAGCATTGCACCCTGAATGCCTAATGTCTCAACACTGGAAAAAAGGAGAATGTACTCTAACACTAAGCTTTGCTCTAGCTGTCAGGTTCAATAGATATTTTTAATTGTACCGAGGTGCAGGAATTGTTGTACATCCAGTTTTACATCTAGTCCAACATGATTGCCCGCTTTACAAAATGCTCCAGAGGTGGATGAGTGGGGCATATTGTCAAGAATATTGAATTTGTTGCAACACATTCTAAAAATGGAGATGAATGATGCAGAACTGGAAGGTCAATACATGGAAGATTGACCTCAAATATTCATAGGTATGTGAAGAAAGCAAGTAATAGACTATTTTCCTTTTTTTGCCTGAATTTCTATAATTCCATTACTCCATTTTGGGGTCCATTTCTCCTTCACAAAAGGATTTCATCTTAAGGTGCAGATAGCAGTACTACTAAGATAGTACTACTGTCTTTGCCCCTAGCCCTGGGAAGCTCAGACCTCATTTTGTCTCTAGCTGGGATTCCCACCAGCCCCCTTGGGACCCTGTATGGTACTAGTGACTAAAATAACACATTCTGAGTTTACACAGCAAACATTGACTTCATTGTCAACTTTAGCTGTGAAGTTGTGAACCCACAGTCAGCTAACAAAATATAGGATAACTACAATAATGTATTTCTTCCACCAGATACAAATTATTGGAGCAGACCTTGCTGAAGCCTTTTCTTTTTTTACTGTGTGCCTACCTAGCTTCACCCACAGCTAAAAATGACATGTGCCTCTGTTTTCCTTGGTGTCCACACCATGGGTCACTACTATTCTCTCCAGTCAGCCCTGCTACCGTTTGTCACTGTAGCTGAGAAGAAAGGGAAAAAGGCTCTTCGGCCACAGCTAACGCTGCATCAGCTCTCTGCCATGAGGTGGACGGAGTAGAAGTGCAGTGGGCATCTCATCGTCAGAGAGCAAGCCATTCACTGCGTGGGTATTCTTCATATATATTGACTTAGGTAGCAGGAAGACAGCAAAAAAGGGGATCTGCAGAGAGAGATGTGATGTACATCACCACTCGCATGTAGGGACAGCAATTTTCACCGTCCCTTGTAAAGTGTATACATAACATGTAGGCATGATAATGATACATGCTAAATGATGGTGCCTGTACGATGAAATACATGCATCTGCAGCCCAAGAACCAACAGCTGATCAAAAATGGGGAAAGACAGATGAATTAACATTCATATTTTTGTAGGCCATCTACGGTTTTTTTTTTGTGGAAGTCAACTTTTTCAAACACTTAGAGCATTATTTTTGATGAGTTTTCTGTCTCTGGTGCATTAGACAATTAATAATGCAATAAGAGTTCTTCCTCTGGATTGCATACTAAACAGATGTGTGAATAACAAACATTTTTAGCTAAGGTAAAAATAAATTTAAAAATAAATAAAAATTTTGAAATAACAAAACAGAATCTTTGGGGTAAAATGAAGACAAATTAACAGTACAAATGTAGACATTTTTAATAAAAAAGAAGCCATTGAAATGATGGGCAACATTAATAAAAGGGATCTTAGATGCCATTTACAAAACTGAGGAGAAGAAGGTGGCAAATGTGGCTTTACGTTTCTCTACAGCCCAGTGATTAGCACACTTACCTGGTAAAAATGAGACATGGATTTCTTTGGCATCTAACAGAGGTTTAACCCAAGCATAGAAGCTCTAAGGGAGTGCCTCAAACACTGGGGTGGAAGGTATTCAGGATCTATGTATTCTAATTTGCATATAATACTAATTATTAGTTGGAACAGTAAATGACCCTTTTACGCATAAGAAAAACTGAGAATGACAAACCAAGGTCTGTCCTACTGTCCAGAGACTCATCTTTTTTCATCCAAGGTAAGAAGCCAACTTCCAGGTTCCTGGCCTAGGTCACGCACCCCGTGGGTGTGGGCTGAGACCTTCGACTTCCTACGTAAATTCCCTACATGTCAGGCCATAGTATATATGGGGAGGTGAAGGAGTATTTGTCCATCTTGCACAAGGATAATTTAGAAAACCTCTGCAAACATGACTAATACCTTTCTCACTCCCTGACACTCAGTACCAAATAAAAAAACTCTTGCTTTCTCTAAATTTCTTGAAGGTTAGTTTCTTCCAATTTTCTGAAAACATTGCCTAACAAGGTACATATTTTATATGAATTTACTTTCTTCTTATATGAACATTTCTTGACAGGTTTAGGAAATCCCTTACTTCTCTTTCTCACGCTTTCTAGCACAGTATGCAACTTTCTACCAGATATATGAATGCACTTAATATAAATGTTATATTTTATTCATACTACTGCAGAGAGAAACCCCAAACCAGAACAACAATGATGCACAGTCATTATTAATCACTCACATCTCTCAGAATGATCTCTCCTCTCTCCCATACATCAGGATTGGTATCCTTCCAGTTAGAAGCAAATGCATCACACATCCAAATTTCTGTATAGTCCCCTGTGTGTACAAGATCCCAATGCACAGCTGTTACAGAATCACAGAATCACAGAATGGTCAGGGTTGGAAGGGACCTCTGGAGATCATCTAGCCCAACCCCTTGCCAGGGCAGGGTCACCTACAAGAGGTTGCACAGGACGGCATCCAGGAGGGTTTTCGGTGTCTCCAGAGTTGTAGATTCCACCACCTCTCTGGGCAGCCTGTGCCAGTGCTCCACCACCCTCAAAGTAAAGAAGCTCCTCCTCATGTTAAGATGGAGCTTCCTATGTTCAAGTTTGTGCCCGTTACCTCTAGTCCTATCACTGGGCACCACTGAAAAAAGACTGTTCCCATCTACCTGGCACCCTCCCCTTAAGTATTTATAGGCATTGATAAGATCCCCCCTCAGTCTTCTCCAGACTAAAAAGCCCCAAGTCCCTCAGCCTTTCCTCTTAAGAAAGATGTTGCAATCCCCTCATCATCTTTGTAGCCCTTTGCTGGACCCTCTCCAGCAGTTCCCTGTCCTTCTTGACCTGGGGAGCCCAGAACTGGACACAATACTCCAGATGCAGCCTCATCAGGGCAGAGTAGAGGGGGACGATGACCTCCCTCGACCTGCTGGCCACATTCTTCTTGATGTACCCCAGGATGCCATTGGCCTTCTTGGCCAGCAGGGCACATTGCTGGCTCATGGTCACCCTGTTGTCCACCAGGACTCCCAGGTTCCTTTCCACACAGCTGCGCTCCAGGAGGTCAGCCCCCAACCTGTACTGATGCATGGGGTTATTCCTCCCCAGGTGCAGGACCCTACACTTGCCCTTGTTGCATTTCATTAAGTTCCTCTCTGCCCAACTCTCCAGCCTGTCCAGGTCATGCTGTATGGCGGCACAGCCTTCCAGCGTGTCAGCCACCCCTCCCAGCTTTGTATGATCAGCAAACTTGCTGATGGTACACTCTATCCCTTCATCCACGTCATTGATGAATATATTGAACAGGACTGGACCCAGTACTGACCCCCGAGGGACACCACTAATTACTGGCCTCCAACTGGACTCTGCAACACTAACCACAACCCTCTGAGCTCTATCGTTCAGCCACTGTTCAATCCACCCCACTGTCCATTCATCCAACCCACACTTCCTAAGGTTGTCTGTGAGGGTGATGTGGGAGACAGTGTCGAAGGCCTTGCTGAAGTCAAGGTAGACAACATCCACTGCCCTCCCTTCATCCACCCATCCAGTCACGCCATCATAGAAGGCTATCAGATTAGTCAGACATGACTTCCCTTTGGTGAATCCACGTTGACTACTTCTGATAACCTTCTTTTCCTTCAGATACTTGGAGATGATGCCCAGAACAAGCTGTTCCATCATCTTTCCAGGGATGGAGGTGAGGCTGACAGGCCTGTAGTTTCTTGGGTCATCCTTCTTGCCCGTTTTGAAGACTGGAGTGACATTGGCTTTCCTCCAGTCCTCAGGCACCTTCCCTGTTCTCCAGGACCTTTCAAAGATGATGGAGAGCGGCCCAGCAATGACTTCTGATAGCTCTCCCAGCACTCGCGGGTGCATCCCATCATGACCCATGGACTTGTGGGTATCCAGTTCACTTAATTGATCTCTAACTTCTTCTTCTTCAACCAAGGGAAGGTCTTCCTTCCTCCAGACATTCTGTTACCTGCAATGTCTGGGGCTCCCGAGAGCTGGCCCGAGCAGTGAAGGCAGAAGCAAAGAAGACATTCAGCAACTCCTTCTTCTCTGCATCATCTGTCACCGCAGCACCTGTCTCATTCAACAGCAGGCCCACATTTTCCCTAATTTTCCTTTTGCTGCCTATGTACTTAAAGAAACCCTTCCTATTGGCCTTGACATCCCTTGTCAAGTTCAATTCCAAGGCTGCCTTGGCTTTCCTCGTTTCACCCCTGCATACCCTGACAGCGTTTTTATACTCATCCCAAGCCTTCAGCCCCTTCTTCCTCCTGAGCTTTTTCAGAAGCTCCTTACCCAGCCATGCAGGTCTCCTTCCCTTGCCTGATTTCTTGCTTTTAGGGATGCACCTATGCTGAGCTTGGAGGAGGTGATGCTGAAATACCAGCCAGCTCTCTTGAGCTCCTCTCCCCTCTAGAGCCCTCTCCCATGGGATTTCTCCAAGCAATTCCTTGAAGAGATCAAAGTTAGCCCTCCTGAAGTCTAACATTTCAACCCTACTTGTCATTTTGTGCATACTGCACTTAATCCTGAACTCTGTCTTCTCATGATCACTACAGCCAAGTCTGCCCCCGACCTTAACATCCTCCACTAGTCCCTCTTTGTTTGTCAGTACTAGGTCCAGTAGCACACCTGTTCTTGTGGGCTCTTCCACCACCTGAGTCAAGAAGTTATCATCAACACACTGGAGAAACCTCCTGGACTGTACATTCCTAGCAGTGTCCCTTCCCAACAGATATCAGGGAAGTTGAAGTCCCCCATGAGAACCAAGGCCTGCTATTGTGAGACGGTTCTCACCTGTCTGTAGAAGGCCTCATCAACTTCCCCATCCAGATCAGGTGGCCTGTAATAAACACCCACAACGGTATCTCTCATGTTACCCTGCCCCTTAATCCTTACCCACAAGCTCTCAACTTTCTCATCATCAGCCCCCAGGGACAGCTCGATACATTCCAGTTGCTTTTTCACATAAAGAGCAACTCCCCCACCTCGCCTCGCTGGCCTATCTTTCCTAAAGAGAACATAGCCCTCCATGACAGTGTTCCAGTCATGCGAGCTATCCCACCATGGCTCAGTGATTGCAATGAGATCATGGCCCTGTGACTGCATGCAGATCTCTGACTCCTCTCCTTTGTTCCCCATGCTGTGTGCATTACTGTATAGGCATTTCAGAGAGGCCAATGAATGTGTAGTTTTTGCCCTAGCGGGGTGGTGGGCCTTCTGATTCTCAAAAATATTAGCACTCCACAGGTGCGGAGCTACTACACCCAGGCACCTCTCTAGCGAGCCCAGACACCTCCAAGCTGGGAAGATTTTCATCCTCAGCGTTGTTCAGTTCCCCTTGCAGAACACTGTATCTGTTCTGCAAACATGATTTATATTACTGGAATGGATAGCTCTTCAGTTCTGCAGATTTTAATATGTATTTTTTCTCATGGGCTTCCTCTTTTAAGAGATGAAACAGTGAAAACCATGTCAGCATGGAGACAGCCCTTTGTTATGATGCTGAGTGATAACATATTGCTTTCAGAAGCCACTGGACACAAGCTGCTGAGATACAGCTGTCTCTGTGGTGGATGAGGCAGACCTTACCAGAAGAAATGGAGAAAAAAATGTTGTTGAGTATCTTGGCCTTTTCTAAGCCTTTTGTGATCAAGTCTCTGTTTCCATTTTCCTCAGCCTTCCTTTTGCTACTGTTAGTGGCTAGAGGTCCTTCTTGTTTCCTTTTACATTACTCATTAGCTTCATATCCTGCTGAATTATCTCTACCTTTTCCCTAACTTCATCCCTCCATGCCTGGGCAATTGTTCTATACATCTCGGTCACCCAGCTGCTCTTCTACCTTCCTTTTAGCATTCAGTTTCACTTAGGACCTCTCTGGTCCTCTGTGCTGGCCTTCTGCCATGCTTGCTCAATTTAGTGCATGTTAGAACAGACCACATTTGTGCTTTGAGTAGGTTACCCTTGAAGATTCACCAGGCTTCCTAGGTGCTGGTGGACGCTGCCAAGTAGATGCCTGAGTAAGCCAAGGGGTTTGCTCTCTTGAAGACCAGGGTTGAAATTTTCTTATTTATCCCACTCATTCCTCTTAGGACGTTAAACATGACAATCATATGGTCGTTATGGCCAAGACTGCCCTTGTTCTTCGCATCACCCCTCAATTCTTCCTTGTTTGTGAGTTATGGGTCCAACAATGCGTTCTGCCTTAATTGCCTCATTGATCTCTTGCAGCAGGTAGTTGTCATCAGCATGCTCCAGAAATCTCTTGTATACTCATAAACTGCTATATTGACTTTCAAGAAAATATCGAGGTCATTAAAATCCCCCATGATTTTCAGGCCTTGCAATTGTTTCCTGCAGCTGTGTAAAGAAGGCACAATCTTTACTTTCTTGGTCTCTATCCATCTTCTGCTGTTTTACAGTTGCATGAGCTATCCCACCATGTCTCTGTGATATAAATAAAATAGCTCTGCAGTTATGCATGGACTTCTAACATCTCTGTTTTTCCCTGTGGTGTGTTCACTCAGGTACACATGCAGGATTCATCCCCCAGTCTTGCTGCTTTTGTAAGGGAAGCACGAGAGCTTTCAACGTCACATTGTCCCCTGGGCACTTCCTTACCGCTCCATGTTTGTTCACTTTTTTTTGGTTTTGGTTATCCTCCTCTGATATATATAGCTTAACTTCTCATTGTTTAGAAGAATAGCTGATACACAGCAGGAACTCAAACTGTGCACATCTAAAGAAGTGAATTAACAACTTCATAAACTAATATAGTGTCCTGAGGTAAATCTTAAATCTTTGTTCTTAAAACTTTGTGTGGATTTCAGCTCAGAATAAATCAGCATAATTGGAATGCGCAGATGAAATTCAGCAGAGAATTGCCATAAAATACACTTAACTTCTGTTTAAAGTTGATCCCAAAATAAATATATATGGCTAAGGAGTGCAACTTGCACAAGTGTGGCATTGGACCAGAGAGTGAAACGAATATGATTTAAGTATCAAACCTGTGACTGTGGTCTATTGCATTTTCCTCTTGTGTAGCTTGCCTTGTAGCCTGATGTGCCGGGAAATTTGGAACCTACCCCACTGTATAATGATGAAGGTGTAATTTTACATTTGGCCCTTTTGGAAAAAAAAAAAGAACCAACAAAAAAACCCCAAAGGAAAGGTGCCTTACTGTAGTCAGCAGTACAACTAGTGGAAATATTTGTCCAAAACCAGTGTAAAGGAGAATAATATACAAAATACAGGTTTATCTAACAGTGAAAAGCAGTGGAGAATTACAGCCATTGTATGAGATAATCCATCATGAAACAATTATTTTTGTATTATGACCCTGGGTTTTGTTCGTAAAAAGAAGTAGCAGCTTCTATTTTATGCCACTCCTCTTTGTGTGTGTAGCATGAGGAACAGAGCTCCTTACACTAATAATTCACACTTGGGCTGTCATAAAATTACAGAAAAATATGCCTGGAAAAGGCTTTGGAGAGGCTACATCACATGTCAGAGTTGGTAAAAAAAAATCACATGTTTGAAACACCACCCAAATTAAGTCGGGAAGTGCTTCAAATGAGTCCTGTTCCTCTACTAGTGTAAAGAGATCTGCAGACAATCAAGAGATCCAGTCACAGATCTCCTCAACAGTAGAATTTATCCTCAAAGGTTTAGTATTTATAATCCTATTATTTTCTAATCCTATTATTGTAATGTTTGGATGAATTGAATGTATTTCCTCCTTAATCTCTGTGTGATCTCACATATTTCCCGTCAATGATGACTTTTGGCTGACCTTACAAATACTTTGTCCTTCAATACTTAAAAATAAATCTCTAGAATAGTTAGGAACATTGTATTTTCTGCAGATGCACCTTGCTGTTAGATAATGTCTCTTGACAAAGCTCATATTTATAGAGGTGTTTGATCCTCACCTGATTTCCATTCAGGTCATGTATTTTTGCTTTTTACTTACTCAGTAGGTGGCCACTGTGATGCAATTTTTATTTTAAAATCGCATTTGTGACTGTGCATGGAACAGAGGAATATCAACAGAGTTGTTACACATAGTATACAGAAAAAATGCTATGCAACTTTGAATTGCATGGATTTAATGCTATTTAAGGGTTTAACAGTGACATCACAAATCACAAGAAGGTATGAATTAATTTATATCCTACCATAAGCCTAAGATAACATTATACCCTCAATTTTGAAAGTTGATTATTTTTGAATTTCCTTTGCAATTACATTTTCATTTACTCTGTCATCCTCTAACTTGCTTGCATATTTTACCCTTTTGCCCTTTTTCCATCATCTCCTGTTTCTACTTTTCTTTTCCATCATGCTCCAGAATGTCCTACTTGAATCGGGTATATAGAGTTTCCATATAAACAGGTATTTTCTGCCCACAAACCCCACTATACATCAGAGACAAACATATTAAGGGCATTAAAAAGAGAAGAATCAGACCTCATGACCTGAGTACCCTTGAAATTCACAAGAATATCAAAGTAATGAGATATTTAGGTGACAATTCAAACATAAATGATGAGATTTGCTTGTACTCGACAGCAGTGTGTTTAATTCTACTATCAACGTATTATTAGAGAAGTATTTTTCCTTGTGATAGTTATATAAACTCATTTATGTTCTCCTTCAAACAATTTAGGCTTTGTTTCCTCTGTAACATACAAATCGATAGAAGATAAACTTCATTCTTCTGTTGTTCATCTATCTGGAATAACAACAAGGACAGTAGCATGTGGATTATACTGGTAAGACAGACAGATCTGGCATGCATTTAGCTGGCCAAACCTACTTTTTCTTTGTTTTGTTTAACAATAGCGCATATTTGCTAACAGAATTCTACAAAATTAAACATTTTGCATCCATTGTTTACAAACTATTCTCTTCTTGGAAAAAGGCTATGTAAGCAAACAATAAATGCTTCCAGTAAAATAAGCCTTCTCAAAAAAAACTAGGAAGGCCAGGACAAGAGGCAATGCGCAAAAATCAAAACACATGAAATTCCATCTGAAAACAAGAAACCACTTTTACGCTGTGGTGGGGTGGCCACACCCTAGACCAGGTTGCCCAGAGAGGTTGTGGAGTCTCCATCCTTGGAGATATTCAAAGCCTGACAGGAGATGGTCCTGGGCAACTGGCTCAAGGTATCCCTGCTTGAGCAGAGCTGTTGGACCAGGTGACCTCCAGAGGTCCCTTCTCACCTCAACAATTCTGCCATCCTATCATTTATAAATAAGGCCTGGGTTGTCAATCTCCAAGTCAAAAGGTTCAGGAAATCTTGTTTCTTGTACTTCGGTTTGTAGGTGCTTGCTGGGCTCATAGTTTAATGGAGTAGAAATTTCTCCTTTTTTGCTTATATTCTGCTTGTATAGATTACAACAAAAAATGGCTGCTCCTATTATAGATATCTTCTGTTTTTTCCCCAGCTTACTGTGCCTCTGTCCAGACATTACACTCTCAAAGTTCGTTCCACAAGTTCTCAGTAACAAAACTAAAGTGGTACAAATGAATTATGGGACTTTATAAGCTTTGTTTCAAGTCACTATTGATATTCCAGTTCAATCGCATTTCTAGAGTGGCAGTTTCTAGCCCGTAATGAAGAAACGTATTACTACTATCAAAAGTAGTCTCTGTCTCATACGAAGGTCAACCTTGGCTCAGGCTATGCAACTAATATCATGCTGGTATACATAACACACTACTGTCTTAGAGTAACAGGGGCATGAACTCTGGAGCTTCTCAGGAGGTACAGAGCCCTTAGATGATATTGCATAGCACCAGGAAATTTTGTGATAGGTACACCTACAATAGATGAAGACTAGGTTTCCCTAAACTGCTAGGTGGCACAAACTGGGGTTTTTGAACCAGCTTCTCACTTATACGACATTGTAAGGCAGATGCTCATTTTTCTCTGCTTCTAGCAGAAAACAAGCTCTCACATGTTCTCACACAAGGGTAGGAAATCATCTCAGCTGAAGGAAGTTAATGAGCTAGCAGGAATGTCTGTGGGACACTACAGAAGTTCTCTTGCAGAAGAAGTACATGCAGATGAAGACTTATATGTCTGATGTTTAGAGATAGCAAGGGACCGTTACTTAATAAACAAATTCAGAAAGAATATGGAGGGAAAGAAGAACAGTCTCTTTATGGGTGGAAAGAGAAAAAGAAATCCCACTGCAAAGGAGAAATGAGAACTTCAGGATGGGAGACAACCCACTGAAAGTGATGGAGCTTACAAACATCACTGTCAGGGTGAGTGTGTATATTTTCATGGTTTCTCAGTTTTCTCTCCCTCTGCTTGTTGACTGCTATCTTTCTCATTTAAAATTTCTGACATAGAAATGTTCAGAACAATCTTATGTAAAAATAAAATAAAACCTTGCAAGAGAATTTTCAATGGGAAATGAGCAAGACAGTACTGGACAGCAAAGAGTTAGAGGAAATATCTTCCTATAAGAAGATTATGTTAATTAATACCCTCAAAACTCATATAAATGAGTTGTGCAGAAGTCTGTGTAGAAGACCATTGCCAGTTCCTTCATCTGAAGCAGGATCTCACAGGAAGCCTGCTCAAAATGAATTGTGAAACAGCTCCAAAGTTAATTATTTGTTTATTTGTTTATTTACTATTAAATAGCTAATTAATATTGATTATGAAACAGCTGCAAAATTATTTCAGAATTACCAGGGCCTCTGCAGCAAAATCCAATGCCAGCAGTAGAAAAGTCCAAAAAATCTATCTTACGGAACACTTGAGTGAATGGGCAAGTATAAATATGCCACATGTTTGCACTCAAAACACCACAAGATTAAAAGCTGGGCTTCAAAGAGCTCCTTTGAAAACACAACATAGTGGTTTCGATTTTTCCTTACTCAAGAACAAATTCAGTATTCAAATTGTCTTCTGACATTCCTCATACTGTGCCACATGTGGAGTAAACTCTTCTGCACGGTCCTGACAAGAGGTTGGCTGTATCCCACTTCTCGAGTATGCACAGAAGATATCTCTTTTTATGATTAGTAAATACTTGGGACAGAACAAACATTAGTGCAGATTCACAGGCTAAACTCCCTGATGCTCCTTTATCTGAAAATAGGCATAAGCCTAGGAAATACAGTTTTCCAGAAAATGTTTATATTATAGTGCTCTCCAAAGTGTACTTAAACTGAAAGATCTTTGGAGCTGTGTTATTGAGGGTGGGTTGTTTTGGGTTTTTTTTGATTATAGATAGTGTCAAGTTGAATGGCGAATTCACATTTGACTGAGGCTTTTAGGTGCTACTAATACATCAATAGCAAATAATACAACTCAGTGACATCCTTTCACTATGCTGATCTCCACCCCAAATAGCCTTGTGTACAGTTGGTGTGGAGATTCAGTCTTGTATTGATCTCCCTCTCCTTTAAGTTCCTCAGTAACATTGCATAGAATTAATTACTTGGTGAAATTGTTTAGAGAAGCAGATTACAGGAGAAATGCAAGAATAAAAGTGCTGTGTGAAAAGTACATTCAAGTTTCCAAACTGATGTCTACGCCAAGTAAGTATTACAAACACTTCTGAAAAAAATATTGAAACCAAGGTGGAGAGGAAAAGTAATTTGTCTAAAGGCCGCAGGAGGAGTAATTTTCAGAGCTGTGACTGTAGCTCTGGAACTGCTTGTCACTGGGGTCCACACTTCACCCAGCTTCCCCACCAGAGACTGAGGGGACACATAAATATTCACTGTTTTTATAACTGCAGTGCTGGGATTCCACATTTGAGAGCAGATTGGTTGTTCTTGATACTTGCCACGATCTTGTCAATGAGCTTGCTGAATCAGTTGGGAAGGTGTTAGGCCAGGAACAGTACAGGGCAGTAATTAAGAAATAAGGACTCTTGAGGGGACATTTCATCATGAGCTTTCTCCCCACAACTCTCCCTTTTTTTCCCCTCGCAGTCTAGCACCCATAAATGCTGCATCACCTTTGCAACATTCCCCGATGTCGCACTCAGAATATCAAGAATACAGTGCAAAACTGGACCTTTCCCATCCCTGCCAAAAATATACAGTATTTACTACTCATCCAAGTAGCTGTGCTGTTTAACTGCTTAAATATTGTAGGACTCACGATCCCTCAAACTATGTTAAACGTGCCCAAGTTAAATCAGCAGCAGTGCTTATTAAATATCAGGATTTGATCTATCTGGAGTCAACAGCTGAATAGCAGACACATCAAAATCTGAGCAACAATGACCTCAGAGCTATGTATATTTATCCTATGCTGGATTTCCTGGCACGCTGAAGCCAAGGGGGAAAACCCACTGAACTAGTCCAGCTCTGAGGTTAATACTCTAATTAAATCACTGGCTTTAAAAAAACTTTTAAATCTGTGACTCCAAGTGTGAAAGTGTTTCACAACTTTCCTGTCTTAACAGTGAGGAATGTTAATGAGTCATAGGTAAGAGCTGCAAGTAGACCGTAAGGTGCTTCTCAGCAGCAGGAAATTCTTGTCCATATATTCATCGGGGCACAGGGAAGCAACTGCTGCATATGGGAAATACATGTTCGAAGAAAAACTTAGCAACAAGTAGTTGAGAAAAGGGGCAATTCACCTGCCAGATGGATGACTTCATGACTGTGGTCGTGCTCTCCTGCATCTTGGTAGTGCCACAGTTAGCTGGGGTGGGCACTGCATAGGGGAATAGAAAGTGTTTCTGGTGATCTGCATGTTGTAAACCAGTCGGTAAATGAGACTAATGATGTCTACCAAGTCATGCGTCTGCAGTGGGGCAATAAAAAAAGGAAAGCTGTGTCTTCCTCTTCCCACAGTCAGACATATGATGGGGAACCGCTTTTCCTTTCCCCGCTCTCTCCAGTACCCCCACAACAGTTCCATGATTTCACAGTGCAACACTTGGGCTACAGTGTTAGCAAAACTCAACCACAGTCCATGAAAAAGACCACAGTGATGTTTCTCCCTGCCTGAACTGTCCATTTCTTTGGTTTTCTCTGATGATGAGAGGGTTGTGTGAGGTTAAATTTCCCTTCTCTGAATCCTACACCTTACCTGTGGCTGAAAGAAAAAAAATAAACACTTCCACCACAGGGATTTGCCCAAATAATCAGCCCAGGTGAGATTCAGCAGGGTAAATTCTTGCTACATCTGCAGCACAGCCCAACCTATGATTTTCTTTTTTTTTCTTTCTGTTCTATATTTATTATATATTTCATGGATATGATGAGATGGGTGTGGAGTATATTGATTTTCCACTTATCACCACACATTCCCAGGGTACTCAGACTTTGGTTTCACTATTATGCAGCTGACGCATACCTCTGTATTTAGTTCTCATCAGACTAGAAAGGTTGTATGGCATGACTTCCTCACTGTTAACTAAGAGAGGGGCTTGAGAGGAAGCTCAATGGGGTGGTGGAGCTATCCATCATCTAGTCCCTGCCCACCAACTGCTGGAAACCTGTGCCTTGAGCAGGTAGTGAGCCTGAGTTGCAGCTGAGACATATTGTTGTGTTTCTGGTCCCAAGGACCAATGAGAACCTGAGAGCAAGATGGGCTTTTTTATTCCCTAACCTGGCTCTTAATCAATAAGAGAGAAAAGAGGATTTGTAAATGGTTGATTAGATTTGCAAGTAGATCACCTCTTTCCCCATTTTGTGAGTTAAACAAATGGAAACAGGAGAGCTGTATCTGCAGCAGGCTGGGTGTCACTGCATGTTCTCAAGGACAACGTTATTTCTTTGAGGGAAAACATAAAATAATCTGCTGCTTCGGAGCTGCAATACCCTTCCTTGTCCTCTTCAGGTACCTCTGGGCCCTGCACAGCAATAGCCCTGCCCTGTGGACTGCTGCTCACAGAAGCTCTCTAGACCACGGAGCGTCCATCTGTCTGGGAGACCAAAGACCCACCCTGAGCCTTGCAGGAGGCTAGTGATCTTCCCCTGCCTGCCAGCAACACCCTGGCTACCAATGTCCCCCCTCCTTTACACAGGCAGGACTGTTTCTGCTCAGAAAGCATGTGCAGAGCATTCCTCTAATGCCTTCGGTAGGTGGGCTCGCGCTGGGTGACCAGAACAACTGTTGGCGGAGGTCAGCCAGCCAGGAAAACAATAATGTCTCCAGCCTCCTGAGTGCCGTAACTCTAACATCAGGATTAAGGCTGCTGCACTGTACTCGGGACGTTACATCTCTTGCAGCTGACCTCAATCAGCAGCCATGTAGACCACCCCGGGGAGAGGGAGTGGAAGGTGTACAAAAGGTTTTATTAAGCCCAAAGGAACAAAAGGAAGAGAGCCTTGAACCCTCCAACAAAAGGAGGAAAGTTCTCCTATGGCAGGAAGCCAGGTGATATTTTTTTAAACAGCTTTTTCCCCTCCTTTGTACTTCAGCCACTAAAACCTGTCTCATATCTGCAGCTGCACGGGGGAGATCCTCCAACCTAACTCCCCTGACTTAAAAAAAGTATTAATCTAGCAGCTGCTAATAGAGAGCAAAAGGAGAGAGAAGGAGAGAGGGAGAGTTTTGTGGAACTAAGTAGTGCAGGATGTAGGAGGAATTAGCTTGAGCCCTCTTTGCTCATATGTGGCCGTATTTTCATGTCACCATAAGCAGTCCTGGTAAGACCACCGTTGTAACAGGGTCCGGCAAAGCACGGCTGGCATGCATTGGTGGCAGTGCTGCTGTGGCTGGCCATGTGTGGTGGCATTGTGGCTCTGAGGAGTAACAGTAGCATTACAGCCGTGAAAAAAGCCCAATCGCTTTATCTGTGGGGATGGTTTTGTGGTCCAGGTCGGTATCGCAATGGAAGAGGTTGGAGTAGGTAAGCATTTAAAATAATCTTCAGGGTTCTTCAAAATCCATCTGCGAGTCACATTATTTTTTTTGGTATTTCCAAGGGACATCACAGGGGGAGCTTTCCTCAAATCCTTGGACAGGTTTTCTTCCCAACAAGGCACAATCAACAATCAGCATTTAAAAAAAAAAATCACTAAAACTTTTTCAAATCCTGGTGACTCAGCCTTTTTGAGGAAAGATAACTTTATGTTAGGTGAGTCTGCTGTTGATAGTAATTGCCATTTCAATGATCACTAAAATTCATATAATAGTGAAGCCCGGTGCTACATATACTCACAGAAAGAGAAGTAAAATTTAATTTTGTTTTACAAAAGGAAATTAAGGCACAGAAATCCAGATTCATCTTAGCTAATTTTAGGTGTGTAACAGAGGCACTTAATTAGAATTGCAGTTGTCCTCATCTTCCCAGCTAGTCACTGGAGAAAGACAGGCACATCAAAGGGCAAATAAACCTATATTTTAAATCTGAATTGCCTCTCAGAGGTCCCTCTCTCTCCACTGATGAGCAAGAGAACCTAAAGCAATTACGATCTTAATTAGATGCCTCTGTTATATCCCTGAAGTTAGGCTGGGATAAATCGGACCAAAGAAACTAAATGACTGTCCAACGAACATGAGGCAAAGCATGTGGCCAGGAGCCAGTCCTAGTCCACTGCTTGATTACAAATAACATAATTTCACATATATCCCTTTAAACCCTGCTGTTGAATTACACAGGCTTCACTCGTAGAAGCCTCGGGAAATATTTAGTTAAACTAACACTGAAGTAATTTTTAATTTATTTTTTTTAAAATGCTCTTATCTTTATTACAGAATTCAGAAACTTCAGTCTGGAGGAGCTGTGAATTTTCTAATGGTGACAGGCGTCAATAAAAAGAACAGAAAGAAAATCAGTCAAACAATTATAAGAATAATTGCTCTGTAAGGTAACGATTATAAAATAAATGATCAGGAATTGTATCCATTGGGTTTTCACCTTACTTTTATTTGGTAGGATAGGAAAATATAAAACCTGCATTGAAAATGATAGCATTGAGGTTATTAGTAACACTGAACTGGTGAGAAAAAACTCTCATTGAAGGTTTATATCTGGCAGCATAATGTCCAATAAAACAAAAGGCAGTGATTTTATTTTTTTTCCTTGCAAGAGTTGCTGTGTCAGCCAAAGCACGGTGTACCTGCAATTGTCTGATGCCTGGACCCAGCAAAAAGATCTTTGAAACCTTGAAACTAGTGGAATACTTTTTCCAGAGCCTGATGAAAACTGCCTGTTATCCTTACCCCTAAATGCAGCATGTTATAAAAAGACAAGATTGCAATGTTCAATGAGAGAAAGAGGTTCCCCTTTGAAAATGATTATGGAGTAGAGCTGGTTGACCTTGGGCCAACCAGTTAATCACTTCAGTTGGGTGATAGTTAAGTTAATAGCAAACTGGAATGGGTATCAAAAACTTGTTCTCAGAAGAGGAAAGTTCTCATGTGAGACCCTTCTTGCTCTGGCCTCATTCTGCCACACAGATGAGCTGGGGAAACCCAAAGCAGCATTTGTAGAAGCCTTCTGGTTGACATTGCACATGATAGGTGCAGAAGGGCCATTAAAGGACCTCGTCACAAGCCTTTGAGTAAGCGGGACAGAAAAGCGGGAAGGGCTCTTCCAGAAGGGGCAGGAGGCCACATGTCTCCTGATGATGAGTGAGCCAGCCTCAGTGAGCTGCAATGTCACAGTTTAATACACAAGGCTGTCAAAACTTTGGAAAAAGCTTTACAGGAGCTCAAAGCTGGCAGAGAAATGTGTGCTGAGTCTGTGAAGCACTGCAGAATTTCCCAAATCTAAGACAGTCATCTGCTGAAAAAAACCCACCGTGCCATGCAGGTGTTACCCAGATTAACATCTTCATGCAGATGCCACATTAGACTAAGCAGGGTGTTGCTGCCTGGATCACTGTTCCCCAGCAAGGAAGGACTGGTTGGGGATGTACTAATTAATGGCAACTTTGGTTGTAATGACCATGTCATAGCAGTGTTCATGATCCTGAGGAGATTGATAAGGGCAGGAAGGAGAGTCCAGACCTCAGGAAGCTTCAGTTTGCTCGGGAAACTGGTGGGTGGGATCCTGTGGCAGACAACTCTGAAGGGTAAAGGAGCTCAGGAGGGCTGGCAGGTCCACCTCCTCCAAACAGAAAAAAGACGTAACCCAACACTCAGGAAAATGAATAGATTTATCAGGAGACTGGCTTGGCTAAACACGGAACTCACAGCCAAGCTCCAATACAAAGAGGACATATACAGGAGGTGGAAACAGTGGAAAGCCAATGCTTAGACAGACTTGAAGCTAACAAGAGACGTCAAAGGCAAGACGAAAAGCCTCTACAGTTAGAGGCTGCTGAATAGGGTAAGTAATTTAATGACAGTTGACACAGGTAAGGCTGAGGTGCTCAGTGTCTTCCATGTCTTGTTATTTACTTCCCAAAACTTTGTGCCGAGAGACAGGGTTCAAGAAGAGAAGAACAGGCATTAGCAGATGTGTTCAGATCTCTGAGTTGGGAATCTTCCAAGAATCTCAGCCCACACAGGTCCATGGTGTATGTTCAAGGGTGCTGAGAGAGATGGCAGCCAGAGAGCTGCTGGCATTGTGAGGACACTCTCTGCTATCTTTGAAGGCTAATGGAGATTGGGGGAGGGCTTTGAAAGGGGACAGAAAGGCAAAGTTGCACTTATCTTCAGAAAGGGAAAGAAGGTTGGTCCAAGGGAGTAAAGGCTAGTGACTCTATGAGGCTACCAAGAGGATAAAGTCAGTTTCCTTTCTGAGGTGCATAGCGGAAGAATGAAGGACAATGGTGAAATTGAAACAGGAGGCTGACACTGTACCTAAGTAGAAGAATTTCACAACACGTATAACTAAGCCTTGAGCTCTGGTCTTGGTTTCCCAGAGAGGTTGTGGAACTTCTATCACCAGAGATTTTCAAGGCCTGATTGGACAAAGCCCTGGGAGACCTGGTCTGAGTACACTGTTGACCCTGCTTTGAGCTGGAGGATGCAACAGATGACTTGCCAAGATTCCTCCTAACCTGAATGTTTCTGTGTTTCTATGATGATGCGAAAACATGGGCATCTAATTACTATTACACAAGGAAAATGACCTCATGGAAATAAATGATAATTTGAAATTATCCAGTGCAGTAAGGATGATAGTTGACTAACAGACTACAGTAAGATCATGTGACTGAGCAATAAAATGGTATATGAAACTGAATGGAAAAAAATTTAAAGTGATGCTCGTGAAAAAAAAATCCCAGTTTTACTTATGAGCTGATGGGCTCTGACATCAACGTTACCATACAGGAGTGATATCTCTGGGATGCATTGCCCAGATATTTCCATGAAAACGTGAGCTTAGAGCTTGGTGGCAAGCAGACAAGCAAAGCAAAGGTCAGGAAATGGATTAAAACTCCAGATACTATCATTGTGCTCACTCACCTCTTGAATATTGTTTGCAGTTCTGGTCTTTTTCTCTCTAAAACATGTAGTTGCATTGCAAAAGGTGCTTATAAAGGCCGAATGGATGATCAATAGTGCAGAAGAGCTTCCACACGAAGTATGACTAAGTAGAAGTCTGGAAAAGAGAGATGTGGTGTGGGAGAGATTTGGTAGGGTTCTCCAGGCCATGAGTGACAGAGAGGGCGAATACAGACTAACTAATCATCATCTCCTCTAAAGTGGAAATGGAGGCATCAAAGAAGAAAAAGCCAGAGCAAACAAAAGAAGCTGTGGCTGGAAAAGGGCCTCTTCTTGCCAGAGAACACCAGGGAAGCTGTACGGTTAGGTGGGCTCAAGTAAGACTGAGCAATATCATAGATAATGAATCTATTGAGGATTATGTAGAATTTATATAGCATTTGCATAAAAATTCCTTCCAACTCAGGAAGTCTCTGAGTAGAAAGTAAGTGAAGGCTGGGAGAGTACTAAGGGAACTAACACATATACTTGCTCTCTCCTTTCTCTCCCCTGGACATCCATTATGGCCACTCTTAAGTGGGCAATGACCATTGATCAGACCCGGTATGGTCATGAAAATTCTGCTGTTATTACAGCAGCTTCTTCATTTTATGGGGATGTTGATAATGAGTGAGAAGTCCTCCTTTAGAAACATGTGGCTACTCACATAAGCACGTATTTAATGACAAACAGTTTAGGGTTTTGAGGACATGTGGCAACGTTTAGAGAGAAGTCACTTCTGTTTGTCTCTTCAAACAATTTGCAGGGAGGGATTATCTTAAAACAGCACCCAGGCAACAACATAATCAACTAAAAACATTTACAAGTAAAGCAGATCCTCTGAATTATATATTCCCCTATTTCTAGATCAGGTGTTTGTGAATACATTACTTTATCATTTGTAAAATATACTTTTCTGAAAATAATTGAAAAAAGTAAGGAAAGACTAATAATCATTATTTAACCAGTTCTGCCTTACAGAAAGCACTATGAGCTCTGTATGAAACCTGAATTCAGAGTATTCCTTTTCTGAAGAGGCGCATAAACACCAACCTTGCCTACGGTTCCCTAGTTAGAACTGCACATTTCCTTAGCGGTTTAGCAATCCAATTTCAAGACATGGTATTGGAGAAAAGAATCAAAAAGACAAGCGAACAGTTATATGACTTTACTAATCTGCTATCCCTTCAATGAATATACTTTTGGTTTATGTGTATATACATCCACAAATCTAACTGTTAAATTTTACCTGTGCCTAAACTAAAACTTTCGCAAGGGTTGGCACAAAACTGTGGAACTGAATCCTACAAAATGAGTCCAAGGACCTTTGCAAATATCACCAGCCTGTGCTTCCAGGGCAAGGTGCATCTCATCATCTTGATTTTCCAAGATAAATATTACATCACATATTAAAGAACAACAGCAACCGAAACCCCATGTAAAGCAAAACCTACTTTGCATGCTTATTTCCAGGAGGTGGATGGCAGACAAAATGGATCACTAACACCACTCAGATTGTATTTTATAGCTGAAGTTGCTCAGTTATCCTGCTGCTCTGAACAGAAAAAGATCTGAATAAAATAGACAACAAACAAATAGACAAACATAAAATATTGAAAGGTTGTATAAAATTAGTTCTGGCAGGAACAACACATTTAGGCAAAGCAGTTTCTGATTTTTTGTGAGCATCATTATTCCCCTATATGTGTGTGTATACATGTGTGAGCACACATGTGTGAGCATGGTACAGCCAAATGCTTGTCATCATAAAATGAGGACATTTTTCTCATTTTTGCCACACTTTCTATGTATAAGTTCACACGTTATATTAATTTACATTATAGCTTAACTACGCATACAAAAAAAACCCCAGAACACTTTCCCAGTTAAGTTAGCATTGGGTTTGGCTTTCTGTTTTCTTAAAAACAAGCTTCCTGGCCAAATCTGTGCTTGCCCTTCTGCACTGTATTTTTTGAAAAAGAACAAATGCAGCAGATTGCAGATGATTCCTACTCGACTTGTTGCAATCTCCAGTTCTTTAATCTTGTGTCACAGCTGAAGGTTAGGTTGACCCATGTGATTCTCAGTAAAACAAGTGGTGTGGGGGGAAAAAGCTAAGGAGATTCTTGTGATAAACCGTGTTTAATTCTATTTCAGGGAAAACAATCATCTTTCTCAGTAGGATGATGGCTGAAAACTGCAAAAGCTCACACAAATATACAGTGCTGTATCGTTCTTGGTTTAATAAAAACAATTTATATGCAGGGTAGTGAACATGAGGAAAGTTATGGAAAACATTTCTCACCCAAGGACAGAGTACCAGATGTGCTAAGACTTATGGGAGCAATCAAAGGTGGCCAAGGCTCTGCTGTGGGCCTTATTAAGTTAGACTGTGATCCAGCACCTTCAACTTATTAAGCTGTCGGGAGTTTCAGTGATTAAAACCAAAGAAAGGTCAGTCACAGACCTTCAGCATTTCCCTGGACTGGTATTTTCTTTTAGGCCTTAGACCCTAATGAAGAAACTTCACTCGATACGTGGATTTTTTTAAATTGGTCTTTTGAGCTGGATTTGTCCATAGCTTGAGAAAATCTTCAATAGATTTTGCTTCCTCAGAACTCTGCATACAGTTATCAAAAATCCCAACCAACAGCAAGAGATGAGGCCTTATAGGATGGCTTTGCATATCATCACTGCGGAGATCAAAGGGACAGGTTAATGGGGATCTGGAGAAGTTTAATTATGTCCTAGGTAAGGAATGAGGGTAAGTGGTTGTAGGTGGGGCCATTATAAATAAGCTTTCAAAGCTCTGATAGCTGAAGTCTAATGTTTGTAAAAGGTATAATAAAACCAGTATTTCTTACGGATTTAAGGTTGCCAAAATCAACCCGCTAGTCCTAAAAAGCCACAAGGCAGGAACAGACATAATGTGCTCCAGGTACAAGCCATGTCAATGCTATTTTCTGAGCCCTTCTCAGGTGGGTTAAAGGTTGTTGTTTCATCTGCAGGGAGACATATTACTGCTTACAAAGCCTTAATTATAATACTATATGAAGTGTTGTTTCACTTGGCCTCTTCATCTGTGGATATCTGATGGGGTTAAAAAGTTAGTAAGCACGCAGAACTCTTCATCATCTATATTTTTTGTCTTTTCTTTGATGCTATCTCTACTGGTTATAATGACGTATTCAGGGTGGACCAGAACTTCTGCAGCACAGAAGCCCCTTGTCCTCACAAGCTTTTAATGCAGCTGTAACGATACATTCTGGAAGCTTGGCACACAGTGCCTTGTGGTTTTTTTACAATATTAATGTATTAAAATCAGGCTGGATGTTTTCCTGTTACACAAGATAAGGAAGGAAGCTTTTGTACCCTTTACACTCTAACAAATAGAAAATACCACTCTGTTACAAAGCAGAACATGATCGTTCTGCTCCATTAAGATTAATACCCTTTTGGTACCCTCTTTCATGTTCATTTTTAAATTGTTGAGAATTAAGTGTTCCAAGATCACTGGGACACCTTTGTAGTCATTTTTAATATAGCTTTTTATATGGGTATAACAATATTCATTATCGAAGGGTGGATCAATGTGAAACTAAAAGGAAATTTACATGCCAGTTTTTAACACTTGGGACGAGAAATTGCAAAGTACTTAATCCTGTTAACTAAAGTAAAATGTGTGTTTCCATCATCTCTAGGTGATTCTGTTCTCATGTTATAACTCTGCTTTTTACTCAGTGAATTACAGGACCCCCACAGGAACCCACGGAATCTCATGGAAACCCTGCTCGAGTGGGACTGAAGGGGAAGAAGGGACTGGGAACAGTGGCTGTTTTTATTGGGGATCAGGTGGATGCTCCTGCCAAGACATTTCTGGGGTGGCATCTGCCACATCCAGGTGGTGACAGAAGGAGCAGGGCTGTTTTTCTTTTTACTTCTCTCCCCCCTTTTTGCTCATGAAAGAGCCCTCCGAGGAACAAAGACTGATTTGCAGTTGCTGCAACTACACCGGGGGCTGCAATCTCATCTGTAGCACCCAGTTATGTGTTGTTCTCTTTTATTCTGTTGTTTACCAACTTTAGATAAATATTTCTGATGTTTTAAAGCTGAGGTTCAGTTTTAATTTATAATGAACATATCTACAAAAACCTGTGTATCCTGCTGTATACATTGGGAATTTGAAGGCTAAAGGCCTTTGCCTCCACCAAGTTGGTGAGGACAATGAATCATTATCTTCTACCAGTCCAGCTGATTTCATCCAATGTTTTGGATTTCATCCAAAGTTTCAGTAAAATTTCTGGCTTTTGCTGGAACTACAGGATACTCTGACAAATTTGGTTAATTACCCAAAGGTTCACATCAAGTCAAAGGACATGGCTGCCAAAATGTGGATAGCTTCCTACATCTGGAAAGATCCTGGATCATGCTGCTCTATATTGGTCTAATAGATCAGAATGACCCCTTCGGAGCTGCTCAGCCTGATAAATGCAATGCATTATAAAGGAATGGTCAAATAAATACCTACACTACTTGGCTAATAGGCCAGAATAAATCCTTCAGATCTATTCTACTATTTGTCAGTTAAATAATTTTTCAAAGCCACACTAGGTTGCTTAATAAATATTTTTTTGTTTTCTAAAGAGGACTCTGTGTCCCTTATTCTAGGATTTAGTTTCAAGCAGATAAATTGTGAACAAAATCTTCCTTTTTTTTAAAGTTGAGACTTGTGCAAACTAAGTGAATTTTCTTTTTTAAAAGAATCCACCACTATACTTGAAAATCTTGAGCTTCTGAAACAAACAGATGGACATGAGGAAGTCAACATAAAGTTTGACATTACATTTCAGTATTAAGTCATAGCCTACTGACTTTTTAATATGACAGGAAATCTATTATTAATAGTTCTTATTTGCCAGAAAATTCCACCGAGATCCTTCTGTGATAAATAAATGAAGTTGAACAGAAATGTCATGGCAATGGCTTGAAGAACAACTGGAGGAAGAGATCACTGAGATATATAGTAAGCAAAAAGGGAGAAAATACCTTCCCAAATGACTAAAGCAGCTTCTCATGTAATTGTGCAGGACTTGGAGAGAGCAGACTTAAGGGTCAGCTTGGAAAGGACAAAAGATCTCTACATGTGTATACCTAGGGAAAGGACTTCTCTTGCTCTGGTCGATTTGAAGCTCTTATTCAGAGCCTATCACTTCATTGGCAATTCAGAGCAGGATTGCAAATATGGTGACACATCAGAAAATGTTAATTTTTCTCAACAGCTTGCAAAATACAATGTGTATTAGGTTTTGCCTGGTGAAGGAAATAGTCTGCAGTGTACAAAGCCTCTGGGAGAAAGAGGATGGACAAGTTAAAAAAAAATGGTAACTTACATTTGAAATGCTTTTCTACCTCATTATAAAGGAAAGCCAGTTTGTCCAACCCACATATAATGAAATTATTTATGGACTATGTTTGTGTTGTTTTCAAGAGAGCTACTGTCTTTTCAGCCCTGTCTAATAACCAGGTTTATCCTGGAATTACGTCAATTAAAATACAAACGGAATTTTGCTACTTTTTTCTGCACTGCCCCTTGGTGTTTTTTGGGGGGGGGAAATACAGCAAAAAGCCACGTGCCCGACATAGAATTTTTTTTTAACCAAACGCCTTCCTTGAGACCCAAACATTTCAAGTGTTGCAGGAAATATTAAAATGGAGATTCTTTTAGCTTTGAGACAAGATCAAGCAGCCATATATCAAATAGCAGCTTGTAATACAGGCTTATGAGAGGGTTAGAGAAGATATCATTCATACTTTAATTAACTCAACTTCCAGCTGTGAGTACATACAGGATATTTCGTTCACAGGTACAGCTTCCCATTGAAGTCCTTGCCCACCCAATTCTGTTAAACAGCAGCTGTGCTGCCATTTGAGGCAGCTATTTTTCTTATTCTTTTAAAGCTTATATTTAATGTGGTAATCATGAAAGACCTGCGATGCAAGCTACAGATTGCTGTTGCTGTTGAGCTGGGGTGGGGCTCTGTGTATTTATTATATATTTAATGTTACAACAGGTGCCTTAATAACTTGGAATTGTCTTCTGATGCTCTACGTAACCAAAAAAAAGAGGTAATAATTTGGGGGCAGTAGAGAGAAAAGATTCCTCTAATCAACTGAAAATTGTTGCCTTCCTTTAAAAAAGATAGTGTTTTTTAAAGATAAACCACCGTGAATCACCTGCTGCTGGCAGCCGTATTTCCAGTTTCCTATACTGCCTATATAGCAAATTTGCTTTAGCGC
Source organism: Pluvialis apricaria (assembly GCA_017639485.1). Classification (NCBI taxonomy): domain Eukaryota; kingdom Metazoa; phylum Chordata; class Aves; order Charadriiformes; family Charadriidae; genus Pluvialis; species Pluvialis apricaria. Next base: position 84,938,287 of record CM030044.1, on the reverse strand, counting down.
TAGGAATTGATTTCTGAGTAGTTTCTAAACATGTTTAACTTATGGGTAAAGACATCTAATTTCTCTCGACATCTTGATTAAATGTTCTGTCCAAAACCTCTGTCAAGAAATACGTCTCATCATATGGGTTTTCAGAAATGCCCACTGAACTGCAGGGATACAGCTTTTGTCTGATATGTCATTAGGCCTTCATAATTAATAATATGTTCTTTATATTTTACAGAAAACCTTTTAGGTCCTCTCCAACCAATTTTTGACAAAAAAAAATATTTGGTCATTACCACTTGCAGCTGTAGGAATATAGTTTTACATATGGAAACATAATGCTCAAGTTTAATTCTCTGAAGTGAGCAGCTATTCCTTTCTTTGCTCAGATGCTGCTTTTGAAATAGACCAAATTCTCTGCTCCCTTTAAAGACTGATGGATGTTCACCCCTTGTAGAGCAAGACAGAGCTCTCACATATGCCTGTTGTATAAAGCTCATTTTTGCCTTCCCAAGTCTGCGCAATGCATGAGAGCTGTTCAGGAGCATAGGAAGATGCCTCTGGCCCTGTTTTTCAAGGGGGCTAGAATTTTGCAAACACCCCCTCTCCCCAAAGCTGTTGTATTTGCTACACCCACTGCTGGCAGGTTGCTGTAAGAGGTGAAATTTGGGATATGTTTTTGCAAGCGTGTGCACCCACAGGGCTGAGGACGAGTCAGGGCAGAATGACTAGAAGCTCCATAATGGAAAAAATCCCAGATGAAATCACTTTTTCTTTGAAGTTAATAGCATGACTTCTATTAAGTTTTAACAGCAACAGAATTTTATCTCCGTCGTCTACAGACAATGTAATATGTGCACAAGGACACATGTGTAATGTGTGCACAAGGACTAAAGCCCTTACTCTGGCCCAGGACCTCCTGTAGTTCATGTGGGAGGACAGCAGAGATACTGCACGTCGTGGACGAAGTTGGCCAGCGGGCATCCAGTCGAACACACGAGTGGCTCGCGGAAATGTTCTGTTTGGCTTACCCTAAAGGAAGAGGTAACACACTTCATTTCCAATTCAGCACTTCAAAAGTGCATTTGCTGGCACTGGGTGCAGGTGGAGGCTGCTTTTATTAGTGCTGAATTTTATAGTTAATTTAGAGAGTAAGTGTGGCATTTCCTGTGTATTTGGCTGTTTGCAGCAAGGGATCTCTCACTAGCCCAGTTAGATATTGCATTTATCATGACAGCAAATAGCCTGTATTACAAAAATATTGAAAAAAAGATGCAATTTCCCTCAGATGGAGGGCCAGTCTGCCATTTATTTATGCTCTGCTCCATTTAGTATGCAGCGTGGGCACGGTGCCACGCTGACTTTTAACCCTAATGGAGAAAACACACAAGTTGACTGTGGGCCTCGAGGGAACACAGAGCTTTAATGGCAATTTGAGTGTAAAATCTGGTCTCTGGAAGAAAGGTCACCACATCTGCATAACCCCCTTGAGTCAGGCTTAGAGCCCTGTCTGCCTTCAACTAAAGAGGCATTTTCCTGTATCTTGAGGCTGCTTTAGTTTGAGGTACAGGGAGCACATGACAGAAGCAGGGGAACTGAATGATGTTTGTGCATGTTTGACTGCACTCTGCATCCTAAGAGAAGACTTTTGAGAAGCCCAATCAATACTACAACCATGTCCTGTGCAGCCGCCGCGTTGTTTCGTTCTGTTACAATAATGAATTGAAGTCACAACTGCAGGCGTAATAAACGCTGCTCAGCCCTTGGTATTCAATCACCTTTAACTGGGTGTATCTATCTAAACCCCACTGTCGACTATAGTTACACAGAGCCCCACCGCAGACCTTTTGTGGCCCTCAGCTCAAAAATGCAAAAGCAGGATGCTTTTCAGAACTGTAGGGTCTAGGATGTCCGCCTTCTTCAAGCCAAACTTTTCCCGCTTTTTGTTGAAAGCCTGATGTAAGTCATTCCAAAACTGTAAAATGCCGCGTTTTCCAACTGGAGGGTCTTTTATCCTAATATCAGCTTCTTGTGTGTGACCACCTTCTTGTTTTCATACTTTTTTCATGCAGTCTGGATGTCCCGCGTCTTGGTTCTCTGTTCAGAAAGGGAAAAGGCAGAACAACCTCGGTTTGTTGGCAGGTTTGGAGGATACGAACTATGTACTTTACTCTGACATTTTACCTTTAAATTCTAATTGCCAGCCTTTTGAGATCTGGACAGCTTCCATGGTGAAGTTGGTGCCACCGTGAAAATGGGTGTTGAAGGGGGTGAGCTAGCAATTCTGCACGACAGCTTTCTCCTTGGCACTAGTGCTTTGCATGCCACAGAAAACGCCCTCGAGCTAGACAGCCACGGCGGGGAAAGCAAAGTGTTGCCTGCGGGAAAGGAAGACAGCAAAAGAAAACGACAGAGTGGCTTGAGAAGAAGTCCAAATCAAAACATACCTGGGTAAGGGACGGGGTTAAGGGTTGTGGTTTGGCCCACCTTGGTGGGAATAGGCTAAGAGTAAATTCTAACAGGCTGTCCCCACTTATTTCAGCTGAAACTTGCCTGGAAAAAAGTTCTAGATGAAATTATTCTTGTCCTTCCCAACACATAGATGAATTTTGAGGCTCAAGCAGCCTTTGAGCATCAGTCCCTAAACAGGGGTTTCTCCCTGTAGTAGTCATCTATGTTAGCCCATGCAGAAAATTGAAAGGCAGTTGCAATAAAAGATGAATTTTTCTTGTTTTAGAGAGGGGAAACTGAGGCAGAAGTTTATGTGCCAACTTGCAAAATTATCTGATAAATAGCAGAGCAAAGGAAGGAGTAATACTGCTTTAATTTTCCCTCTTCGCCAGATCCATAGAATCATTTTTCTCTCTTATCTTCCATTACTCAAATAATCAAAGTTTGCACTGCCTTCACTGTTTGGCATGCTAGATGAGTGACACTGTGACATTTAGAACTTCAGGGTTTCGATTTCCTTTTAGAACCACAAGATTATGTATAAAAAAAGAAGGCCGGGGGGGGGGGGGGGGGGGGGGGCGGGGAAGAAAAGAAAAAGACCACTTCCTGACTAAAATGTTCTGTTGTGTCAAGGGTGGCAAAACCAAACTTAGCTTTTATAATAAAAATAGTGTCACGTCCAATTTCCCCTCCTACCTCCGTCTTACTCTGAAGTGTTTTGAAGTGGCAGAGAGCTGCAGTGCAATACAATCTGCAGAAGATCAGCAATATTTTCAAACATGTGGTAATGTTTTTCCACACACATAAAAGTGACCCAAGCCTAACAAGGAACCAGACTGTTTCAAAAATAATGTTAACTTTGACAACCCCTATAGCTATTTTATATTATGTTAAACTCGAGATTACTGACTTTTTCTGAGACTTGCACAGAGCACTGTGCTTGTCCTCATCCCAGCTGATATGAATAAGTGGATATTACGCCAGCCAGCAGCCAACAGGACAAATTGGGTTTTGAGCCACATGCCTGAAACACCTATATTCCTATGAATTAACACCTAGAAAATACATGTGATGGAAACAAATCCTTTTTTTACGATATATCATTTAAAAGGCTTTACTCCTTTTACTGTGGCTTATTAAAGGCAGACTTAAGAGCCCTGTTTCACCCTGACCGACATCAGTGGCAAATTCCTATTGATTTTGCTTAGGAACAGGATTGGGCCTTTCATTGTCAAAGATTTCTGTGGAGAGCTGACATTTGCATGGAATCCCTCTTCCCTGCAAAGCATTTTATTGCAGATTACTGTGATTATCTCTAAACAGCATAGGCATCTTTTAAAAACTTCTCTTTTTTGGTCAATTTATTATACTTAATACTTAAAAATTAATAACACTCGTGGGAGGTTTGCAGGACCAAACTGGAGAGTCAAACTACTGCTTTATGTCGGTTCTCAAATTAATGCTTTTTTTTTTCCTGTTAATAATCTAAGGCAAACTACATTCCATTTGATTAACTAAAGATGGGAAACACAAGGAAACCATGGAAAAATTTTAACTGTGTTTTGAAATGACAAATATTTGTCTTTTTGATATTCCTTTGTACAAGTATGAAATAGAATTTATTGAAGTTCAGCAGCTGTATAAAAATGTTCCATAGCTAGAACACAGAAATGATTTAATAAGTTCTATGAAAAGTCAATTTGCATGAGATCAGCACCCAGCCTATAACGGGTGGTAATGGATTGTTGGCTTGATTTTATACCACTTGACATCAGATTACAATACACTGAATAAATGTTAACCTATAATCCCTTTAGTAAAAGCTGGCATTGTTTGTCTTCTCTTGTAGAGACCACATTGATTTTCTTTTATTGGATGCTCAAGCGCTGCACCTCAGATTGATTACTTTGAATTAAATGTGCAGAGAACATTTTTATTATTCTAAAACAGGAGTCTTAACATTAAAGAGATGCCTCTCCCCCCAGCCCCCACCCGCCTTACACTGCTAAAAGTATACTCTACCATTTAATTTGGATTTCTTTCATTTTCCCATTTCTTTTCGGGGCTGCTGCAATGCTGACCCCTGCTCTGCCCCTACGCCCCTTGACCCTGACACATCTGACCAGTGAAGACTCTGGGGGTGGCAAATTAATAGAAGCATTGCTTGTTAATTGCATAAGAGGAAAGCCAAGAATTCATCACCTCAGTCATGGCCATTGCTTCCCTTTGACCCCCTTCTCCCACAAGGCTTTTGCTGGTGGTCACATCTGTGGTTTTTCTATATCCTACATATTTGCTGTATAATTATTCAGCATCAAACCTTATTAATCAAATCGATGCTGTGTTTTAAATGGAAATTGCTGGATTAATACAAGCATTCATTTCATCCTGAAAATCTTGATGGCTTTAGCACATGGAATCCAATTGGAATATAAAAGAAGGGATGTATAGACCTGATTGAATTAGGAGAGGCATGCTGCACATTAAATTACATATGCCAGCAGGGGTCCATGCTTTTATAGTAAAATACTACTGTAGAGTGTATACATCTTATACCTCCTGTGATTTCTTTACACTGGTCAGCGCTCTTGTGCTAAATAGGGCTATAATGGCCATTTATAGTTCAAAATACATATTTTTAAATGGGATCTGCTATTTTATAAGCATTTGTTTTATTTCAGTTTCTTTAAATATGTCTTCAAACAGTCAGTGTTAACAAAACAGCAAGTGACACGTTACTGCTCCTTACTACTTGGCTAAAGAGATCTTGTCCTTTTCCCTACCTAACATACTTTTAATTATGGATGAGTAAAAAATCTCAGTAACAGAAAAAAAAGAAGAAGTCATGAGAAGCTTTGCTGTCATGCTGTAAGCATCCTAAACAACCTAAAAAAATTGCTACTTACCCAGTTTGGTGATTTCTGGTCTCTTTTCACACCTTGTGTAAGTGTCCAGTTTCTTCCCTGTGAACCTGCTGTGCAAAGGGCAGGGGTGGGAAGTTAGGAAGTGATAAATTGTGAAAAAATTTATACATGTTTACATCACAGACAGACCTGATGAGCAGCTTGCACTACTTGTTTGGGCCTGACATACACGCTTGTGAAAACTGGTCTGAGGCAGGCGTACCCACTCAAATCCATGTTCTTATGGTAAGGATTTTCCATGACCTGCAGAGTGGGACTTATTTTTGGTTGTTTGATAGCAGGATGTGGAGGGAAAAAAGAAGGAGTACTGCTATGTCATGTGCAAGCATTTTAAATTCAGCCCAGAAGACATCCAAAGGAGAAGAGTGCCACCTCAAAGCTGTCTTCTTTCCTTGGTAGATCGGGTCTCTGCAAGTGCTGAAGCACACTGAAATGTTCTGGAGATTTTCAGTTGCCATTGTTATGTTGAGATTTGAGCACCTTGTTTTGCATAAATATCACTGGTAGTCTATTTTTCAATGTGGGCCTCCTTCCCACATTTTCTGTCTTGCTTTGTCTTTATCCATCTAGATAAAACCCAACCCTAAAAACAAATGAAGACCATGCGGTTTTTGTGTTCACGGAATTCTGCTCGCACTGTTTTCACTAGGCTTTATCATAAGCTGTCCTATATCAACAGCCATACTTCAGGAAATCAAAGTTTGCCCACAACACAAGTTGGAAAACAAGTGTGATTCAGGGGAGGAAACTGGAGCAGATCTGTCTTCCAGCTCAGCTTCAGCTCTACCCGTTTTCAGCATCACAGCGCAGAGCAAAGGGGTGGGTGACACGGTCCCTGGATGGGAGTCATCAGTAAAGACTTCTGTATGTCCTTATCCTCAGTGTGGCATGATAATTCAGAAGAGATTTATACACAAAATCCTCAGAAAACGCATTCTATAAGTAATAAAATGATGTGTTATCATGCAAATCCAGTCTTAATACAAGATTGAAATTACTGAAAAGATGTTTACACCAACGTAGTAATGAAACTGCATTTGGCAATCACAAAAACAAGTTACTATGGTTTATTTTATGACATAAATTATTTCATTTTAATATCTCTCCTGTCAAATTAGATTAATTTACTTACCAAACTTTATACATAGTTCATGATTAGTTGTAAAAGAAGATTAGTTATAAAATAAGTCAGCTTAACATCCAGACATAGGATTTTAATAACAACTTGATATACAAAGACTGTCAGGTGCTGTCTGCTAGTGAGAAATAAATAATACCCTAGACCCTTCACTGTAATTACCATCATTCACTGTACGTACAGGATCTGCAGTGCAGCTTGCGCTGGCATAGAGAGAGTCAGAAGTGCTTAATGTCCCTCGCCCAGATCCTGGTGAGAGCCGCAGAACAGGAGAGGAACATCGGTGATCAATGGGAAGCTGTTTGTTCGGCTGAGAACCACTGGTGACTTCCCACCATGCTTCAAATAATGTGGGTAATTAAATGAAAGCCTTTGTTCCGCCTCTAGGTCACTTAAAGCTACATGGGCATATGATCATGTAAAAAGAGGTCCTCCTCCTTTCCTGGGGTGAGAAATCTCATGGACGTGTCAGTGATGCTCCCTGGCCACTTAGAAAGTCACATATTTGGTGATGCAGACACAGTAACTGCATTCTCCAAAATTACATGCAACATACCTGTTCTCCAGTTTGATTTTTTCTTAGTTTTCCAGGAGGGGGAGAATGGATATCTACCTTTCCCTCATGTGAACCACAGCCATGT